>JACEFZ010023264.1:72500-82500 GCA_014155875.1 Cepaea nemoralis | reverse complement strand
CTTATCTTCTGTCAATGCTGTATTAGTCCTTCTATCTAGCGCCAGCCCCACCTTCTGTCAATGCTGTATTAGCCCTTCTATCTTGTGCCAGCCCCACCTTCTGTCAATGCTGTATTAGTCCTTCTATCTTGTGCCAGCCCCACCTTCTGTCAATGCTGTATTAGTCCTTCTATCTTGTGCCATCCCCACCTTCTGTCAATGCTGTATTAGTCCTTCAATCTTGTGAAATCCCCACCTTCTGTCAATGCTGTATTAGTCCTTCTATCTTGTGCCAGCCCCACCTTCTGTCAATGCTGTATTAGTCCTTCTATCTTGTAAAATCCCCACCTTCTGTCAATGCTGTATTAGTCCTTCTATCTTGTGCCAGCCCCATCTTCTGTCAATGCTGTATTAGTCCTATCTTTTGCCAGCCCCAGCTTCTGTCAATGTTGTGTTAGTCCTTCTATCTAGCGCCATCCCCACCTTCTGTCAATGCTGTATTAGTCCTTCTATCTTGTGCCATCCCCACCTTCTGTCAATGCTGTATTAGTCCTTCTATCTTGTGCCATCCCCACCTTCTGTCAATGCCGTGTTAGTCCTTCTATCTAGCGCCAGCGCCACCTTCTGTCAATGCTGTATTAGTCATTCTATCTAACGCCATCCCCACCTTCTGTCAATGCTGTATTAGTCCTTCTATCTTGTGCCATCCCCACCTTCTGTCAATGCCGTGTTAGTCTTTCTATCTAGCGCCAGCCCCACCTTCTGTCAATACTGCATTAGTCTTTCTATCTAACTCCATCCCCACCTTCTGTCAATGCTGTATTAGTCCTTCTATCTTGTGCCATCGCCATCTTCTGTCAATGCTGTATTAGTCCTTCTATCTAGCGCCAGCTCCACCTTCTGTCAATGCTGTATTAGTCCCTCTATCTTGTGCCATCCCCACCTTCTGTCAATGCTGTATCAGTCCTTCTATCTAGCGCCAGCCCCACCTTCTGTCAATGCTGTATTAGTCCTTCTATCTTGTGCCAGCCCCACCTTCTGTCAATGCTGTATTAGTCCTTCTATCTAGTGAAATCCCCACCTTCTGTCAATGCTGTATTAGTCCTTCTATCTTGTGCCAGCCCTACCTTCTGTCAATGCTGTATTAGTCCTTCTATCTTGTGCCATCTTCACCTTCTGTCAATGCTGTATTAGTCCTATCTTGTGCCAGCCCCACCTTCTGTCAATGCTGTGTTAGTCCTTCTATCTAGCGCCAGCCCCACCTTCTGTCAATGCTGTATTAGTCCTTCTATCTTGTGCCATCCCCACCTTCTGTCAATGCTGTATTAGTCCTTCTATCTTGTGCCAGCCCCATCTTCTGTCAATGCTGTATTAGTCCTATCTTTTGCCAGCCCCAGCTTCTGTCAATGTTGTGTTAGTCCTTCTATCTAGCGCCATCCCCACCTTCTGTCAATGCTGTATTAGTCCTTCTATCTTGTGCCATCCCCACCTTCTGTCAATGCTGTATTAGTCCTTCTATCTTGTGCCATCCCCACCTTCTGTCAATGCCGTGTTAGTCCTTCTATCTAGCGCCAGCCCCACCTTCTGTCAATGCTGTATTGGTCCTTCTATCTAACGCCATCCCCACCTTCTGTCAATGCTGTATTAGTCCTTCTATCTTGTGCCATCCCCACCTTCTGTCAATGCCGTGTTAGTCTTTCTATCTAGCGCCAGCCCCACCTTCTGTCAATGCTGCATTAGTCTTTCTATCTAACTCCATCCCCACCTTCTGTCAATGCTGTATTAGTCCTTCTATCTTGTGCCATCCCCATCTTCTGTCAATGCTGTATTAGTCCTTCTATCTAGCGCCAGCTCCACCTTCTGTCAATGCTGTATTAGTCCTTCTATCTTGTGCCATCCCCACCTTCTGTCAATGCCGTGTTAGTCCTTCTATCTTGTGCCATCCCCACCTTCTGTCAATGCCGTGTTAGTCCTCCTATCTTGTGCCATTCTTACTTTCTGTCAATGCCGTATTAGTCCTTCTATCTAGCGCCAGCCCCACCTTCTGTCAATGCTGTATTAGTCCTTCTATCTTGTGCCATCCTTACCTTCTGTCAATGCTGTATTAGTCCTTCTATCTAGCGCCAGCCCCACCTTCTGTCAATGCTGTATTAGTCCTTCTATCTTGTGACAGCCCCACCTTCTGTCAATGCTGTATTAGTCCTATCTTGTGCCAGCCCCACCTTCTGTCAATGCTGTGTTAGTCCTTCTATCTAGCGCCAGCCCCACCTTCTGTGAATGCTGTATTAGTCCTTTTATCTTGTGCAATCCCCACCTTCTGACAATGCAGTATTAGTCTTTCTATCTTGTGCCAGCCCCATCTTCTGTCAATGCTGTGTTAGTCCTTCTAACTAACTACAGCCCCACATTCTGTCAATGCTGTATTAGTCCTTCTATCTTGTGCCATCCCCACCTTCTGTCAATGCTGTATTAGTCCTTCTATCTTGTGCCAGCCCCACCTTCTGTCAATGCTGTATTAGTCCTTCTATCTTGTGCAATCCCCACCTTCTGTCAATGCCGTGTTAGTCCTTTTATTTAACGCCAGCCCCATCTTCTGTCAATGCTGTATTAGTCCTTCTATCTTGTGCCATCCCCACATTCTGTCAATGCTGTATTAGTCCTTCTATTTAACGATAGCGCCACCTTCTGTCAATGCTGTATTAGTCCTTCTATCTAACGCCAGTCCCACCTTCTGTCAATGCCTAATTATTCCTTCTAACTAGCGCCATCCCCACCTGCTGTCAATGCTGTATTAGTCCTTTTATCTAACGCCATCCCCACCTTCTGTGAATGCTGTATTAGTCCTTCTATCTAACGCCATCCCCACCTTCTGTCAATTCCGTATTAGTCCTTCTATCTAACGCCAGTCCCACCTTCTGTCAATGCCTAATTATTCCTTCTAACTAGCGCCATCCCCACCTGCTGTCAATGCTGTATTAGTCCTTCTATCTTGTGCCAGCCCCACCTTCTGTCAATGCTGTATTAGTCCTTCTATCTAGCGCCAGCCCCACCTTCTGTCAATGCCATATTAGTCATATCTTGTGCCATCCCCACCTTCTGTCAATGCTGTATTAGTCCTTCTATCTTGTGCCATCCCCACCTTCTGTCAATGCTGTATTAGTCCTTCTATCTTATATCATCCCCACCTTCTGTCAATGCTGTATTAGTCCTTCTATCTTGTGCCAGCCCCACCTTCTGTCAATGCTGTATTAGTCCTTCTATCTTGTGCCATCCCCACCTTCTGTCAATGCTGTATTAGTCCTCCTATCTTGTGCCATCCCCACCTTCTGTCAATGCTGTATTAGTCCTTCTGTCTTGTTCCATCCCCACATTCTGTCAATGCCGTGTTAGTCCTTCTATCTTGTGCCAGCCCCACCTTCTGTCAATGCTGTATTAGTCCGTCTATCGTGTGCCAGCTGGACCTTCTGTCAATGCTGTATTAGTCCATCTAACTAGCGCCAACCCCACCTTCTGTAAATGCTGCATTAGTCCTTCTATCTTGTGCCAGCCCCACCTTTTGTCAATGCTGTATTAGTCCATCTATCTAGCGCCAGCCTCACCTTTTGTCAATGCCGTATTAGTCCTTCTATCTTGTGCCAGCCCCACCTTCTGTCAATGCTGTATTAGTCCATCTATCTAGCGCCAGCCCCACCTTCTGTCAATGCTGTATTAGTCATGTGCAAGACCCACCTTCTGTCAATGCTGTATTAGTCCATCTATCTATCGCCAGCCCCACCTTCTGTCAATGCTGTATTAGTCCTTCTATCTTGTGCCAGCCCCACCTTCTGTCAATGCTGTATTAGTCCTTCTATCTAGCGCCAGCCCCACCTTCTGTCAATGCCATATTAGTCCTTCTATCTTGTGCCATCCCCACCTTCTGTCAATGCTGTATTAGTCCTTCTATCTTGTGCCATTCCCACCTTCTGTCAATTCTGTATTAGTCCTTCTATCTTATACCATCCCCACCTTCTGTCAATGCTGTATTAGTCCTTCTATCTTGTGCCATCCCCACCTTCTGTCAATGCTGTATTAGTCCTTCTATCTTGTGCCATCCCCACCTTCTGTCAATGCTGTATTAGTCCTTCTGTCTTGTTCCATCCCCACATTCTGTCAATGCCGTGATAGTCCTTCTATCTTGTGCCAGCCCCACCTTCCGTCAATGCTGTATTAGTCCTTCTATCTTGTGCTATCCCCACCTTTGTCAATGCTGTATTAGTCCGTCTATCTTGTGCCAGCCGGACCTTCTGTCAATGCTGCATTAGTCCATCTAACTAGCGCCAGCCCCACCTTCTGTAAATGCTGTATTAGTCCTTCTATCTTGTGCCAGCCCCACCTTCTGTCAATGCTGTATTAGTCCATCTATCTACCGCCAGCCTCACCTTCTGTCAATGCCGTATTAGTCCTTCTATCTTGTGCCAGCCCCACCTTCTGTCAATGCTGTATTAGTCCATCTATCTAGCGCCAGCCCCACCTTCTGTCAATGCTGTATTAGCCCTTCTATCTTGTGCCAGGTCCACCATCTTTCAATGCTGTATTAGTCCTTCTATCTTGTGCCATCCCCACCTTCTGTCAATGCTGTATTAGTCCTTCTATCTTGTGCCAGTCCCACCTTCTGTCAATGTTGTATTAATCCATCTATCTAGCGCCAGCCCCACCTTCTGTCAATGCTGTATTAGTCCTTCTATCTTGTTCCAGCCCCACCTTCTGTCAATGCTGTATTAGTCCTTCTATCTTGTGCCATCCCCACCTTCTGTTAATGCTGTATTAGTCCTTCTATCTAGCGCCAACCCCACCTTCCGTCAATGCTGTATTAGTCCATCTATCTAGCGCCAGCCCCACTTTCTGTCAATGCTGTATTAGTCCTTCTATCTTGTGCCAGCCCCACCTTCTGTCAATGTTGTATTAATCCATCTATCTAGCGCCAGCCTCACCTTCTGTCAATGATGTATTAGTCCTTCTATCTTGTGCCAGCCCCACCTTCTGTCAATTCTGTATTAGTCCTTCTATCTTGTGCCATCCCCACCTTCTATCAATGCCATATTAGTCCTTCTATCTAGCGCCAACCCCACCTTCCGTCAATGCTGTATTAGTCCTTCTATCTTGTGCCATCCCCACCTTCTGTCAATGCTGTATTAGTCCTTCTCTCTAGCGCCAGCCCCACCTTCTGTCAATGCTGTATTAGTCCATCTATCTATCGCCAGCCCCACCTTCTGTCAATGCTGTATTAGTCCTTCTATCTTGTGCCAGTCCCACCTTCTGTCAATGCTGTATTAGTCCTTCTATCTAGCGCCAGCCCCACCTTCTGTCAATGCCATAATAGTCCTTCTATCTTTTGCCATCCCCACCTTCTGTCAATGCTGTATTAGTCCTTCTATCTTGTGCCAGCCCCACCTTCTGTCAATGCTGTTTTAGTCTTTCTATCTTATACCATCCCCACCTTCTGTCAATGCTGTATTAGTCCTTCTATCTTGTGCCATCCCCACCTTCTGTCAATGCTGTATTAGTCCTTCTATCTTGTGCCATCCCCACCTTCTGTCAATGCTGTATTAGTCCTTCTATCTTGTGCCATCCCCACCTTCTGTCAATGCTGTATTAGTCCTTCTGTCTTGTTCCATCCCCACATTCTGTCAATGCCGTGTTAGTCCTTCTATCTTGTGCCAGCCCCACCTTCTGTCAATGCTGTATTAGTCCTTCTATCTTGTGCCAGCCCCACCTTCTGTCAATGCTGTATTAGTCCTTCTATCTTGTGCCATCCCCACCTTCTGTCAATGCTGTATTAGTCCTTCTGTCTTGTTCCATCCCCACATTCTGTCAATGCCGTGTTAGTCCTTCTATCTAGCGCCATCCCCACCTTCTGTCAATGCTGTGTTAGTCCTTATATCTTGCGCAGGGACAATTAAAGAATGTATTTAGTTTACTAGCAATAGTATCAGTCATTCTTCATGTTTCTAATCCATATAACAGTACTAATTTAACATTTGTTAACATTATTTTAAGTTTGGGACTAAGTTTAATGTTTGTTTGACTTCCACAAACTTGTTAGTACTATAAAAACTCATCATGCATTTTGTTTTCTCATGTTAACATCGTGGATCTGTTCCTTCATCTTTCCCTCGTTTGCCGCCCTCCAAAATGATCTTTCTCAGACATTTGTGTTATGTTTTACATGACCAAGATATTTAATTTTCCTCAATTGTATTTGTATTAATTGATTCAGTGGCAAAAAACAAGTAGGACTCGACCAAAGATGGCACACAATCGATTGAAGAAGTATTATAATGTAAATTTTCGTTCACTGAGCATTGGAATTGCGGAGGATATCACGAAACAAAACAAATAACACAATGAACTTAGTATGACGATATGTCGTCCTTATATTCCAAAGGGAAGCCACATATCGCGAGATATTACCCTTCAGCACTGAACCAGTCAATAAACAATGTTCATCAACATTGAGTGCATGTTGGATACACCTCTTTTCACCTCCAATATATGTTTAACTTATCTGATGTAACACCTGTATTTATATATATGCATATGTGTTTTATATTTTCGGCTAATTTGTTAAATGTTTAAGTTTCACAGCCAGGGAAATATGCGTGCTCTTAGAATGCATACACACCCTTATATATATATATATATATATATATATATATATATATATATATATATATATATATATATATATATATATATATATATATATATATATATATATATATATATATATATATATATATATATAATGTTAGGGAAGCTAAATAGCAAAAACAACTTATCACAAACATCAAGAAGGAAACAGTCATCAGTATTTGGCTACAGTATAAGATATCACAAAAGAAAACTGGAACACATTGTGACAACCGGAAAGATCTGTGAAAGGAGAGATAGTGGAAGATAGCGTGAGACAATTCTTGACAGTGTTGTGTCATGACACGGGAGGGAGTCAACACAGGAATTGATCCATGCCGTTGGAGACCTCAATTTGTGTATAACTGTTATTTTCTGTAGATAGTTCATTGTCCTGTGAAATATACTTGTTCAGTCGGCTGTCGTCATTTGGATGCGGTCATTTGTGAATCCCAATGTGCCTATATTTATAAATGTGTCCTTTGATCTCCTCTCCCATCCCGTGTCCTCGCCACGAATGCGATCAATACCTGTCCAATTGTTCCCCGAGATTTTATTAGCGACTGTTTAGTCGGTTTTATGTGGACCCCTGCCGGGCCTGCGGCTTGGGAGCACTGCGCCGAGAGCCTCGTAATGTGATCTGTACCAGACGATCACATGACTAAAGACATGTTCTATAGTGCCAGGCGCGCGGCTTTCAAACCCGATCATTTTACTATTAGTCTGTGTGTGACCCTCGTGGGCTGGGGGTTTACATCCATGATCATCTCATTTGCTTTACCGTCTCTGTGGGGGCCACCGTGGCTGGGAGGTTTAACGCACTCTAGTCAAACTTAATAACGTGCCATGGGATGATTAATCATCTCAATGGGGTCACCGTTGCTGGGAGGTTTAACGCACTCTAGTGAAACTGAATAACGTGCCATGGGATGATTAATCATCTTAAGCGACTTCCAATACCTATCATGGGCTTATATATCTCCGAAATATTGTCTCTGCTGTATAAAACATCATGTATTGCTGCCATATTAACAACTGCAAAGTCATAATTGTTACACTTCCCATTTTCCGTAATTCATTTTTGTTTGGTCCAAACTTACCTTTTTGTTTGGCACAGAATTGGTTCAACTTTCTCTGGTGATGACAACGGTGTGGGTTCAATCGACACCACCGTTCAGTTGAACATAGGTTATGGTTGACTTCTCGTCCTTACCTTGGGGACGTAAATTAAAGTGTCTCAGAAGTCGGAGAAGGTTCGCCTGATGGACATCGATACGACGGAAAGCTAACCCTCACGCAATATCAATCCAGTACACCACTAGTTGTAGTAGCAACTGGTATCCCTGGTTTCAGCCATCCAAAATGATATTTTCCAGACATACGTGTCTTTTTACGTGCCCAGAATATACAATTGTTCCTGAACTATATTGTTTACACAAAGGCTTTCGTTAGAATAAGACATGTCAGCATGGTAGAGATGCTTGCATATCTACAAATTGATGGGAAAGACCTTAGACTTATAAAGAACATATATGGGAAACAACAAGCTGCCATAAGGATTGATAATGAAGTGGATCAATATCAGCCTATTAAGAAAGGTGTGAGACAGGGATGTGTTATGTCTGCAGATGTTTTTTCCTTATACAGTGAACATATTTTCAGACATGTTGAAGATATAAAATGGAATCATCAATGAGGGAAGAAACATGAATAACATTAGATATGCAGATGATACAGCATTGATTGCAAACAATGAGCAGGATCTGCAACAATTATTAGATGCCGTTGTTGAACACAGTGAACAACTAGGGTTAGAATTAAATTATAAGAAGACACAGATTATGGTCGTCACTAGGAAGAAGGAAATACTACAATGAAATGTACATGTAAATGGGAATATTCTTCAGCAAGTGAATCGGTAGAATTATCTCGGAACAGCCATAAAATCTGATGGGAGATGCCTTGAAGAGATTATAACAAGAATCGCCATGGCGAACGTAGCCTTTAGCAAGATGAAAAACATTCTGACCAATAAAATGATGTCAATTGAAAAAAGAAAAATAGTGGTGAGGTGCTACATAGAACCTGTACTGTTGTATGGACGTGAAGCTTGGACAATGAGCAGTCAAGCTGAAAAACATCTGATGGTTGCAGAAATGTGGTTTCTGAGGAAAATGCAAAGAATACCATGGACAGACAGAAAAACTAATTCCCAAGTACTACAAGAAACACATGAAAATCGTAAATTGATTAGAGAAATTAGACGTAGACAGTCAACATTTTTTGGGCATGATATGAGAAGAAATGGATTGGAGAACTTAGTGACAACTGGCAAGACCGAGGGGAAGAGAACATAGGGAAGACCGAGAAGTAAATACCTGGATGGCTTGACCACGTGGCGTGGTAGAGACAGGAACACCGAGCTGATCCACGACTCTGGTGATCGAGTGAAATGACGAATCACGACCGCCCACGCTTGTCGGCATGGCACATGATGGATGGATTAGTATTAACTGATTTAGTGCAACAACAAATACAAAAAAAGTCGGTTTGACCAAACGTGGTAGACAATCGATTGCATAAGCATTGTATGTACATTGCCTAGGGGGAGCTGCGTGGTCTCGAGGTATGGTGTCCGCCTCGAGTGCTGGACGTCCTAGGTTCAAGCCCCGGTGAGCACCGGGAGTTTTTCACGTGGACTTCTAGTAATAAAATTGCCCCTGGTCTCTGGGTAGTGAGATCGGACGCCCGTGTGTATTGTTGCGCACGTAAAAAATCTCTTGGCAGTTGGAAATTGAAAAAGAGCAGCCCTCTGCCCGGGCAAAATTTCGAGTTAAACATCTATCCAAAGTATTTCAGGATCCTCGCCGGTGCTACGGAGTTCGTGCACTGAGCTGAGTTTCTCCAGACTCATATTTGAGTTAGGAGGAGAACGGAGGACTTATGGGTTACACCCGATTGCAGGGGATCGGCAGGGGTTCTGGAAGAATCTCAAAACTGAGAGCGAAGACCAGGAGAACGTTTAATCAGATAGCGGTGGGAACGATTAGTAGTATGACACTTCGCTGGCTGTTGAACGAGGGGAAGGAGGACGTATGGGAATGTCCTGAGTGCAGTGATGTCGGTTCTTAACTCAATTTAACTCAACTCAACTCGACGCGAATGAATGGGAACAAAATACCAGTCTACACTGAGATATTTGGTTGTGAACATGTTTGTTTGTATACATAATAATTCCATGTTCAATTATTCATGACATGGGGGAGGCGGTAGCGTAGTGGCTGGACGCTCGCCGGCATGGTGGTCTGGGGTTCGATTCGCATCCAGGCGGTTTCGAATTTTAAAAGCAGAA
>JACEFZ010023264.1:32500-67500 GCA_014155875.1 Cepaea nemoralis | reverse complement strand
GCCAGTTATTTACACAAGAGGGCTATTATTAATTCCAGACCAACAGCGTGATAAAATTACGTCCAGAAATTTCAGTATGGGGTTCTAATGCACCTCGGGTAAAAGTAAATTGTCGTTTGCCTAATAGTGAGTGTAAAGTGAGTTTGATTTGTTTATGTAGAAAATTGAGAAGATGTGAGTGTACTCGTGACACTTGGTTCTATGATTTCTTTGTTTGGAATGTACATTAAGTTTGGAGAATTGAATACTCGAAGATAGAGTGTATTAACTGGTTAGGATTAAATGATACGTCGAAGAAGTAGTCTATGAACAATAAATGCCGTGACCGTAACTGTATCTTATAATGATTTCCATCACAGCACGGTGTGTCATAGAGTCTGAGTAGTTTGGACTGTGCCAAGGAAGAGATTAGTGTCACAGCCAGTGTTAGACGGGGGAATGCAGCTTATGAATGGCATATTTCAACTAACAAGTTAAAGGTACATTTCCCCAGGACATGCTGGTGTGTTGGGAAACGAGTAGACGGACAGTCTCTGAGTCTGCACAGTTGGGTTGAGTACTGGTGCACGATATGGCAGATCCGCAGATGTGATCAAAGCCCGTTAGAGTCGTGTGAATAGTGTGGACGACAGATAAAACATCACGGCCTGGAGAGAATGGTGCCGCAGTGAGTGACCAGAAGATCTGGCCGACACAATACTCCAAAGAAAGGTCAGAGGGACAAATAATAAAACTGCAGCTGGTACCATTACTACTGGGACTCTTTGATCTTTGTTGAAGTTGAGAATAGAGCGCAGGTAGGAATATCCCTAGATCACTTTGATGTCAGGTCTTGATTCAAACGAACTCATACAGCCCCTGAATACTGCATGTGACCTGGGATATTTAACAGGGAACAAATAGCCTTAACTAAAGGCCTGTAAACCTGACTTCGTCCCGTTGCATGTTGGAGGACCGTGCCAGGTCAGCTGGTACTATTGTTTCAGTGTGAGTTTCCAGGCCACGCCCACATATGTGTAGGTTGCAGCAGTTAGTCAAATAAATGAACAGTCACAACCAGCCGCTGTTGTGTCATTGACCGTATCTAAAGCTACTCTGATACTTCTTCGAATTCACACTAGCCAATAATCCATTTGCCGGCTTCGTGGCTTAGGGGTTATGACTTTTCTCCGTAATCTCGTATACTCTCGTCGGTAACGTGATGACAGTGAGAATCAGCAGTGGTTCGAATCGCATCGGTAACTTACGGGGTATGTGAGCCGGCCGCTCAGAAAGCAATGGCAAACTGCTGAGCGTAATCTTGCCAAGAGATCGACATGCAGCTGAAAGATGCTGGTGTTGACAGCGATGTCCTGTAAAGGATATGCAAAAAAAAAAATAATAATCCATTTCAAGCAGACCAAGAGGGAACTTCACAATACACTCGCCACCCGTTTATGATGCCGATGACATGACTAATTATATAAATAAACGATAAATACGACCAATTTCTCCTGTCTTCCACTTTCAAGAGCATAAACTGTTCCCGAGTATGATTAATAGTGTTAAGTTTCCGCTTTTTCAGGTGTCTTTTTCCGTAGCTTTCCGTGCACTTTTCACGGCTACATTTGTTTTCTCAAGTCTGGGTGCGATAACAGCTATCCTCCTTGTGGCAGATTCATTACTTTTCTATCACGGCCTGTACGTTTTCATTACTTCTGCAATACAAACTCTTATGTGGCCTACATGTGTATTTCTCTTATGCTATTTATCTTTGCCGCAGGTAGCGTTAGATTTTGCTTGTTTCCTGTTCAGCTCTAGCTGTTATCCTGAGAACACTTCTGCTTTATTTCAATAAATGTATATGTCGGAAGGAACTCTACCAGAAACTGTATCACAGATGATGATTTGCAGTAAGTGTCGCGATAGAGCCGACTGAAATGAATCTGTGGTTATGAATGAGTTAATGTAATAGTTAGGATGGAGTTGGTTAATAGGAATTAAGACTATTTCTAGATCGCATTAATACAAGAACCAGTTACTTGATATTGTTTTTCCCTCTTAATTTTACGGTCTTGTATTTCTATCCCTAATGAAATGCATTTTATAACGTAAGTAGACCCGCATATCACGTGTTATGTAGATGTCTAGACTTGTTCTAGCATGTGTTATTAAATTTAGCTTCCATTTTTATGTATACTGTGTAAGGGTGGGGGGGGGGGGGAAGGGGGTTTATAGGGAGGAAATTCGAAAGGGGGTGGGGGGAATGACGTTCTGAACTTATGGTAAAGGGCGGCATGGGCCAAAAAAGGTTGAAAATCACTAATCTAAAACATAGTCGTAGGAAGACAGTGTGCTGGGTTCCCCCTTTATTCCACATTCAAATCTGTTGTTTGTAGCATTTGCCTTTGACAACAACTTCCGGCTGTCAGAACAAGAAAATGCCCTATGGTGATATGATGTATTGGTATCCACTTTTTCATTTGCATACTATGACTACTGCTGTCCACTTATTTCCTTGAATATTCTGATCAGTGTTGTCCACTTATTCCGGTGGATACTATGACTAGAGTTGCCAATTTATTCAGGTGGATACTATGACAATGCTGTCCACTTATTTCCTGAATACTCTGACCAGTGTTGTCTACTTATTCCGTGGATATACTGACCAGTGGTTGTCCACGTCCTCTAATTGACTCTAGAGAGTTGCCCCTCCTCTCCTCTACCATTAGGGGATGCAGTTAAGAGAATTCATTCAACGAACTGAGACGATGAAGGGTATTTGTTCAAACATCCCAGTACTCTAGAGAACATCTTCATGTTAGACAATGTAATAGCAGAAGAAATACATTCCCGGATATTGATCGGCACTTATAGAAGTAGAAGGACTAAGTATAGATTTAGTTGGCCGTATATCGAAGTCCATGTGTTCTTTCAATGATGCACCGTTGTCATTTGAAGGCGGCAGGTTCGAATCTCGGCATGGTCATTTCGGCATTAAAATATTATATGATCTAGTGTCTTCTCAAATCTTTACTTCTTTCTTCCACTTCTATAAGTAACAATCAGTACTTGTAGTTGATTGAATGGCTAATCTAGCTATTGATTTTCTGTGCATTAATTACAAAATATAAACACTGAATTCTTAATAAACAAGTCTACAACTAGAGTTAATTATAATAATCAAGTATATAGCAAGAGTTAATTACAAACAAATAATCACTGTTCGCTGTTTCTTTTAACATGACTCGGGTATCCTTTTATGTTTCTTGTCCTCCCGCCTGGTTGGGTAATCTACATATAACCTGTGAAACCGTATACTGTTTTCTAGTTAACAAAACAGCATGTGGTGTGCCAGCTGTGGTGTGCCGCTGTATTGCAGTAGATAGCACCTTGCAAACAGGCTTTCTTTTAAATTAAACGCTGACCTGACTCTCAGGTGTTAAAAGAGGGGAAGGCACGAGGCAATGGGCGGCCCATGTACTACCTACAATAAAATCTGACACTTTCCCTTGTTGACGTTTATTATAATCCATGTGTAAGTGTGAGTGTGTGAGTGTGTGTGTGTGTGTGTGTGTGTGTGTGTGTGTGTACAGGAGCACCTATATATATATATATATATATATATGTATATATATATATATATATATTGTTACAGAGATTTATATCTGGCTTCACCAAGATTGATCTTAATATCTCTGAAATAAAAGAAGAAGAGGAGGAACAGGAGAACAAGACAAGGAAGAAAAAAGAGGCGGATGAAGAGGGGAAAGCGACAACAACAGCGAGTAGAAAGTAAAAAAGAAAGAAAGAAAGAAAGAAAGAAAGGAAGGAAGAAAGAACGAAAGAAAGAAAGAAAGAAAGAAAGAAAGAAAGAAAGAAAGAAAGAAAGAAAGAAAGAAAGAAAGAAAGAAAGAAATACGTATAGACAGACAGACAACAAGACAGAAAATAAAACACAGAAGAATGTCTTATTTCGTTAACACCACCACACCGTGGCCAAAACAGAGAATATAGCCTCCAAATGGCGACCTATTAAGTCTTTTTTTAGCTAGAACGTTGCGATATCGACATAACCCCATGAGACAGAATCCATTTGTTGCCATATTACGTCTGATCATCTCAATCTTCTTCGTGGTGTCTCTCTTGTATTTCAGCGTGATGCTGACATTTCTTCATCCATCTCGCTTCCATGTCTTACTAAATATGCAGATACTAGAATATTTATCATCCCTTTAAGTACTTGGCGTGTTTTTATATGAGGTGTTCAGACTTGTAACAGCTCCTGGTATCCTTGTCAGACAAAATTGTAGAATGATAAAGCGTCGTAGTGGGGTGTATACCTCTAAGAGGCATGACAGGAGAACATGTCTTATATATCGAAAGCTTTAAAACAAAACAAGAGATACGACGAAATGTGTTCCTGAGTAAAGATGGCAGGGCTCATAGTAACCACATGACCACTGGGGTATACAAGTACAAGTGTGTGTGTGTTTGTAGTGACCACATGACCACTAGGGTATAGAAGTACAAGTGTGTGTGTGTGTGTGTGTGTGTGTGTGTAGTGACCACATGACCACTAGGATATACAAGTACAAATATGGGTGTGTAGTGACCACATGACCACTAGGGTATACAAGTACAAGTGTGTGCGTGTGTGTAGTGACCACATGACCACTAGGGTATACAAGTACAAGTGTGTGCGTGTGTGTAGTGACCACATGACCACTAGGGTATACAAGTAGAAGTATGGGTGTGTAGTGACCACATGACCACTAGGGTATACAAGTACAAGTGTGTGCGTGTGTGTAGTGACCACATGACCACTAGGGTATATAAGTAGAAGTATGGGTGTGTAGTGACCACATGACCACTAGGGTATATAAGTAGAAGTATGGGTGTGTAGTGACCACATGACCACTAGGGTATATAAGTACAAGTGTGGGTGTAACACCATAAACCCAGGGTGAATCAAGGCGTGTAAAGTAGGCCCTTTACTGTACTGACTTGGGCTGAGTTGAGTTGAGCTAAGAACTGACATCACTGCACTCAGGACATTCCCATACGTGCTCTGTCCCCTCATTCAACAGCCAGCAAAAAGTCACACTACTTATAGTTCCCACCGCTATCTGATTGAAAGTTCTCCTGGTCTTCTCTCTCAGTTTTGAGATTCTTCCAGAACCCCTATCCCCGCAATCTCATTCTTTCCACATACATGTTCTCAATCTGTTCCCCCCCACCTTCTCCACCTGGTCCCACCGGCACTCGATCGCCTCTCTCTTGTCCATAGGTAATCTACCACCAAGAGGTGCATTCCCTGCCCCCATGTCAGCCTGTTCATTCCCCCGCACTCTCGCATGGCCAGGGCAAAAATGCCATACAATTCTCACAATCTGTGACATCTGAAGCGAGGTTGACATTCCACACGAAACATTCCTTTCCCCACCTTACTGAGCATACTCCTTGAGTCCGTGATGAAGACCATGTGTGTTGCAGTGGTCTCCTCTAACCAACGGAATGCCGCTGTGAATACGTCCACCTCCACGCTCGTGCTGGAGGTCGTATACTGACTTACCCATCCAGTGTCCCTTGGGTTATGCAAATACGGGGGTAGCACGACGTAGCCAGCATGTCTGGAGATGTGGACAAGTAAAAGAAGGCGCTTGCATTAATGGAGTGAACAGGGGAATACGATAATAATATCGTGAGCGCGGTGAGGCGAGTGTTCGAATCTTGAGTTTCGTCGTCCGCTAACAGGGGAAAAGGCTGGCCATTTATCTCTTCATTGTTTATACACACAACATCCATTTAGCAATCTAGTTTTCCTATGTGAATGTAATATGAAAAATAGTTAATTGATGAACGAAAGATGAGTGATTGGAAGGGCTGAATGTAAGACAGGCCTGCGTGCCCAATTTGTGACCCTTTGAAAATAAAGTTCATTCGTTCGTCCGTTCTCTCCGTGCATTCAGGTCTGCCTAATGTGTTGGCCATCTCATACCACAGACTCACATCAGGTTGCTGCTGGCTAGACACGCTCCTGGCTGATAACTGGCAAGGTTTAACGGAAAAGAATAAGGGAAAGACAGAGAAGTAAATACCTGGATGTCCTGGCAACGTGGTATGGTCGAGACAAAACGCAGAGCTGATCCACGACTCTGGAGATCGTGTGAGACAGCGAAACATGACCGCCCACGCTTATCGGCATAGCACATGAGGATGATGATGATAATAAAGTCTATTTAGTATCTGGTTTTATTTAGTAATTGTTATCTGCCGTCTCCGTGGCCTAAAGGCTTGCGAACGCGATTCGTGAGCCGCTTACCACGCATTCGAAACGTGGCGGTGACCGATTTGACAGCAGACCGTGTCGCGCTGGTGTTTTAACGTGTTTAGTATAGGATATGAAAAAAGAAATTTTATCTATTTAGTTCCTGTTGTTTTACTGTTACCTGTTTTGCAAATATTATCTATTTAGTTTGTGATTTTTATTTAGTATCTGTTGTCTTTTTATCTTCTGTTACTTATTTCGTATCTTTTAATATTTAGCATGTGCTATCTATTTAGTATACATGTGCGTTATTTATTTAGTATCAATTGTCTTGGAGTATTTCTTGTGTATTTAGAATCTTCTAAGTACGAGTCTATCAATCAATCATGTTGCCGTCTCCACAATGAAGGCTGGCTGCAGTGGATCTCCAACACTATCTCTCGCCCTGACTGTAAATTCTGTCAGACTGATGTTCGTCCATCTCTAGATGTTATCTTCCCACGTGTTTCGTTGTCTACCACTTGCTCGCTTGCCCTCAACCTTGCCTTCCAGTATGGTTTTTATAAAAGTATCGTGTCTTTTAACGTGGCCGAAACATTTCACTTGCCTCCTCTTTATTTCTTTCACCAACTCTCTCTTCATTCCTTGTTTTTCTAGAACCTCTGCATTTGATAGTTTTTGTTTCCATGAAATACGACATATTCGTCTGTATATCCACATCTTCAGGGCTTCTATGCGACTTTCTAGTTGCTTGTTCAATGACCAGACCTCCGCGCCATACAGTAGCGTTAAATATACGGAGCATTTGACCATTCTCATTTTTAATGCGCTGTTAATCTCTCTAGATGTTAATACTGATTTCATGCTGTTGAAAGCATTTTTGGCCATTCCTATTCTCTTTTTTTATTTCTATTTCACTTCTGCCATCATCTGTTATTATATGTCCAATATAGGAGAAACTTGTTACTTGTTCTAGTATCTCCCGGTTTACTGTGATTTTCATTGATGACCTTTCCTTTCCACTGCTAATTATCATAGTTTTTTTTTTTTTTGGATGTTAATATCTAAGGCACATTCTGCACTATGCATGTTTACGAGTATATGCTATCTATTTAGTATCTATTATCTGTTTAGTACCTGATACCTATTTAGTGCACTGTTGCATTTTTTATCCACTAGCAGCCAGAACTAATTATTTATTGTCTAGAACTTTCTTTGTCGTTCCATACTCAGTCTTTGTCTGTCTGCTTGTGTGTGAATATATATATATATATATATATATATATATATATACTATATATATATATATATATTCTATATTATATACTCACTCGCGCGCACACACACGCACGCATACACACACACATACATACTCACAGTGGTGCGCACACACACAGACACACACAATCACACGCAAATGATAAGAAGAACAAGCAGCTCTGGAAACATTCAGATTCTCTTGCGTATGCGATCGGACCCATTACCCCAGCCCCTTCCCCTCTATGCTGACAGCCTTGCGTCTGTTTTTATTTCACATTTTTACACTGCCAAATTCGGTTCTCGCGATCAGTAATTTTGTTTTTCCTTCTCTAATTCTCTAGTGATCCTCAGCAATCCAGATAAAGGCTGTCGCTTTTTAATATGTCTATTATAGGGTTCAACTTTAATATTTCTGTCTTGCAATATGATTGCTTTTGTTTTCTATAGCTTTAAGAAATGTTTTGTTTGGTCCAAAAGTTGAAACGTGTCGTTTCCATAAAGTCACCAGGGAACATCTCTGCCTTTTTATCTGCTATTACAGATTCGATCAGGGACGGTGAATTTATTTCTCGTGTTTATATTCTCATAGATAGCCTTGTCTCCGTGTCTTTATCATGTTGCCTCGTTTCCATGTGTCTGCTTTTGTAATGTTCCTACATCATATTATGAGTATTATATACCATGCATGAATACACAGTTAATATGTGCATACTCATACCACACAGATAAACACACACAAGCACACACACAAACCTTACACACACACACACACACACACACATGCACACACATAATAGACATATGGTGCTACACCCAGATGTTTCTTAGACCAGTTGACATTTCTGGGAGGGGGGAGGGGTGTCATTATCAAGACTTCCGCCTTCACTTTCCGAGGCATTATAGGCAGGTCAATTTTAAATATCCACATCGTTGTCTATTCGAACCCATGACCTACTTGCCGGACTGGCAGAGGTCTAGTCACTACGTTGCTGCCATTCCCATATATAACTCCGTGGTCAAGTGTTAAGCCGCCTGCCTCTGCTCCTAAAGTTGTGGGTTCGATTCCGGACTCGGTCACTTGGTTCACTAGTTGAGTTTTATCGGATAGTACTGGGGAATAAACTCTTGAGATAAGGCGTTTGTGCTCTGTGCGAGGGTTCTGACAGGGCACCCTGCGGAAAGAGACACAGCTATACTTTAGAAAACCGTGCATTTCAATTAAGTGGACTCTCTTGTCCCTAAACGCTCTTTTAACACCTTTATACTTATATATATATATATATATATATATATATATATATATATATATATATATATATATATATATATCGGAACAGTGATAACATCTGATGGGAGATGCCTGGAAGAGATTAGAACAAGAATCGCCATGGCAAAAGTAGCCTTTAGCAAGATGAAAAACATACTGACCAATAAAAAGATGTCAATTGAAACGAGAAAAAGAATGTTGAGGTGTTACATAGAACCTGTACTTTTATATGGATGTGAAGCTTGGACAATGAGCAGCCAGGCTGAAAAACATCTGATGGCTGTAGAAATGTGGTTTCTGAGGAAAATGCAAAGAATACCATGGACAGCCAGAAAGACCAATGAACAAGTCCTTCAAGAAACAAATGAAGATCGTAAACTGATCAGAGACATTAGACGTAGACAGTCACAATTTTTTGGACATGTTATGAAGAAATGATTTGGAGAACTTGGTGACAACTGGTAAGATCGAGGGAAACAGACCAAGGGGAAGACCTAGAAACAAGTATCTGGATGGCTTGGCCTTGTGGCATGGTCGAGACAGAAACACGGAACTGATCCACGACTCTGGTGATCGAGTGAGATGGCAGAACATGACCGCCCACGCTTACCGGCATGGCACATGATGGATGGATGGATGGATATATATATATATATATATATATATATATATGCAGATACACGCCGCCTCCACGACGCTATTTCGTGCTTTATTTTGTCTGATAAGTATACCAGGAGCTGTTACAAGTCTGACAACTTCATACACATTCACACCAAGTGCCTAATGACATCATAACTATTTTAGCATCTGCACTTTTAGTAAGACATTGAAACGAGACGAATGAAGAAATGTCCGCATCATGCTGAAATACAGGAGAGATAACAAGAAGAAGATTGAAATGATCAGATGTTATATGGCAACAAATGGATTCTGTCTCATTGGGTTATGTCGATATCGCAAAATTCTAGCAGAAAAGGGAATTAATAGGTCGCCAGTTGGAGGTGATGTTGGTGGAAATTTATACTCTCTACGAACGGGTTACGGACGCAGTTCGTAATCCCGCATACCCGCGTTCGAAACACAGCTGTGGACGATTAGGCAGCATACCGCCTTGCGTTGGTTTTTACGAAATTGTATGGGTGCCGGTCGTTCAGAAAGCAGTGGCAAACTACTGAAAGTTAACTTACGTTAACTTGCGGAGAGATCACAACAGCAAAAAATGTGTTGCGACATCCTGTAAAGGATATTATGTTAGCCACGGGGTGGTATTGTTAAGGAGGTATGGACATTCTTCTGTCTGTTTAATTTATGTCTTGTATGTCTGTCAATGTGTATTTCTTTCTTTCTTTTCTTTCTGTCATTCTTTCTTTATTTCTATCCTGCTCTCTCTCTCTCTCTCTCTCTCTCTCTCTCTCTCTCTCTCTCTCTCTCTCTCTCTCTCTCTCTTTTTTTTCTCTCTCTCTTCCTCTCCCTCTTTCGTTCGTTTGTTAGTTAGTTTGTTTTGTCTTTTTGTCTTTCTTTGTTTATTTCTTTTCTGATTGTCTCTCTTCTGTTTTTTCTCTGTTTTTATTGTGCCTTTCTACGCCTTGTTCGGAAAAGGTCCATGTGTGCACTGTAAAGTAGGTGGTGTTCTTTGTTTCCGCTTTTCCACTAAGCAATTCCTGGCGACGCTTTCTATCTCACGATGTTCACTATATCTATCTTCATCTGCTGTATGTTGTTTCTATCTCACGATGTTCACTATCTATCTTCCATCTGCTGTATGTTGTTTCTATCTCACGATGTTCACTATATCTTCCATCTGCTGTATGTTGTTTCTATCTCACGATGTTCACTATATCTTTCATCTGCTGTATGTTGTTTCTATCTCACGATGTTCACTATATCTATCTTTCATCTGCTGTATGTTGTTTCTATCTCACGATGTTCACTATATCTTTCATCTGCTGTATGTTGTTTCTATCTCACGATGTTCACTATATCTATCTTTCATCTGCTGTATGTTGTTTCTATCTCACGATGTTCACTATATCTATCTTTCATCTGCTGTATGTTGTTTCTATCTCACGATGTTCACTATATCTATCTTTCATCTGCTGTATGTTGTTTCTATCTCACGATGTTCACTATATCTTTCATCTGCTGTATGTTGTTTCTATCTCACGATGTTCACTATATCTATCTTTCATCTGCTGTACTGTTGTTTCTATCTCATGATGTTCACTATATCTATCTTTCATCTGCTGTATGTTGTTTCTATCTCACGATGTTCACTATATCTTCTTCATCATGCTGTCTGTTGTTTCTATCTCACGATGTTCACTAGTATCTATCTTTCATCTGCTTGTATGTTGTTTCTATCTCACGATGTTCACTATATCTATCTTCATCTGCTGTACTGTTGTTTCTATCTCACGATGTTCACTATATCTTTCATCTGCTGTATGTTGTTTCTATCTCACGATGTTCACTATATCTATCTTTCATCTGCTGTATGTTGTTTCTATCTCACGATGTTCACTATATCTATCTTTCATCTGCTGTATGTTGTTTCTATCTCACGATGTTCACTATATCTATCTTTCATCTGCTGTATGTTGTTTCTATCTCACGATGTTCACTATATCTATCTTCCATCTGCTGTCTGTTGTTTCTATCTCATGATGTTCACAGTATCTATCTTTCATCTGCTGTATGTTGTTTCTATCTCACGATGTTCACTATATCTTTCATCTGCTGTCTGTTGTTTCTATCTCACGATGTTCACTATATCTTTCATCTGCTGTATGTTGTTTCTATCTCACGATGTTCACTATATCTATCTTTCATCTGCTGTATGTTGTTTCTATCTCACGATGTTCACTATATCTATCTTTCATCTGCTGTATGTTGTTTCTATCTCACGATGTTCACTATATCTTTCATCTGCTGTATGTTGTTTCTATCTCACGATGTTCACTATATCTATCTTTCATCTGCTGTATGTTGTTTCTATCTCACGATGTTCACTATATCTATCTTTCATCTGCTGTATGTTGTTTCTATCTCACGATGTTCACTATATCTTTCATCTGCTGTATGTTGTTTCTATCTCACGATGTTCACTATATCTATCTTCCATCTGCTGTATGTTGTTTCTATCTCACGATGTTCACTATATATATCTTTCATCTGCTGTATGTTGTTTCTATCTCACGATGTCACTATATCTTTCATCTGCTGTATGTTGTTTCTATCTCACGATGTTCACTATATCTTTCATCTGCTGTATGTTGTTTCTATCTCACGATGTTCACTATATCTATCTTCATCTGCTGTACTGTTGTTTCTATCTCACGATGTTCACAGTATCTATCTTCATCTGCTGTATGTTGTTTCTATCTCACGATGTTCACTATATCTTCCATCTGCTGTATGTTGTTTCTATCTCACGATGTTCACTATATCTTCCATCTGCTGTATGTTGTTTCTATCTCACGATGTTCACTATATCTTCATCATGCTGTATGTTGTTTCTATCTCACGATGTTCACTATATCTATCTTTCATCTGCTGTCTGTTGTTTCTATCTCACGATGTTCACTATATCTTCCATCTGCTGTATGTTGTTTCTATCTCACGATGTTCACTATCTCTTCCATCAGCTGTCTGTTGTTTCTATCTCACGATGTTCACAGTATCTATCTTTCATCTGCTGTATGTTGTTTCTATCTCACGATGTTCACTATATCTTCCATCTGCTGTCTGTTGTTTCTATCTCACGATGTTCACTATATCTTCCATCTGCTGTATGTTGTTTCTATCTCACGATGTTCACTATCTCTTCCATCAGCTGTCTGTTGCTTCTATCTCACGATGTTCACTATATCTATCTTTCATCTGCTGTATGTTGTTTCTGTCTCACGATGTTCACTATATCTTTCATCTGCTGTCTGTTGTTTTTATCTCACGATGTTCACTATATCTATCTTTCATCTGCTGTATGTTGTTTCTATCTCATGATGTTCACTATATCTATCTTTCATCTGCTGTATGTTGTTTCTATCTCACGATGTTCACTATATCTATCTTTCATCTGCTATACGTTGTTTCTATCTCATGATGTTCACTATATCTATCTTTCATCTGGTGTATGTTGTTTCTATCTCATGATGTTCACTATAACTTTCATCTGCTATATATGTTGTTTCTCTCTCACGATGTTCACTATATCTTCCATCTGCTATATGTTGTTTCTATCTCACGATGTTCACTATATCTATCTTTCATCTGCTATATGTTGTTTCTATCTCACGATGTTCACTATATCTATCTTTCATCTGCTGTATGTTGTTTCTATCTCACGATGTTCACTATATCTATCTTTCATCTGCTGTATGTTGTTTCTATCTCACGATGTTCACTATATGTATCTTTCATCTGCTATATGATGTTTCTATCTCACGATGTTCACTATATCTATCTTTCATCTGCTGTATGGTGCTTCGAGCAGTCTTATCATATGACGGAACCAGCTAACTCTGAACCTTCGAATACTTTTCATTTTGACAGAGCTGACACCGTGCCCAGTTACTTGCAAATGTTGTCACTTCCAATTACTTCTCTTGTGTTATATTAAGTGTCATTATTTGGAGGTGTCAGGTTCGAATCATGGTGTGGCCACACTATAGCTTGCTATTCCTTTCTAATGTGTCTTATATTCTCAACATCGTTTCTCTATTCTAAGAGTGCTGATAAATACCCTGTATTGTATACTGCTTCCATAGTGCAAGAAATTATCAAGTGTACTATACGAACATCAATATATCGTGCTATTTTGTGGTTATTGACGGATGTTTTTTTTTTTCTTGTACTCTTGTTGACATTTGGCAAATAAGCTGATCTTCTTCTCTTATTACTGTTGCTTCTCCTTCCTACTTTTATCCAACTATGGAGCATACTACCTTATCCAACTCACGATAATGCCTCCTGATATGTGCCGTGTTCCTTCAGCTACCTCCACGACTTCCCCATATCATTCATCACTGCCTCTAACACTCTTCTCATCCGCCAGGCCATATTAGTCCATCGGTTCTGGCAGGCACCAGTTAATGAGCGTTTGTAGTTACGTAGTAATTGGTTCAGTCGTTCACCGTGTATCTGATACATACAGTGTCCTGGGTCATTGTCACTCAATTATCCACGTAAAGCAAGAGTAAATTTAATGAGAAAGTATCTCGTGCAATCATTCACAAGTACGATGGGGCTTCAAAGAAAACCTTAAAAGTGGGATAGAAATGACAATAACCATGCCATTGTGTCGTAACCTGTCAGTATTGTTGTTAAGGTTGTAGCGAGTGTTAAGCACATGACATCATGGTTTAGACGAACACGGTAATGTCATATTAACAGTTTAAAGATGGCCGCCCAACTTTTGATATGCACCAAAGAGGAGAAGCGTTCTGTTATCCTTTTTGTATCAGTGAAGTGGTTAAACCTATAGAGATTCATCGGCGAATGATGGTTCAGTATGGTGATGTAAGCCAGTCAGTCCAGCAAGTGTATGAGTGGAGTAGGAAGTTTTAAAACGACGTGACTTATATGAAAGACTGTTCACGACCGGGTCAGGCACACCGAGTAGTAATCCCAGAGACGACTGCAGCCTTTGCAGGCCTAGTACATTAAAACCGCATATTGACTGAGAGTGACATTGCCGCACATCTTGACATCAATCAACGTTCAGCACACCACATCATCTATGATGTGCACCGTTACCGCACATTTTCTGCAAGGTGGGTCCCACGGCAGCTTACTCCAGAAGTGAAATAACGAGCATTGATGCTTGTCAAGAATTGTTGCAGTGTTTTGAAGCAGAATTTGATGCTTTCCTATCAAGAATTGTTACTGCAGATGAAACCTGGGTTCACTACTACGAGCCGGAAACGAAGAGAACGAGCAAGGAATGGCGTCATCCCTCCTCACCGAAACCAAAGAAGTTTCTTGCGCAGCCATCTGCAAGGAAGGTTATGCTGACTCTCTTTTAAGATGAACGAGACGTTATTTTAGAGCACATCATGCCGAGAAGGAAAACGTTTGATTCAAAGTTTGGAGTCATTTTCGACCCAAAATCAAATCCAAACGACTGGCCTTCTGAGTAAAGGCGTCCTCTTGCGACATGACAATGGTCGACCCCATACTGCCCGTGCAACGGTTGAAACCACCGAAGACCTCCACTTTCAGTGTATACCACTTCTTCCGTACTCTCCAGACCTAGCCCCAAGTGATTTATACCTATTTTTACAACTTAAATAGTCACTGGGAGGAAAGACGTTTCGGTCCATTAAAGAGGTACAGGAGTGGGTGCATGAGTGCATAAACACGTATGACGTACGTCCCTCGAAAGAGGAAGAAAGAAGTAAAAGAAGATGAAGAATGCAGTCCCTTGTTTCTGTCTTTGATGTACACATGTTCTGTGAACTCTGTCGCATCACCCTGCCAACACCGCATTCTCCTAAGTGAACTCTGTCGCAAGCATCACCTTGCCAACATCGCATTCTCCTAGGTGAACTCTATCGCATGTATCACCCTGCCAACACCGCATTCTCCTAGGTGAACTCTGTCGCAAGCATCACCTTGCCAACACCGCATTCTCCTAGGTGAACTCTGTCGCATGTATCACTCTGCCAACACCGCATTCTCCTAGGTGAACTCTGTCGCAAGCATCACCCTGCCAACACCGCATTCTCCTAGGTGAACTCTGTCGCAAGCATCACCCTGCCAACACCGCATTCTCCTAGGTGAACTCTATCGCATGTATCACTCTGCCAACACCGCATTCTCCTAGGTGAACTCTATCGCATGTATCACTCTGCCAACACCGCATTCTCCTAGGTGAACTCTATCGCATGTATCACTCTGCCAACACCGCATTCTCCTAGGTGAACTCTATCGCATGTATCACTCTGCCAACACCGCATTCTCCTAGGTGAACTCTGTCGCAAGCATCACCTTGCCAACACCGCATTCTCCTAGGTGAACTCTGTCGCATGTATGACCCTGCCAACACCGCATTCTCCTAGGTGAACTCTGTCGCAAGCATCACCTTGCCAACACCGCATTCTCCTAGGTGAACTCTATCGCATGTATCACTCTGCCAACACCGCATTCTCCTAGGTGAACTCTGTCGCAAGCATCACCTTGCCAACACCGCATTCTCCTAGGTGAACTCTATCGCATGCATCACTCTGCCAACACCGCATTCTCCTAGGTGAACTCTGTCGCAAGCATCACCTTGCCAACACCGCATTCTAATAGGTGAACTCTGTCGCAAGCATCACCCTGCCAACACCGCATTCTCCTAGGTGAACTCTATCGCATGTATCACCCTGCCAACACCGCATTCTCCTAGGTGAACTCTGTCGCAAGCATCACCTTGCCAACACCGCATTCTCCTAGGTGAACTCTGTCGCAAGCATCACCCTGCCAACACCGCATTCTCCTAGGTGAACTCTGTCGCAAGCATCACCCTGCCAACACCGCATTCTCCTAGGTGAACTCTATCGCATGTATCACTCTGCCAACACCGCATTCTCCTAGGTGAACTCTATCGCATGTATCACTCTGCCAACACCGCATTCTCCTAGGTGAACTCTATCGCATGTATCACTCTGCCAACACCGCATTCTCCTAGGTGAACTCTGTCGCATGTATCACTCTGCCAACACCGCATTCTCCTAGGTGAACTCTGTCGCAAGCATCACCCTTGCCAACACCGCATTCTCCTAGGTGAACTCTGTCGCATGTATCACCCTGCCAACACCGCATTCTCCTAGGTTGAACTCTGTCAGCAAGCATCACCTGCCCAACACCGCATTCTCCTAGGTGAACTCTGTCGCATGTATCACTCTGCCAACACCGCATTCTCCTAGGTGAACTCTGTCGCAAGCATCACCTTGCAAACACCGCATTCCTCCTAGGTGAACTCTATCGCATGCATCACTCTGCCAACACCGCCTTCTCCTAGGGAACTCTGTCGCAAGCATCACCTTGCCAAACACCGCATTCTCCTAGGTGAAACTCTGTCGCAAGCATCACCCTGCCAACACCGCATTCTCTCTAGGTGCACTCTATCGCATGTATCACCCTGCCAACACCGCATTCTCCTAGGTGAACTCTGTCGCAAGCATCACCTTGCCAACACCGCATTCTTCTAGGTGAACTCTGTCGCATGCATCACTCTGCCAACACCGCATTCTCCTAGGTGAACTCTATCGCATGCAATCACTCTGCCAACACCGCATTCTCCTAGGTGAACTCTATCGCATGTATCACCCTGCCAACACCGCATTCTCCTAGGTGAACTCTGTCGCAAGCATCACCTTGCAACACCGCCTTCTCCTAGAGTGAACTCTGTCGCAAGCAGCATCACCCTGCCAACACCGCATTCTCCTAGGTGAACTCTGTCGCAAGCATCACCCTGCCTCACACCGCATTCTCCTAAGTGAGCTCTATCGCATGTATCACTCTGCCAACACCGCATTCTCCCAGGTGAACTCTATCGCATGTATCACTCTGCCAACACCGCATTCTCCTAGGTGAACTCTATCGCATGTATCACTCTGCCAACACCGCATTCTCCTAGGTGAACTCTGTCGCATGTATCACTCTGCCAACACCGCATTCTCCTAGGTGAACTCTGTCGCAAGCATCACCTTGCCAACACCGCATTCTCCTAGGTGAACTCTGTCGCATGTATCACCCTGCCAACACCCGCATTCTCCAAGGTGAACTCTGTCGCAAGCATCACCTTGCCAACCCGCATTCTACTAGGTGAACTCTGTCGCATGTATCACTCTGCCAACACCGCATTCTCCTAGGTGAACTCTGTCGCAAGTATCACCCTGCCAACACCGCATTCTCCTAGGTGAACTCTATCGCATGTATCACCTTGCCAACATCGCATTCTCCTAGGTGAACTCTGTCGCATGTATCACCTTGCCAACACCGCATTCTCCTAGGTGAACTCTATCGCATGTATCACCCTGCCAACACCGCATTCTCCTAGGTTGAACTCTGTCGCAAGCATCACCCTTGCCAACACCGCATTCTCCCTAGGTGAACTCTATCGCATGTATCACTCTGCCAACACCGCATTCTCCTAGGTTGAACTCTATCGCATGCATCACTCCTGCAACACCGCATTCTCCTAAGGTGAACTCTATCGCATGTATCACCTGCCAACACCTCATTCTCCTAGGTGAACTCTGTCGCAAGCATCACTCTGCCAACACCGCATTCTCCTAGGTGAACTCTGTCGCATGTATCACCCTGCCAACACCGCATTCTCCTAGGTGAACTCTGTCGCAAGCATCACCTTGCCAACACCGCATTCTCCTAGGTGAACTCTGTCGCAAGCATCACCTTGCCAACACCGCATTCTCCTAGGTGAACTCTGTCGCATGCATCACTCTGCCAACACCGCATTCTCCTAGGTGAACTCTGTCGCATGTATCACCCTGCCAACACCGCATTCTCCTAGGTGAACTCTGTCGCATGTATCACCTTGCCAACATCGCATTCTCCTAGGTGAACTCTATCGCATGCATCACTCTGCCAACACCGCATTCTCCTAGGTGAACTCTGTCGCATGTATCACCCTGCCAACACCGCATTCTCCTAGGTGAACTCTGTCGCAAGCATCACTCTGCCAACACCGCATTCTCCTAGGTGAACTCTATCGCATGTATCACCCTGCCAACACCGCATTCTCCTAGATGAACTCTGTCGCAAGCATCACCTTGCCAACACCGCATTCTACTAGGTGAACTCTGTCGCATGCATCACTCTGCCAACACCGCATTCTCCTAGGTGAACTCTGTCGCATGTATCACCCTGCCAACACCGCATTCTCCTAGGTGAACTCTGTCGCATGTATCACCTTGCCAACATCGCATTCTCCTAGGTGAACTCTATCGCATGTATCACCTTGCCAACATCGCATTCTCCTAGGTGAACTCTATCGCATGTATCACTCTGCCAACACCGCATTCTCCTAGGTGAACTCTGTCGCATGTATCACCTTGCCAACATCGCATTCTCCTAGGTGAACTCTATCGCATGTATCACTCTGCCAACATCGCATTCTCCTAGGTGAACTCTATCGCATGTATCACTCTGCCAACATCGCATTCTCCTAGGTGAACTCTATCGCATGTATCACCTTGCCAACATCGCATCTCCTAGGTGAACTCTATCGCATGTTCACCTTGCCACCATCGCATTCTCCCTATGTGAACTCTATCGCATGTATCACCTTGCCACATCGCATTCTCATAGGTGAACTCTGTCGCAACATCACTCTGCCAACACCGCATTCTCCTAGGTGAACTCTATCGCATGTATCACCCTGCTAAACACCGCATTCTCCTAGGTGAACTCTGTCGCAAGCATCACCCGCCAACACCGCATTCTCCTAGGGGGAAACTCTATCGCATGCATCACCCTGCAACACGGCCTTCTCCTAGGTGAACTCTGTCGCAAGCATCACCTTGCCAACACCGCATTCTCCTAGGTGAACTCTGTCGCATGCATCACTCTGCCAACACCGCATTCTCCTAGGTGAACTCTATCGCATGCATCACTCTGCCAACACCGCATTCTCCTAGGTGAACTCTGTCGCATGTATCACCCTGCCAACACCGCATTCTCCTAGGTGAACTCTGTCGCATGTATCACCTTGCCAACATCGCATTCCTCTCCTAGGTGAACTCTGTCGCAAGCATCACTCTGCCAACACCCTATTCTCCTGAGTGAACTCTATCGCATGTATCACCCTGCCAACACCACATTCTCCTAGGTGAACTCTGTCGCAAGCATCACTATGCCAACACCGCATTCTCCTAGGTGAACTATATCGCATGTATCACCCTGCCAACACCGCATTCTCCTAGGTGAACTCTGTCGCAAGCATCACCCTGCAACACGCCTTCTCCTAGGTGAACTTCTATACGCATGTATCACCTTGCCAACATCGCATTCTCCTAGGTGAACTCTGTCGCATGTATCACCTTGCCAACATCGCATTCTCCTAGGTGAACTCTATCGCATGCATCACTCTGCCAACACCGCATTCTCCTAGGTGAACTCTGTCGCAAGCATCACTCTGCCAACACCGCATTCTCCTAGGTGAACTCTATCGCATGTATCACCCTGCCAACACCGCATTCTCCTAGGTGAACTCTGTCGCAAGCATCACTCTGCCAACACCGCATTCTCCTAGGTGAACTCTATCGCATGTATCACCCTGCCAACACCGCATTCTCCTAGGTGAGCTCTGTCGCAAGCATCACCCTGCCAACACCGCATTCTCCTAGGTGAACTCTATCGCATGTATCACCTTGCCAACATCGCATTCTCCTAGGTGAACTCTGTCGCATGTATCACCTTGCCAACACCGCATTCTCCTAGGTGAACTCTATCGCATGTATCACCCTGCCAACACCGCATTCTCCTAGGTGAACTCTGTCGCAAGCATCACTCTGCCAACACCGCATTCTCCTAGGTGAACTCTATCGCATGTATCACTCTGCCAACACCGCATTCTCCTAGGTGAACTCTGTCGCAAGCATCACCCTGCCAACACCGCATTCTCCTAGGTGAACTCTATCGCATGCATCACCCTGCCAACACCTCATTCTCCTAGGTGAACTCTGTCGCAAGCATCACTCTGCCAACACCGCATTCTCCTAGGTGAACTCTGTCGCATGTATCACCCTGCCAACACCGCATTCTCCTAGGTGAACTCTGTCGCATGTATCACCCTGCCAACACCGCATTCTCCTAGGTGAACTCTGTCGCATGCATCACCTTGCCAACACCGTATTCTTCTAGGTGAACTCTGTCGCATGCATCACCCTGCCAACACCGCATTCCCCTAGGTGAACTCTGTCGCATGTATCACCCTGCCAACACCGCATTGTCCTAGGTGAACTCTGTCGCATGTATCACCCTGCTAAAACTGCATTCTCCTAGGTGAACTCTGTCGAATGCATCACTCTGCCAACACCGCATTCCCCTAGGTGAACTCTGTCGAATGCATCACCCTTCCAACACCGCATTGTTCTAGGTGAACTCTGTCGCATGTATTACCTTGCCAACACCGCATTGTCCTAGGTGAACTCTGTCGCAAGCATCACCTTGCCAACACCGCATTCTCCTAGATGAACTCTGTCGAATGCATCACCCTGCCAACACCGCATTGTCCTAGGTGAATTCTGTCGCATGTATCACCCTGCCAACACCGCATTGTCCTAGGTGAACTCTGTCGCATGCATCACCCTGCCAACACCGTATTCTCCTAGGTGAACTCTGTCACATGCATCACCCTGCCAACACCGCATTCTCCTAGGTGAACTCTGTCGCATGCATCACCCTGCCAACACCGCATTCTCCTAGCTATTAGAGCGCATCAATGAAAACACCTCTGACATACAGCAGTACTGATTTGACCTTTGACTTACAGATTCTATGTGTAGACGTCCACGAGGTCGACAAGATCAGAGTGCTCGCTCTGAAACATCTGGTGCGCTGATGGCAGAGTCGGCAGTTCAACCTCTACACGGGCATTATTTGGACTTAAACGTTAACTTCTCGTTCATAAATAAATGGCAAATTACTGAAAGTAAAAGTATCTAGAAGATCAGCCTGGAGTTGATAGTAACGTGCCGCAAAGAACATGCACAGTTTCAATTCTACATGTGATCCGAGATTCAGTTCTGCTTCACTTCCACAACTTCGCTATAAAAGCTGCTCTCCCCGTTTGGATACCTATTTATTTATTTCTTTTCCCCGATCTTTCCCTACTTTGTTTCCTAAATATGTGAATGGTTGACGTGGCGCAACATTTCACCAAGGGAAATCCGTTACGATTTGCTTGATTAAACCTCGTTATCTTTGTCATCCCCAGTGAATGTTTAGATCTCATTGTTGCGACCTCTCTGTTGAATTGATCTGGTTTCTGATTTGTGGGACAGGAGAGCAGTGTCACTAGGCAAGGATAGATAGTAAGGCTGCTTTGCCAGAGCCCATTGCTTCATATTTTCTTGCAATCTTCTGGAAAGAAAAGGCGGCAACTTTGGAAGGTGGCCAACCACGTTATAATATAGTAATGATCTATTAACGATGTAGATCAACGGTGGCGTTATATTACCGTTATGATTTTTTTCCCCAGCATATCCCATCACAGTACATCGCTGTCAACACCAGCATTTTACCGCTGTTGTTGATTTCTTGGCAAGATTGTGCTCAGTAGTTTTCCATTGCTTTCTGAGCGGCCGGCTCACATATCCCGTAAGTAACGGGCTCTGCGAGAACCGCTACCGATTCTCGTTCAGTTGCGTTTGCTCATGTGGATAAACAGGATTACGGAGAAAGACGCTAACCCTAGGCCAGGGAGCGCGGCTTATGATTTATTAGCGATGTATATTAACAGTGACATGCTGTTACCATTATAATATATTAGCGATGTAGATTAACAGCGACGTAATGTTACCATTATAATCTATTAGCGACGTAGATCAACAGCGACGTTATGTTATCATTATGATATATATTAGCGATGTACGAGATAACCGTAGATCCTAGATAACCATGCAAACACATGGCAACTCAAATTCCCATGACATTACCTACAATCATATTACCTGAACCCTATATCCGTTCCTCCAGCAGCAATGTATGTACTGTTGTGTTGAGGAGGCTATTGCGCCAGCAAACGTACTTACTATCCTCCTTTAATTAATATTGAGGGTGCAGTGGTTATCTGAGACGTTTGGGATGATCAGCAACTGTCACTTTAGAAGTTCTGACGTGAGGTATCGCTGGAAGATCACTTGAGGTGAAGACGAGATACGCACACAAATACGGAGGCAAACTGACAGGCGGATAGACGAATAGATGCACAGAAATAACAAATACACAGGCAAGAGGATATATAGAAACAGATAAATGATATAACTATATTTTGTGAAGTGATAAACACCGACAGCTGATGCACAGACATGTAGACAGGTAGACATATATCACGCAGGCAGACAGACAGACAGACCGACCGACCGACCGACCTACCGACCGACCGACGACCGGCGGCCGAGTATATATCCTCTTGCCTGTACACATACACCAATCGATTCACTCAGAGATAGTAGATAGGAATATTGATGAGTTTTCAGACAGTCAACTATCGTTCAGACGGACAGACAGACAGATGAACGGAAGAACGAGCGGACGGGAGGATTGACGGGCGTATATTCGGTCTGTCGGACGGACGACGACAGACAAATGGACAGACTGGCGGGCGGATATTTATAGGAACAGCTTGGAAGCAACAGAGATATCGTTACTGAGACAAATGTTGCGAATTCCGTGGACTATCAAAATAACTAACAACGACTGCCTGAAAGAGGATAATGAAACTAGAACACTATATACAACAATAAGAAAGAGAGAAACAGCTTTCTTTTGTCTTACGATGAGAAGAGAAGAACTGAAGAACATCGTGACGACTGGAAAGATCGAGGGGAAGAGAGGCAGGGGCAGACTAAGAGAAGTGATGTCGGATGGATTGAGACGGTGACATGGAGGAGTATCATCAGCAGAGTTTATTAAGAACACCAAAGACCGAGATCTGTGGAGAGACACATCCGAGACACGCCAGCTGGCAGGGCACTTGATGAAGATGATAAGACAGTCTGAAAAGTACAAACACGACATGAACAATATAAATCTGTGAGGGAACGAAACGCAGCACTAACGTACTTATATAACATAACACCAGATGATTTATTGCCGAGGGAGAGGTATAATCCACCTAATTTTTTGTACCTAAAAGTGGGCGGATTGGCTGCATACATCGGGAGCTGACGCAGTCATAAAGCGGGGGCGCACACACGATGCGTATGTTATTTCAATTTATGAATTTAAAGCGAGCGCAAACACGTGGAGTCAATTTCCGAAGGGTTTTAGATCAGGAATAGACAGTTAGTTCTTTACAGGACTTTGCAATCAACACCAGCATTTATTAGGTGTGTGTAATTTACTTGGCAATGTTAGTTCAATAATTAGCCATTGCTTTCTGAATGGCCGACGCTTCATACAATTCAAATCAACGCAAAGCGGTCGGCTTACAAATCGCCAGCAGCTGATATCCAACCATCGACTCTATGTTTATCATCATCATGTGCCATGCCGATAAGCGTGGGCGGTCATCTTTCGCCATCTAGCACGATCACCAGATTCGTGGATCAGCTCTGTGTCCTTGTCTCGACCATACCAAGTGTCCAAGCCATCCAGGTATTACGTCTCTTTCTTGCCCTCGTTCTTTTCCCCTCAATCTTGCCAGTTATCGCCAAGTTCTCCAATTTATTTCTTCTCAAAACGCGTCCAAACAATTTTGACTGCTTCTAATTTCTCTAACCAGTTTACGGTTTTCATTTATATCTTGTAGGGCTTGGTCACTGGTTTTTCTGTTTTTGCATGTTCCTCAGAAACTACATTTCCACAGCCATTAGATGTTTGTCAGCTTGTCTGCTCATTGTCCACGCTTCACATCCATACAGAAGTAGAGGTTCTATCTAGCACTTCAACACTCTTTTTCTCGTTGCAAATGACGTATTTTTATTGGTCAGTATGTTTTCCATCTTGGAAAAGGCTACCTTTGCCATGGCGATTCTTGTTCTAACCGCTTCAAGGCATCTCCTATCAGATGTTATGACTGTTCCGAGATAACTGTACCGACTCACTTGTTTAAGAATACTCCCATTTCTAGTATATTACATTCTGTTATTTCCTTCTTCATTTGTTCCGTATTTGTGAAACTGCGCGTCTCACTATCACCCGTATCACAGCACCGGTTGAATACAGAACCCGAGGCAAGTAATGTATGAATAGTATTGTTGTTGAAGAAAACACAAATGGCATTGTTTGTGTATAATTACAATATATTATTTTCGCGAATCGTTTGTCGCCTTAGAAATTGACAACAAACGTTGTGTAAAGACAAATCAGGAACTATGACAACTAGAGCCACTTCTGACGCAAAGACATATACATACAACAACTAATGATATTTCATAAGAACTATATTTTGGCCGACATTATGCTAACAGTTACAAACATGGATGCTTAATGCAACTCACTGCAGTTTTTAAAAGAGTAACAGGACACCAGAATCACGGAAAGTGAATGAACACATTAGAAAGAACTTGTAAGGAACGGGGATGTGGTTCCTGGGACGCATGTTGCGTGTACCGCAGACTACGTGAGCAACTAACAACAATTGCCTGGAACAGGCTAATGAAAGTAGATCACGTATACAAGTAAAAGAAATAGACAAAAACCATTCTATAGTCATGTGATGAGTAGGGAGAAATTAGAAAACATCGTCCAGCCTCGAAAGATCTGTGGGAAAAGAGGCAAAGACTGGCTGAGAGAAATGATGATGGATGGACTGAGAAGCTGGCATGGAAGCATATCATCAGTGAAGTTGATCCATCACGATGATGATTGTAGATCTGCAACACAACTAAATTGTGGAGCATGTTGTATTATCGACAGAACATCTAAGACAACGAGAAATATGAAGATTCACAGAAAATGAATCTTGAAGACACTCGAGTGAAAGCATTAGCCGCGATCAGATGATTAAGAAAATGATGAGAAAACGTTGAAGCCAGCGATCAATCTAAATGCGAGGAAACGTGCGAGGAAATCTACCTATCTTTAATGTTCATTACCTCTTTCTTTTCAGCCATTTGTTTATTTATCAACCCTCTCTCCCATCCATCCATCTGCCATCCCTAAATGGCTAACGAAGGATCACTGACAATGTGATGATGATTCTCTCTATCGCCAAGAGTAAGTTCACACATGAGGAAAACATTTGAACACACCTTATCTTCCTTCTACCTAGGATCCAGAATAATACCTTATGCCTTTCTTCGTATTCGCTCACACACGCGTTACTGCTTTATCGTCTCACTTTCCTTAATTCCTTAGAATATTACGTCTTCCGAGTTCTACTGGCAAAAAAGGAATTTCTACGGCCTTGCATCTCTGGTTCATATTATGTGAAATGTCAGGATTAAGACCATGTGGCGGAGTAATTCTCTCCGTGTCTTTAGGGAGTTCCCCCAAAAAAATAACCTGGTTTGTCACGCCTATAGTGTTGAATCGAATGAGCATGTCTATTAGGAAGGATATTGTAATCTGTGGAGCTGGCTTCGTGTAAGGTATTTCTTGCCCTATTTTGTATGTTTGGATCTGATCTTGTTGCAGTGCTAATTCAATTTACTAACAATTTTATTTAGAAAGATATACGTAATTTTGTTCGCACTTCTATGGGATGACAACATGTATGTAATGTGTTAATGTAAAGTCAATATCAATATTTATTTTATTATAAACTACAAACGTGTATTAATAGGAGCCTGTTCAGACTAGAACAGTAGAACTGTAGAGGGAAGGAGTTTAATCCCACTGGGCATACATGCCGGGTACCCTGACTGAGAAACGGGTATCCTAATGCAACTTAGCCTGCTAATCGTATATATATACGTAATTGAACACACACACACACACACACACACACACACACACATAGACACACACATACACACACATACACACACAAACACACACAAACACACACACATATACATACATATGGGTAGGATCAGTAGCTAATCGAGCAACCAACCAAACCAAATAACCAACCAACCACCAAAGCAACCTAACCTAGAAACCCACCAAACAACAAAAATCAAAACACCATGCGTTGATACATGCGTGTATTTGTCATTACAAGTTTGTGTGTACGCAGGTTTCACGTGCATATGGCAGCTTGTTACCTACAGAACACGATTAATGCCATTAAATTGCTGCTCCGTGTTGAGGACACACGGCGCGTGTTTACCCATAATATCATTATTGCTCGATAAAGCAGGCCACTAAGGAATTATGTTGTAGCTCCGGAAATGTGGTTTTAGACCAGAATTATGAGAACACCGTTGACGGATAGAAAGACTATTAAGATATATTGAAAGAAGTTAACTCACTAAGGAACTAGTTAATCGCATCAGAAGAAAAGAGTCTATATTATTTGGGCATTGTCATGAGAAGGGGAAAGATGGAGTTGTTGTCACAACGCGAAAGTTGGAGTGGAAGAGAGGCAGAGGACGACCAAGAGAGAAATTATGGACAGTCTGACATCAGTTGTATGAAGGAACATCGGTATCAGAAATGATCGGAAGCACACGAGACAGCGGGCTGTGGATAGACATGATCACCAGCGCCAGGGACGACATGGAGTTAAAGAAGTCGTAGAAGAGGAAACAGCTGCACGAGATTTGGCAGCATACCACGTTGCGTTGGTTTCGCGTTGTGTCGGTGCCGGTCGTTCAGAAAGCAATGGCAAACTACTGAACGCAAACTTGCCAACGGATCAAAATGGCAGTAATGTTGGTGTTGACTGCGATGTTCTATAAAGGATATGGAAAGAAAAAAAAAGACGAGTAAAGCAACCCACACAGCGTGGGTTATGTCATAGAAATACACTGATTCGACAAGCTAATCTCGGGAAATTCGAAATAAACTGTTTCGACAAGCTATGCTGGGGAAATCCCAAGAAAATCAAGTGCAGAATCAAACAATTCGGCACATGTCGAGGTACGGTAACCTCGTTTGGGTGCCAGCTGGCATAGAAGGGATACCGTGCGACGCCCTTGACCAGGGCTCCGAGGTCGACCCAGACGGGGCCCTGGAACATGTATTCCTAACATGTTGTATTCCCTAACCCTAACCCAGACCCTAACGCAAACCCTAACCCTAACCCCATCCCTAACCCTAATCATACACAATAGCACTTGCTTGTCTTCTTTATCTTATATTATTTGTGTGTATATATATACTTAATACATTATACTGGCGTCCCCAATGATATGCCAGTTTGTACTGCTCTCTAATATAGAAGATATAGAAGTCACGTGACCAGAACCGTTTGGGAATAAACACTTCGCCCTACAATGGTTGCCAGGAAAGGTCATAGAAAATAAAGGCGGCCGGCGTGTTATTGACCACATCACTATCGAGTGCTGATTGTCTGTAGAACTTGGGCTAGCACTAGATACCGCACATACAGTGGCGGGCTGGACAGGGCGTCAGCTTGTCTTCTTCTATTCTCTATCCCCACGAGCGGGGTCTTTATGACTGGCACTGGGACTTCATATCTGCGAACAGGCAAATTAGAATGTTATTAGGTCATGATTTAACACAACACATCAGGATTGGCTGACGTTAGGCCTGGATTTAGGATGTTTCCTCCGTGAGTTTAAGGCATGCCATTGTCCACAGACTCCAACCCAAGGACCTGGGGTATACACTTTTTTATTGTTGTCTTTGTTGCAGACTCGTTTGGAACAGTGGGTCCAGCACGGCATATTAATAAAGTCGCTTAAAAGTCGACAGGATCGACTTCACTGCACCGGGTTTTATACCATATGGCTGTCTTTTTCCGCAGCGCGGAAAGCGTCGCACAAAGCACGAACTCCGTAGCTCCAGCGACGACCCTCAGAGCCCGAGTCAGGTGGCTTGACCACGTCGCCACGGAGACTCCCACGGTATAATAATAATTTCACATACACATAAAAACTCACACACTCTCACAGGTCTGTGTTCTTATCAGAAATATGCCATGTGGCCAAGCCACCTTGATATGTAACTCTTATCATCCCTTTCCTGTTCCCATCAAGTTTACCAGTTGTCACTAAGTGCAGTAGTTTATGTCTCCTCATAATGTGTTAAAAACATTGATTTTGTGTAAACACTGAACTCATGAACTCGAACCCGCGAAGAGACAGGTTGTTAAAATTGACCAGGGTCGACCTAGGCTAGAATGGCTGCCAGGAGATGTTCTGACACGTCAATGTTTTGGATAATAACTGGGGAAGAGGGACCGGAATAGTGATGAAAACTAACAATTAAACGGTCCTTTAATACCTTGAAACGTGTTGTGTAGATGATGCTACCCCAATATTTGTATAGACCAATCGGCACTCCGTGGGTGACGTGGTCAATCTCACACGGGCTGACTTGACTTCCCAGGATATTTCCTGCTACTCAGTTTAGGCTGGACCAACCTCAGAACCCAACTTGGTTGTAAAATAATCCGGCTGGATCGGGATTCGAGCACACGACCATCGGAACGGCAGGCAAGCACCCAAGCCATTGTGATACGGCGGCTTACAGAATTGTCTTGAAACGTTGACTTCTCGTTCAGAAAGCAATGACAAACTAATGATTGTGTAAAATTGCATAGTAAATCGTCTTGGGGTTGATTGCAACGTCTTGCAAAGGACACGCAGTTGTAATTTAGAAATCAACCAGGTCGACTATAACACTGCACGTATCAACTTGTTTGTTCTTTTGTCAGTGATTATCGGGTAGCGGGATAGAGGTATCCCCTATCAAAGGAGAAGTAAGGCGGCTCTTTCCTTCCGCTAGCCTACGGGACACCCTTGGGCAAGGTGGAGTACCCGTTTAGCCCCCCCCCCCCCAATCAGGGTTACGCTCCCGGGTAGGTGGAACCCGTTAGCTTTGGACAGCAATCCATCTAGGAGACGGAAAACTCCAAATATAAACCCCCAAGTTCAAGGTGGACCAGCGTGCTGAGGAACTGGATGGCCATGGGTTAACTGGTCGTGAACGTTGGACGTCTGACAGGCGTGCGGGGCGGCACCAGGCGTATGGACTCCTGCGGGACATCCCCTGCCTCTTCCCTAGCAAGCAGGCAATGCTAGGGTGACCGTTTATTTCCTGCAATATCCAAACTTTACTTATGGATTTATTTAAACATGGGAATCGTCGCCTGAGCTACGGAGCACGTGCTCTGCGCTTGACACATCCCTCAGAAGTTAGCGAAGAGAGAGTGAGGAGGAGAAGACGAGGAAATGGTGTGAGACGACGGCATAGAAATAGGAGGGCAGGCGCCAGGAGAACAAGACGAAAAGTGGAGAGACTAGGTTTCAACTATGTAAGAGTGGGATATTGGAATTGTCGCAGTGCCAGACAGAGAGGTCCTGTATTGGAGAGAGTAATATATGATTTTGACGTCCTCATGCTCCAGGAGCTAAATACAGACAAATACCATTGCCCTGGGTACGCCAGTTATATAAACCCTACTGGGCAGAAGAGACATGGACAAGGTCTGCTGGTGAAGGAAGGAGTGAAGCATGTGGTACTCGACTTGAGCCAGTGGAATCACAGTGCAAGAGAGGTCCAGGGTATACAAATGGAGATTGGTGGTTTAAGTTGGAACATCATAAATGTATATGCCACAGTGGACTGTTTTGTCAGAAAGGAACATTGGGACTGGCTTAAGGAACTGGAGGAATTACCAGGTGATAGGCTACTCATATGTGGAGACTTCAATGCAAGGAACAGAGATTGGGACAGTAGTGGAGAAAACCGACAGGGAATTGTCCCTTGCAGATGCCATGGTGGACTCCGATGTGGTCTGCATAAATGATGGTAGGCCGACAAGAATGGCAATGAGGCCTGGCGATGCAGACATAGCTATTGACTTGGCACTTGTCTCCCAGTCATCAGTCCCTGATGTAAAGTGGAATGTTTTGAATGACCATGGGAGTGATCACATGCCATGCTCAGTCCTGATCTCTAAACCCAGGAAAGTTAAAGCTGGGAGAGCGCGCAAGACCTTCCGGTATGAGTGGACCGATTGCCTTCTTGGACGCCTCAGACAAGAGCATGCAACAGGACTGTTAAAACTCCCTTTTTGCAGCCCCCATGGTGGACCCCAGAAGTAGACCATGCTTGGAAAGCAAAGAGAGCTGCAGTGAAGCAGCTAAAGAAAGTGCGACAGACACTTCGAAGCTCACGAGAGGAAGTGGACACAGCGGAAAATGTCAAGAAAGACAAGGTGGAGGTTTTCAAGCGCTGTGCTGCAGAGGCCAAAAAGGCAAAATGGGAATGTTTCATGAAGGAGATTGGAGGGGATAAAACACTGCAAAAATTCTGGAAACTGCAGACAAATACAAAGAAAAGATCGGCCGATGACAGTGGGAACAATCTATAGAGATGATGGTGTGCGCGTGACAACAGACAAAGAGAAAGGGGAGGCGTTTCTCCAGAGATTTTTAGAGCAGACCAATCATAATGATGCGGACACCAGGGATGCAGTTAGAGAGGAGCTATCTGGCACCACGAAGAATATGCAGTATGAAGACATCATACGGGTGGAAGATGTTAAACACATTTTGAAAAAGGCAAAAGACACGGCACCAGGGCCCGATGGGGTCAGGTATGGCCACATGAAGGGTTTGAGCGAAGCAGACCTGGAGGAGATGACCGACTGCTTTAACCAGAGCATTAGGACAGCATCAGTACCGCAGGATTGGGTGCACAGCTATCTCATCCCTCTCCCAAAACCATTCAAGGATCAGTCAAAGCTTAGCGGCTTTAGGATCATCACCCTTCAAAATACATTTGGGAAGGTTTTAGAGAAGATAGTCGCTGTCAAGCTGCAAGAGTTTTTGGAAAGCGGGAAGCTTCTTCCAAGAGGCCTGGGGAGCTACAGGCCAGGAAAAGATACCTGGTCAAATGCAGCCACTTTTGCCTTTGATGTTTATGAGGGGTTCCAGAGTAGACAGGAAACGATGGCGGTAGCGCTTGATCTCGAGGATGCGTACAATAGAGTTCGATATGATATTTTGATGACCGCACTGATGGAGAAGGGGGTCAATCCCTGGTTGGTGAACTGGATAGCAGCCGTCCTGCACTCTCGTCGGGTTGCTCTCCGTCTGGGCGCATGGACCTCAGAGCCACATATGTTAACCCCGGGACTGCCACAGGGATCTGCAGTCTCACCGGTGCTCTTTAATGTGTATACGAGCAAGATTGCAAACCTAGAAGCACCAGGGGTTGGAAGAATACTAACATTTGCAGATGATATTCTTGCATATAGGCAGGGGAGAGATAGGGAGCAAACAGCCCAGGAGTTACAGGCGACAGTAGATAAAGTGATTGACTGGTGCACAGAAATGAGTGCTGTCATCCACCCGGAAAGGCGGCTGTTTTGTGGTGCTCTCTGGACAACAGGATTGTAAGAGCTGATGTCCCAAGCCTCGCGATAGATGGTAGAAATGTCAGCAGAGAGAACAAACTGAAGTATCTGGGGATCACATTTGACAGGAGCCTATCCTTCAAGGACCATGTGGAGACGGTCGTGACAAGATCTCAAAAGGGACTCAATGCACTTAAAACTATGGCTGCAATGGACATAGAGCAGAGAATGCTTTTCACACTATACCAGCACTTGATCCTCTCAGTAATTGATTATGGATTAGGTCTGCTCACTGTCTCAGAGAGTCAGCTGGTGAAGTTAGAGCGCATACAGAACGAAGCTATGCGGGTCATTCTGGGATGCACTAGAGACACCCCAGTAGTGTGTATGCGTTACATCCTTGGTCTGCCGACTGTTGCTGGTAGGCTCAAGGTGATGCAGGCGAAGGCATACCTCAGAGTAGCTGCAGACACAGACCACCCACTGCATGAGGCGCTGGACGCAGTTAAGGGTCAGCGACTGATAAGAGGGAAATCATGGATGGCTCAGGCGGAGGATACGATCAGACAGGTGTGCCCCTTGGAGAACATTAGGCGTGGAGAGGAGTGGGTCAGAGTGCCAGCGGAGCAGTCAGACTTGTGCAGAGTTATAATCACATTAAGCCGGGAGTGCAGGGAGTGGCCAGCAGGGGCCACGGAAGTGGAAATCCAGCAACTAATTCAGGACAATGCTCACTCGAGTGATGTGATTATCTACACAGATGGTTCGGTGTCAAGAGGTGTGAGAAGTGGCTGGGGGTTCATAACCAAAGCTAATGGTCGATGTTTGGGGCAGGAGAGCCTGGCATAAGATACCACAACATCCAGCTTAAGAATGGAAGTGGAGGCAGTCACTGCGGCTCTCCGCTGGATGGAGAATACGACACACACACACACATCGTGATTGTAACTGACTCAGAAAGCATGCTGACGAGGGTGAGGACGGGCAGACTTCGTGCGGAGTGGCTTGCTTCGCTTCGGAGGTCACGGGTGACAAGCATCGCCTGGATCTTTTCTCCGGGGCATGCCGGTGTGCTGGGAAATGAACAGGCGGACAGATTGGCTGGCTCTGCAGAACTTGGTGGAGTATTGATACATGACAAGGCAGACGTGGTTGCGGCCTTGTGGGAGCACGTGCACACCTCGGAGGAGCAAATGGATTACCATGGTCTGGCAAGAATGAGACAACGAGTAGTGACGAAGGGATCTGGCCGACGCTCAACGCTCAGAGGAAAGGCGAGACGGACTTATAATCAGATTACTACTGGTACTATTAGTGTTGGAACTCTTCGCTGGCTGCTGAGGATGGGGACTTAGCACTTATGGGAATGCCCCGAATGCTGTGATGTCGATTCTTAAATCAATCAATCAATCAATCAATCAATCATTGTCAGTGATTATTAAGGAACATCATCGCCGCTCTAGCAGAGATCCGCAGGATTTGTTTTTGTTCACATTTAGTGTTTCTAAATATTGTCACCCCTGACTTGATCTCCTGGATAATAAGATACAATAATCTTCTCTACAATGCGAAAAGTAGGATGTTGTGTGCGGACTCTTCGCAGATTAAAATTCTAGTGACGTGGAGTAGGTAATGCGAGCTGTGCTCTAACAAAATGTACCAACAAGAATTATTTTTCTAACTTCAAATTACAAGCATTTATTGCAATATGTCGCACACTGAGCGTGTGATATGTCAGATGGTGTATGATGGTGGAAATGACGATGTTCACATACACACATCTGCCACACAAATTGACCTTATCAGTCATATTCGCAACTGCCTTTGCTTGTAGTTATTATGCCATTATTTTGAAGCACAATGTAACAAACTATCGTCTGTCAAGACGGCAAGGTGCCAGTATTACTATAGGTGTTCATTTTATAAAAGCAGTTTTTAATGTGTCTGTACTGTATCTCTGTGATACGTCCTCTGTCTGATGTCATCCATGTGCCTAGATATTTTCTATGCTTGTCTTATTCTGATGTTAAGCTGAGATATATCGTTTATCCTTAACACACCTGAAATCCATTCTAATGTTATGACTTTACACACCTGAAATCCATTCTAATGTTATACTTTACACACCTGAAATCCATTCTAATGTTATACTTTACACACCTGAAATCCATTCTAATGTTATACTTTACACACCTGAAATCCATTCTAATGTTATACTTTACACACCTGAAATCCATTCTAATGTTATACTTTACACACCTGAAATCCATTCTAATGTTATACTTTACACACCTGAAATCACATTCTAATGTTATACTTTACACACCTGAAATCCATTCTAATGTTATACTTTACACACCTGAATCCATTCTAATGTTATACTTTTACACACCTGAAATCCATTCTAATGTTATACTTTACACACCTGAAATCCATTCTAATGTTATACTTTACACACCTGAAATCCATTCTAATGTTATACTTTACACACCTGAAATCCATTCTAATGTTATACTTTACACACCTGAAATCCATTCTAATGTTATACTTTACACACCATGAAAAGTAAAGCCAAAAGATGTTGGCTTTATAGCCAACATAAAGTTAAAAAAGAAATGGCATGTCGTAAGTTGTGTTCGAAGAACATTATCGACTGCTCAAATACATCTAATTCATGAGCAATTAGGCGGTGTCCGTGTAATCAGAGGCTCCCTTGTCTATACCCGTCAAGGACACAGAAATAGAAGAAGACACAAATGATATGGAGAATATAGTTTTTGGCAGAGATGAATAATATGGGGAAGATAGAACGGCATGGCGCTTGCTGGTTGAGGCTCGATGCTCCAATGGAAGATGATAAGGCAGAAGGAAACAAGTGCAGATACAGAAATATAGACCTAATGATATTAGAAAGAGAGAGAGAGAGAGAGAGAGAGAGAGAGAGAGAGAGAGAGAGAGAGACAGAGAGAGAGAGATAGAGAGAGAGAGAGAGAGAGACAGAGAGAGAGAGAGAGAGAGAGAGAGAGAGAGAGAGAGAGAGAGACAACGCTCAGACCACTCAACAATAGAATGATCAAAGCTTCAACCCAGCCGAAGGGTTCATATACTTAATA
>JACEFZ010023264.1:0-25000 GCA_014155875.1 Cepaea nemoralis | reverse complement strand
TAATGAGGCAACTGATGTCAGGAGATGATTAATGTAACTGTGGAAGTTTTAAACTGACAACTAAATATTTGTTGCAGGAGCGTCCATCATGTACATAGAAATGTCCTTTTGCCTACATCATTTGAGGACATACTCTTTGCGGATGGTATCAAGTTTACGCCGACTGTTGCTTTCTTGACGTCTGAAGGTGAACAAGGAAGAAGAGGAAGACGACGACAGTGTTTGATTGTATTTATTTTCTGGTGCCGTGCCATAATTATTATTCTATTTGTTTGCGGGAATCGTGCGATAAGTTCTTCCTTGATCTTCATGCTGTTATCTTCTGTATTGTTATGACAAGTCTCCTTGAATTGTCAACATTCGCTATTGTCTTCAATTATGAAGCCACAGAACTAAACATATCTGCATGTTTAATGTCATGAGTTGTTCATTGTAATTGTTTGTTGCTTTCTGTACGTGGGTATCATTATTTTTATTTGTAATTTTCAGAAAACGCACTGGTCTTCACTGGGCTGTTTAGCAGACGGAGTTCGTTATTCTAATCGCTTGTCACTGCCTGAGGAGAAAAGTATTTTATCTGCTTATCTAAGTTCTTGGTTTAAATCTCCACAAATATGACAGGATCGAAATTACCATGGTGTTCATCACATTTGACGTTTCTCATTACATATTCTGCATAGATGCTGAACAGGTAAGCGGAGAGATTGTAGCCTTGTCTTACTTCCCTATGCTCCTCCAGCAATTTTGATGTTTCACCTGCTTATCGTTGTTCGTAATACAGTGTTGTAATTGGGTGGATAAAATGTTACAGAAGCACCATGTCCCTGATATTGTAAAACAATGTCAACTGCTGAACACATTCTGACGTCTAAACAAGTATGACGTTCTGTGCTGTAGTCTTCTAAAATCTCAAAGACGGTTCTCATACGATCCTGATTACATCTCATTATCATCATCATCATCATCATCCACTACCATGCCGGCTGGCGTGAACAATCATGCCTTTCTACAAAATGCGATCTCCGAAGGTGTGGATCATTTCGTGTGCTGACTCCCTTCCTTGTCATGAAAAAGGACTGCCAAGAATCTTCTCACGCTGTCTTCCTCTATTTTTCTTTCCACAAATCTGTCCGTTTGTCACTGCATGTTCTAATTGTTGTCTTCTTATAATGTGAGGAAAATGATGACTGCTTCTTCCTGTTTGTGATAAGTTGTCTTTGCGACTTACTTTCCCTCAAAATGTTTAGATTGCTCATTTTGGCCGTGTAATGAATTTTCAGTTACATCTACCCTTCATAAACCATGCACGTAAAGACGTATTCTTCTTATAGTCCATGCCGTGTGGTGTTGGAGATCATGTCTGTCCACAGCCGTCTGCCACTTGGGCTGCCAGCCATTTCTGATAACAACATTCCTCCATGCTATGATATCAAACTGCCCAGCATCTTCTCTCTTGGTCGTCCTCTACGTCTCTTCCCCCTCCAACCATCCCTGTGTAATGCATACTCCAGCTTCCCACCTCACATGGCATGCACAGCTTATCTGGGCTGCCTTCATCTGATGCCAATAACCAGTTCTCTTTGTGAGTTCACTGTCCAGATATCTTCATCTGATGTCAATAACCAGTTCTCTTTGTGAGTTCACTGTCCAGATATGTTCATTGATCTTTCTATCCGTCCATTGTGTTCTCATAATTCTTCTATACAAGCACATCTCGGCTGCCTCCACATATCTGCCCACTTGTCTTGTAAAGATATACAAAGAACTAAGTAGGGGTAGGGGGTGCAGTAGCCAGGGTTTGGACGCCCCACTAAAGGTGGGGGGGCTGCGGTAGCCAGGATCTGGACGCTGCCACTAGAGGTATGGTTCTGAACGCTGTCACTAGAGGTATTGGGCTGTGATAGCCAGGGTCTGAACGCTGCCACTAGAGGTTTGGGGCTGTGGTAGCCAGGGTCTGAACGCTGCCACTAGAGGTTTGGGGCTGTGGTAGCCAGGGTCTGGACGCTGCCACTAGAGGTTTGTGGCTGTGGTAGCCAGGGTCTGAACGCTGCCACTAGAGGTTTGGGGCTGCAGTAGCCAGGGTCTGGACGCTGCCACTAGAGGTTTGGGGCTGTGGTAGCCAGGATCTGGAAGCTCGCTTGCCGGCCTGCTTGTCATGGGTTCGAACCGGATCCTGACAGATTTAGATTTTTAAAAATTTGATCTGCGCTTTCAAGCGGAGCCAGCCTATATTCATTCTTTCAGTAGCATGTCCTTTGCAGAACCTCGCTCCCACAACAATCTTCCGAAAAACTTCACGATCATAAGCAAGATGTTCCGCGGCAGATACACCCATCTGGAGATCTCCGCCACACCCTGCACCATCTTCTCTTTGGCTTCTTTCTTTCTTCCCGAGCATATACCCCACCATTATAGTTCTCTCCAAACTTTCATGACGTTTCAAGCGACCAAAATATTTCAACTTTCTTTGTTTTAAAGTCTTTGCAGCCAACCTTCTTCAATATTCAGCTCTTGAAGTATGGATGCATCTGTTCTGTATCCAAGATATTCTTAGAATCCGTCTATAACATTTGTATTCAAAGGCATGTATGCGCAGTTCAGCTTGTTTAGTCTGTGTCAGCCTATACTAGGTACCAAGGAACTGTCTTGCAAAGTCAAAGCCGCTAGCGTGATACTGACAGGGTCCCTTACCGAGCGGCTGATTGGTCTATTTCAATATGAGTGTAACACATTTTACCGAATGCCCCTTAAGGTGTATCAGAGGGTCGGTCCTTCGTGTGACTTATCGTTGGAGGTTAGAACAGTAATTCGTGAATGTTACATAGAACCAACTTTGTGAAGACACATGAAGGGTGAAGCATAGGTGGGAGCGCAAGCGCAATTGAAATACTACTACTTTTATCGTTTCTTTACTTATTCAGTCGTGGAGATTTGTCCCCAACAGACGAGCAATATCTTCGGCGGTCCTAGTCTCGCTGGTCGCGAGATCCGCACAGTAGCAGGCAGGGAGATTTGCTCGCAGCAGACGAGCAATATATCCGGCGGGCCTACTCTCGTTGGTTGCGGAAGCCGCACGAGTCAGGCGGGGAGTCTGACGGTAGTACACGCTTACAAGGTCCAGACACTTGCGTTTGACAGGTGTACGCGACCAGTGGTCCGGACGCGTATACGACCCTTACCTGCGGGATTTGGTTGAACGCCTCTAAGTCAAATCCCAAGGACTTAGGATCTGGCCATCTCTCGTCTCCTGCAGCCTACCCTGTTCCAGACGTATTGGTTATCCATTCCTCTGGGTCAAACGAGGCAAGGCCGAGAGAGGGAACATGTCGTTTGGGCACCACATGTTCTTTGAAGCTCTGCCCAGGCATTGTGATAGAATTTTAGCCAAATTCCAACTCACATACTTTAGTTTGTCAAGACTGCAAGGTGCCACACATACACATAGAACCAGTTTAAACATACGACTGTGAATTACGGACAATTAGTTAACTAGCCTCAGATATATGGTTTTACAGGAAAATAATGTTCTTGGACAGCTAAATTAGATCTTAGTGTCTCAGGCAAAAATCAATTTAGCACAAACATAAGATGCTCGAGTTCATGTTCCCATCTCTGAATTCATGTTTTCATGTCTAACTTCATGTTCCCATGTCTGAGTTCATGTTCCCATATATAAGTTCATTTTCCTATATCATAATTCCTGTTCCATATGTGAGTTAATGTTCCAATGCCTGAGTTCATGTTCTGAGTTTATTATAATCAATCTAGATGTGTGTATTACACTAAAGAACAACGTCGTTTGCGGGACGTTGGGAGCAAGCCCAATTGCACGTTAATGTACTAAGCCAGTTTACATTCAATGGTGATACATTAATTTCTGAGCGAGATGTCAACGGTGAACTCTCACTGACCGGTGCAGAGAGTTGAGTTGAGTTGAGTCAAGAACCGATATCACAGCATTCAGAACATTCCCATACTTACCACGTCCTCATCTACAACAGTCAGCGAACAGTCCTAATATTCTTAGTACCATTATCAGTCTGATTGTGTGTCTGCCTGGTCTTTCCTCGGAGTTTTGAATGTCGGCTAGATCCCCTGGTACCGGTGTACGGAATGATCCCACTACCTCGCGGCTACGCTGACTCCTGTTTATTATACTATGCTAAGTTAATTGGGCTATGATTATTGCTGGTGTTCACCCAGACATATATGTCCCATGTCCCTTTGTCTTAATCATGAGTACACAGAAGTTATGTCACTACGACTACTGGGAACAGTGTCAGCTAGTGTCTAGCGGGTGTCTTCCGGTCTAGTGGTCAAGAATATGTCATAGGAAGACACTACAGCAAGCAGAATGGTTGATGAATATGTCATGGTAAACACTCCAGCAAACAATCGTAGGTGAAAATCTCATAGGAAGACACTACAGCAAGCAGAATGGTTGATGAATATGTCATGGTAAACACTCCAGCAAACAATCGTAGGTGAAAATCTTATAGGAAGACACTACAGCAAGCAGAATGGTTGATGAATATGTCATGGTAAAACACTCCAGCAAACAATCGTAGGTGAAAATCTTATAGGAAGACACTACAGCAAGCAGAATGGTTGATGAATATGTCATGGTAAAACACTCCAGCAAACAATCGTAGGTGAAAATCTTATAGGAAGACACTACAGCAAGCAGAATGGTTGATGAATATGTTATAGGAATGCTCTAGCAAACATCATCGTAGGTAGAAATGTCATAGTAAACCACTCTACTACTCTAGCAAACAAAATCGTAGATGAAGATGTCACAGGAAGACACGAGCAAACAGAATCATAGATCGAAATGTCACAGGAAGACACTGTTGCTAACAAAATCGTAGGTGAAAACGTCATAGGAAGATATGAGCAAACAGAAACTTCAGTGAAAATATCAAATTAGGAATAGTTGAATAAAATATTATAGAAAGACATGGAAACAAATAGAATCGTGCGGAATAAAAATGTTACAGGAAAACAGTTTTACAAACAGAATCTTTGGTGAAAATATCATAGGAAGACAATCTAGTTAGCCGGAGTTGTTTTTGTAGCAATATCGTTAACAAAATTACGTTAACAGCTGGGTCGATTTACCCTCGGATCGGTGGAAGGGTTTTATTTTTATGCTGTTGTTACGTAAACCGGTTGCAGGGATTGCATTCTGGTGTAGATACACAGCGTGAAGTTTATGACAGGAAAAACAATAGTCAGACTGTTACATGTTTTATGCTGGTCATTACTTCTCTTTGTTCCAGTCGGTTAAACATTGCCGGTTTTACAATCTCCGTGTGTCCTATAACTTTCTGTGTTTATGTTTGTCTACTTTATTCTATGATTTTTACAGATTTCCTCGTGTCGACTAAGAGTAGCAACTTTAGTAACTTTTTCTAAATTGCTTTTTAATTATATAACCTGCATAGTTGGATAGCTTTTGAAAAAACAAATCAAACGATACCCTATTCAAGTCTGTGGGTCAATTTTAAGCCGAGATATTAATGTTTGAGTGTAAGTTTATAATTTACAAAGAAGATATAAAGAAAACGGTGTTGACCTTTCCACTTTTTGTGACCCTACCTACACACTCACACAACTGTTGGTTGCACTGTCGTCAAGGAGATTAACACAGCTGCTGTCTAACACAAGGGCCTATAACTCTGCCGGTTTATATATATATATATATATATATATATATATATATATATATATATATATATATATATATATATATATATATATATATTATATACACCCAGACACTCAGATGTATACATCACGCCATGCAGTGATGACGTCAGACCGCATACAGACTGCATGCGGCGAAACTTGTCAGTCAGCGTAGATTGCCGTAGATAGATGCATTTTGACAAAAGATGTTCCTTTGGAAATATAAAAATTATCAATGATTCCGCCCATGCAGAGTGATGAAAATGTATACACAAATACTAAATTTGATGTTGAATGCAATCATGCATTCATTGGCGTTCACATCGCTGTGATTATTCCATAGCAATATTAAATAGTCATCACTGACAAGGAAAGGCTATTTCCGGCCATTGAAATATCACATCAGAGCATGCAATTTTCATCATTTTCGTTTGGGATGAGCCTCGCGACTTTAATAGTCGATAATGACAAGATTTACATAAAAATGGACGATACATCTAATAACACATACTGGAACAAACAAATACATCTACATAAAACGTGATTTGTGGGTCTACTTACGTCTGAAAAGGTCACTCTGTATCTCTGTGTGAGAAACGAATTTCAAAAACACGAGATGTACACACGTAAACCGAGGAGGGAAAAACTATATAAAGTAATTGGTTCCTTTTTTAATGCGAACTTGAAATAATCGGGAAATTTAACATAACGAGTACCCTATATATCCTTTAAATGGAGACACCAATGCAAAAAACGGAAATTAACGAAAAATAATCTCCGGTAAAGTACGGCAAATCGGAAAGAAAGTACCTAACTAAGAGTACTAAAGTAAATCTCATAAGAACTATTTTTGACCGACATTGTCTTGCCAGCGTCAAACGTGGACGCTTACTGCAACTAATAAGCGCAAAATTATAACAACAAAGATGAGATCTCTTAGAAGAGCCACGGGGTTAACCATGAGAGACAGAATTAGGAATGAGGAAATTCGAAAACAACTAGGTCTGAAACCAGTCATGCACGTAAGTAAAGAACAACAGATTGAATGGTTTGGCCACCTCACAAATATGCGCTGGTACCATCTGCCACAAAGAGCCACATTGAAGAAATGTAATGGATACAGATCAAGATGTTAGGAGGGGTCAACTTGGGAGACAGGTCAACATCAAACATTGGAATCCACCAGATGCAAATGGAACACATGATCTCCAGGTGAGCAGGCCAGTGTCTAGCCACTACGGTATCGCGGTTTCCATTATTCCTAAATACTTATTACAATAATTTATCATCGCCATTTCCAATAAATAAGAATCGAAATATTGCGAATGACATTCAATAATTCATCTCAAGAGTCCTGTAACGAAAATATTATTCAAAACTGTCAAGAAAAGAACAGGCAACCAACACAACACCTCATAAAAATAATAGAACAGAAACATAGACGTCAGAAAAGAACAGGCAACCAACACAAAACCTCATAAAAATAATAGGAAAGAAACAAAGACCTCAAGGGAAGGAACACACAAGAAACATAGACCTCGTGAAAAGAACACACAAGAAACAAAGACTTCATGAAAAGAGCAAGCAAGAAACATAGACCTCATTAAAAAGAACACACAAGAAACATAGACCTCATTAAAAAGAACATACAAGAAACAAAGACCTCAAGGGAAGGAACACGCAAGAAACAAAGACCTCATGAAAAGAGTGAGTGGCACCTTGCAGTCTTGACAGATCAAAGTATGTGAGTTGGAATGTGGCCAAAATTCCATCTCACAATGCCTGGGCAGAGCTTCAGAGAAACATGTGGTGCCAAAACGACATGTCCCATCTGTCGGCCTTGCCTAGTGTTTTCCAGTGGAATGGGTAACCAATACGTCTGGAACAAGGTAGGCTGCAGACGCTGGCAGCTCAGCGTCAAACCTCCGAGACCTCGCCTCCACGAGCAGGTGGCGAGTGGTGGCCAGATCCTGGACCCAAGGGACCCGACTTAGAGGCGTTCAGCCCAGTCCCACAGGTGAGGGCCTCGTACGCGTCTGGACCATAGGAAGCGTACTTCTGTCAAACACAAGTGTCTGGGCCTGTGTAAATCGTGTACTACCGTCAAGACTCCCCACCTGACTTGTGCGGATCCCGAGATCACCGGGAATAGGCCCACCGGAGATATCACAGGAGATATTGCTCGTCTGTTGCGAGCAAATATCCCATCTTTCCACTGTGCGGATCTCGCGAACAGCGAGAAAAGACCCGTCGGAGATATTGCTCGTCTGTTGCGGAGGCAAGAAACAAATACCTCATGAAAAGAACAGGCAAGGAACACAGACCTCAGGAAAAGAACATGCATGAAACAAAGACCTTATGAAAAGAACAGGCAAAAACATAAGACCCCTTGAAAAGGATAGGGAACAAAAAAAAGACCTCATGAAAAGAACAGGCAACAGACAGAAGACCTTAGGAAAACAATAAGCAACAAACATATGACCTCATGAAAATAACATACAAGAGACAACGACCTCATGAAAAATGAAACACGCAAGAAGCAAAGACCTCATGAAAAGAATAGGCAACAAACATAAGACCTCATGAAAACAACACGCTTGAAACAAAGACCGCATGAAAATAATGGGAAAAAACAAAAGCGTGAATTAGGAGAGGAATAATGTGTATTCTCTCAGAGACAACAGGGAAACAATGGCATATACCAGGGACGGTTATAAAGTAATCCACCATATTTGATTTTTTTTTTTTTGGGGGGGGGGGGGGGGGGTGGGGTGACTATTTGTTCAAAATGAATGAAATTTATGGATGAACATGTATACTATTTTTCTACATAATTTCAACCAAATTGTAGGTTTGTTAACCCAGCGCGTAACATGTGCTTGCACTCCTTGCCTGTAAGCAGGTTTTTGCCCTGCTCACGTAGCCATTTCTTCACTGCATGAACACATCCTCTCACTCAGTGCATTTGTTAGTAGATCAAACAGATTAATATCAAAGTGAGCTAGAGTGGGGGTAAAGGGTGGAGTACAGCCCACTCCAATTTGGCAATTGCCTCCCGTGTTTTCTGACTTGTGTGAGGGCGTGCATCGCCGTATAGAGCGACTGGTCTGCAAGATACTGCCGGGCCGAACTCTGATGAACCGTTTGTTCAGTTTTGTTGGTGTTTTGGTGTAAGCTTCAGAACAGACTGTCTTACCCAGTGTTTCCCAACCTTTTTTGTGCCATGCCCCACTTAAGCCTTTCTAAAATTCATATTGCCCCCCCTCCCCCGCCCCACGCCCCCACCCCCTTCAACATATACATTATTTTTAATATTCAAAAATTGAAATGTTCACTAAAGAAACTTGAATGATAGGTTTTAGGAAGAAATCACTAGGTAATTATTGAGCAAACACAGTAAGTAAATTTTCAAAACATATAATGGAGAACTGAAATTCAAGTACAAAATAATTTTAATGAAAGATTTTTCTATATTATTTTAATTATTAGTAATTATTTATTATTTAAATTTAGTGAGATCCTTGCGCTTGATGCTTGCTGCAAAGAGATCTTATGTCAGGTTCCAATTTAGTTAACTTCAGCCTCAAGTACCCCCGTTTTGTTATATTCAGCCGATTTCTTCCATTTTCGAATTGCCCCCCTTAACAGTCGAATTTCCCCGCTGTGGGGCGTGGGCCCCGCGTTGGGAAACACTGGTCTTACCTCTTGGCATGACTTCCACAAGAATCACACCATCAGATTCCCAATAGACAGGGCTTTCCTGCTGATGGAGTTGTCTTGAATTTCTTTATTTGTCAAAATTGTGGATGATTTGACTCAATTGACTGCATTTTCAATGCGGGAATCATATGATGTGCCCATGTTTCGCCACCAAAAAAAAAAAAAAACTGTTCTCCCTCAGCATCGAAACTCTCCAACATTTCAAAACAGATTGAATCTCTTTTTTAATTATGTGCTCATTTGTGTGATATCGATTACCCATTATGAAAAAGCATTTGAGCACTGAGTTTTGACAATTTAACTCGTACCTCCTTTTCTGACTAACAGCTGCAATGCCGGTTGTCGACTTGTCGTGCGACGAACATCTCGAATAATAACTGCATCAGCGCTGTTCAGCATGTCTGGGCTGATAGCCATGGCAAAACGCCTAGACCGCGGAAGATCATGAAGCTCCGTCTTTTCACTTTCCCCAGCCAAAACCCCCTGAGCCCAACGACTGACGGTTCTTCAATCGACTGAACAACTTCCATACACAGCACACACACACACACACACATATGTGAATGTTTACCGTATTTTCTTGTTATACAACAAGACATTCTATTAGAATTCGATATTTAAAATGCAAGTTGTTAACAGAAGTCATTTTCCTGTAATGAATTTGAATAACGAAGACGCAAACCATATAATAGTACGATTTATTGCCTGGCACATTTCGCTGCATCTCGTCAGGTACTTACTGCAGATGTCACACAACATAGAGTAAAATAATTAGATTCATCGTTTCAACCTGAATAACCATTTTCACACAGTAAAATCAGTTGTTTACCATGGTAATTTTAAATTGACTCAATAAGTCATACCGCCAAATTGAAGGAGTGGCCATGAGGAGTCCTCTTGGTTCTATTCTAGCGGACATCTTCATGGCACATTTAGAAGAAAAGAGATTCTCTGGCATTAACAACTTGGTCTTCTACAGTAGTTATGTGGATGATATAATAATTATCACCACAGACGAGCTACAAGCAACATCGTTCCAGCCATAATGAACATGGCGACATAAAAAATCTCTCTATCCATGGAACACGAACACACAACGTTGCCGTTCATGGATATCCTAATGAGACGTAGAGCAGACGGCACAATTCAAAGATCGGTTATACCGCAAGAAACATGGACGGGCCAATACTTAAACTTTTATAGCTTCGACCTGTCCAGTTCAAACGGGGCTCTAGTGCGACAATGTTTGACCATGCTAGGAAGATATGCACCCAGGACACACTGCGGAGGAAATGAACTCTGAAGAATGTCTTACACCTGAATGGGTACCCCACAGGATGTATAAAGCGCCACTGCCAACAGCCGAAACCAAATCAGACGTAACTACGGTGCCGAAGCTCAAGTATTATACAGCTAACCTTTCTAGGGGATGACGTAATGCTCGTTACAGCAATTGGCCGAACATTTGTGCTGGTAACTCCGTTATTAGGTACAGAACCAACACCTATTCCCCACCTCAGAATAAAGAATCTACCCCTCTGTACGCCACATCTAATTGGCGTTCACCAATTCACATGCAGGTGCGAGTCTACCTACATTGGCAGAACAGAGAGGCAGTTACACACCAGGATTGTTGAATACATTCCAAACTGGGTTGACAAGAAACTCCACACAAGCGATTGGATCCAAGCGATTGGATCCACAAGCGATTGTTCCAGTTATCGAAATGTGGAATAATTTCATACAAATTATTGTTGTAATAGTTATTTCCACGTCCATTACAGGATGTTGTAATCAATCGTAGCATTTGTGAAAATTTTTTTTTGTAATTTGTTAGGCAAATTTACGCTCAGTAGCTTCCCATTGCTTTCTGCTGTCTGCTACCAAATGTTCTGCAGCTGTTTTCAAATGCGGTATGGTTTTTTACGAATGGCGTTCACTAACCCACACCACAGACGCTTGCACAACCAACAGAGATATTTAAAATATGAAGTGTGCAAAGTGTAATGTTTCTGTATTTATTATAAACTGTGAAAAGACATAATGTGCGGGGCATCTAAAAAATAAGGTATTGTGACATTAATTTCCTTCAAATCAATGTCAAACTGGTCGTTGATCGTAGCCATTATCCTTATACAGAGATGTCCTGTCTATCTTCCCTTTCAGCGATTACGATGTCTATCAGGTCTCGTAATTCATCCTTCATTTCTGGCTATAAGAACTATGTATTCAAAAACATAACGTACGTTATTTATATTCAGACCTCCAACTATCGGATTTAGCCACATTAGCACAGTGGGTAGCCGGGTTGGCCTGCCGGCCCCTGTCGCCATTTGTTTCACTTCCTGTTATTCCACTGACCCGGCTTCCAGGGTTGTCCAGCCTAAATGGTGCACCACGAAGCTTTCCTGTGTACTAAAGGCGGTCGAAATATTGCCACATACACAATCGAGTGTCGATTGATCTGTAAAAATAAATGAACAACTCCATATACCCAATTCGATGTCAATTGTAACGAGAAATATGGATGGATGTGAAAAGTGGACGATGAGAAAAAAGAGTGTTGAAGTGCTACATAGAACTTGTACTTTTGTATGGATGTGAAAAGTGGACGATGAAAAAAGAGTGTTGAAGTAGCATAAAGACCTGTAATGTTGTGTTGGCTGTGAAAAGTGGACGATGAAAAAAGAGTGTTGAAGTGCTACATAGAACCTGTACTTTTACACGGATGTGAAAAGTGGACGATGAGAAAAAAGAGTGTTAAAGTGCTACATAGAACCTGTACTTTTACACGGATGTGAAAAGTGGACGATGAGAAAAAGAGTGTTGAAGTGCTACATAGAACCTGTACTTTTGTATGGATATGAAGCGTGGACGATGAGCAGACACACTGTAAAATAGCTAATGGAAGTGGAAATGTGGTTTCTGAGGAAAATGCAAATAATACCATGGACAGACAGAAAAACCAATGAGCAAGTCATACAAGAAAGAAATGAGAACCGTAAACTGATTAGAGAAATTAGACAGACAGTGAAACAAGATGGAGGCAAGATGAAGAGAGAGCGAACAAGACGAAAGCAGAGAATTAAATATCTGGATAGCTTGGCCGCGTGGCATGGTCGAGACAAGAACACAGAGCTGATTCACGACTCTGGTGATCACGTGAGATGGCGAAACATGTTCGCGCAAGCTTATCGGCACGGCACATCGTGATGTCTGTTATGAACTTGTTCTTAGTCTCTTATGTGTCTCTATATCTCTTCTAATTTGTCTAGCTGCGTTTCTTATGCGTCTCATGACACATGATGCGATTTTACCCCTACGTGTTTCTAGGACAGTACATGTCTGGCATTGGTAACACAGCGTTGTGACGTGTACAACATCTATCAGCTTCTGGTTTTGTATGTCTGACATATAATTATCCTAAATCAGGACAATTTCAGATAAGTTATAATGGTCAAAATCAAAGGCAAACCAATAGATATAACTATTATACAAGTACATGCACCAACAACAAGCAGTAGTGATGAAGAAATACAACACTTTTATGATGAAGTAGAAATGGCAATAGCTCAAATTTGATCACAAGAAATAAAATTATACTGGGAGATTTTAATGCAAAAGTAGGAAATGGAAAACTAGAGGATATATTGGGGAATTATGGTTTAGGTACAAGAAATGAAAGAGGGGAAAAGCTAATAGAATGGGCAAATATCAATGATATGATAATTGGAAACACGTGGTTTAAACACCATAAAAGATGACTATACACATGGAAAAGCCCTGATCAGAAATACCAACCAAATTGACTACATACTAATTAATAAAAGATTTAGAAATGCTTTAATTAATGTAAAGACAATGCCTGGCGCCGACTGTAATAGTGATCATGTACCACTATGTGGACAAATAAAAGTAAGATTAACGAGAGGGGAAAAATGGTTAAGAACATGAGACTTAATAAAGAGGTTCTGAAAGTAGATAAAGAATTCAAGAACAATACAGAGTGACTGTGAAAAATAGGTACAATGCAATAGCTAAAATACAGAGTATAAATGAACAATAGGAAATGTTAAGGGACTCCATTCATCAAACTAGCAAGAAATATTACCGGAGAGAAGTCAAATAGCTAAGAAAAATGATGAATGAAGAAATCTTAATGCTGATGGACAAAAGAAAACAGAGTAAAAATGACAAACGAGAATCCATCCATCCATCATGTGCCATGCCGGCAAGCGTGGGCGGTCATGTTCTGCCATCTCACTCCATCACCAGAGTCGTGGATCAGTTCCGTGTTTCTGTCTCGACCATGCCACAAGGCCAAGCCATCCAGATACTTGTTTCTAGGTCTTCCCCTTGGTCTGTTTCCCTCGATCTTACCAGTTGTCACCAAGTTCTCCAAATCATTTCTTCTCATAACATGTCCAAAAAATTGTGACTGTCTACGTCTAATGTCTCTGATCAGTTTACGATCTTCATTTGTTTCTTGAAGGACTTGTTCATTGGTCTTTCTGGCTGTCCATGGTATTCTTTGCATTTTCCTCAGAAACCACATTTCTACAGCCATCAGATGTTTTTCAGCCTGGCTGCTCATTGTCCAAGCTTCACATCCATATAAAAGTACAGGTTCTATGTAGCATCTCAACACTCTTTTTCTCGTTTCAATTGACATCTTTTTATTGGTCAGTATGTTTTTCATCTTGCTAAAGGCTACTTTTGCCATGGCGATTCTTGTTCTAATCTCTTCAAGGCATCTCCCATCAGATGTTATTACTGTTCCGAGATAATTGTACCTATTCACTTGTTGAAGAATATTCCCATTTACTTGTATATTACACTGTGGTATTTCGTTCTTCCTAGTGACGACCATAATCTGTGTCTTTTTACAATTTAATTCTAACCCTTGTTGTTCACTGTGTGTAACAACCGCATCTACTAAATTTTGCAGGTCCTGTTCATTGTCTGCAATCAAGACTGTATCATCTGCATATCTAATGTTATTGATGCATCGTCCCCCAATGTTGATTCCTTCCATATCTTCAATATTTCTGAAAATATTTTCACTGTACAGGGAAAACAGATCTGGAGACATTACACATCCCTGTCTCACACCTCTCTTAATAGGCTGATATTGGCTTACTTCATTATCAACTCTTATGGCAGCTTGTTGTTTCCAATATATGTTTTTTACAAGTCTAAGGTCTTTCCCATCAATTTGTAGATCTTCAAGCATCCTTATCATGTTGACATGTCTCACTTTATCAAAAGCCTTTGTGTAGTCAATAAAGCAAAGGTGTAGATCTTTGTTTACTTCTATAGAACGTTCGATTACGGTTCTCAGTATATACACAGCATTTACTGTACCCTTGCCTTCTACAAACCCACATTGTTCTTCTCCTATTTCAGGTTGTATTTTCCTCCTCACTCTTTGCATGATAATTCTTAGCAAAATCTTCGTGATGTGACTCATTATACTAATTGTTCGATGTTGATCACATTCCAAGGCTCCTGATTTCTTTGGGATTGAAATAAATACAGAATTACATAACTCCTGAGGTATACTTCCAGTATCATATATTGTATTAAGCAGACTGGTAACTTTATCTATTCCATATTCTTCTAAAGCATTAATCATTTCTGTTGTGACGCTGTCTGGACCGGGGGTATACGAGAATACGCTAAGATAAATAAAGAAATAAAAGATAAATGTTGGAAGGCAAAAGAAAGTTGGTTAAATGAGCAATGCAAAAAAATTGAATTAAATGCCATTAACGATAAAATAAATATGCACAGACAAATCGGTGAGTTCACGAGAAGAAAAATAAGAATAAATACAGGGTGTTTGAAATCAAAAACAGGAAAGATATTATTGGAGGAAGGTGCTATAATGAATAGGTGGAATGAGTACATAAGAGAATTATATGATGGGGAAAGGGAAGAATTAACAGAAGAAAGTAACTTAGAAGGTCCACCTATTCTAGAAGAAGAAGTCGCTGACGCTATGAAATATATGAAGAAAGGAAAAACAGATGGACCAGATGGAAACACAATAGAAGAATTAGAAGTATTGGGAGAATTTGGAGTAGATATATTAACCAAAATGTTAAATGATATTTACAGCAGTGGATATTTATACAGTGATATGCTGAAATCTGTATTTATAGCAATACCAAAAAGACCAGGAGCAATTTAATGTGAAGATTTTCGTACAGTTAACCCCATAAACCATATCACTAAGCTTCTGCTCAGAATCATAATGAGAAGAACCAGAAAGAAAATAAAAATGGAAATTAGTGAAGAATCAGTATGGATTTGTGGAGGGAAAGGGCACAAACAATGCAATATATACATTACGGACACTAATAGAAAGGTCAATAGAGAAACAGAAAAGACATATATTTATGCTTCATAGATTATACTAAGGCATTTGATAAAGTAAAACATGATGAACTGATTAAAATGTTGGAAGATATCAACATTGATGGGAAAGATTTAAGAATAATAAAGAATATTTACTGGAACCAAGTAGCAGCAATTAAAATTGGAAATAAAGAGGGTAGTTACGAACACATAAAGCTAGGAGTACGACAGGGATGTGTCTTGTCACCAGATCTCTTCTCCCTATATAGCGAAGTAATAATGAGAGAGATCAAAGAGATGCCAGGAATACTAGTTGGAGGTTATAATATAAATAATATACGCTATGCAGATGACACAGTATTGGTGGCAGATAAATCAACAGACCTACAACAATTGTTGGACACTGTAGTAACAGAGAGTGCAAGGAAAGGACTCTCCTTGAATATCAAGAAAACAGTAACAATGGTGATATCAAAGAAAATGGTGACACCAAAATGTGACATAGAAATAGAAGGAACAATTCTTAACCAAGTGGATAATTTTAGATACCTAGGGGACATTTATAACATCAGATGGAAGATGTACAACAGAGATTAAGAGCAGAATAGGGCAAGCAAAGGCCGCATTTCAGAAAATGAAGAGTATTTTGTGCAATAGGTCACTATCACTGAATGTAAGAGAGAGAGAGTGCTGAAATGCTATGTAGAACCAGTTTTGCTGTATGGCAGTGTATCCTGGAATGTAAATGAACAAATTAAGAAGAAATTAGAAGCAACAGAGATGTGGTTCCTTAGACGAATGTTGCGAATTCCTAGGACTGCCAGAGTAACTAACAACGACTGCCTGAAACAGGCTAATGAAACTAGAACAATATATACAACAATAAGAAAGAGACAAACAGCTTTCCTTGGTCATGTAATGAGAAGAGAGGCATTGGAGAACATCGTGACAACTGGAAAGATCCAGGGGAAGAGAGACAGAGGCAGACAAAGAGAAATGATGCTGGATGGATTGAGACGGTGGGACGGAGGAATATCAGAAGCAGAGTTGAACCAGAAAACCAAAGACCGAGATCTGTGGAGAGCCATGAACGCCTAAGCCAGCCGGCACGGCACTTGATGATGATGAATTGGAAACATGGTTTAAACACCAATAAAAGACGACTATACACATGGAAAATCCCTGATATGAAAATACGCAAACCAAATTGACTACATACTTATTGATAAAAGATTTAGAAATGCATTAATTATCAGTTATCAGTTATCAGTTGGGGTATCTTCATTGCACTCCGGACAGGTCCATAGGTGCTCAGATCCTCCCCCAGCATAAGCATCAGCGTTCAGTGGCTAATAGTGCCAGTTCTGTGTTGGTTAACGAGGCACCTCGTTTTCCCGATGTACCTCTCGTGTCTGGCCGTGCCAATTCTTACTCCCAAGTCTTTCATCCTGGACAGCAATGTGGATTCACTGACGTCAAAGTCTTCTGTTCTCGACATGTCTTTAATGACTTTAATAACATCGGCACGATCCATGGGCTGGCCATCTGCAGGGGGTGCAGAGCCAGCCAGTTTATCAGCTCGTTTATTTCCCTCGACTCCCGCATGTCCCGGGACAAAGATGAAGGTGACTTTACAGACAACAGACTTCCTTAGCGACTCAGTCCACTGTCTACGTACAAATCCGGCTTCGACCTTCCGAATCATGCTCATTGAATAATTTAGTAATTAATGTAAAGACAATGCCTGGTGCTGACAGTAATAGTGATCATATACCACTATGTGGACAAATAAAAGTAAGATTAAAGAGAGGGGGAAAATGGTTAAGAAATTGAGACTTAATAAAGAGGTTCTGAAAGTAGATACAGAAATTCAAGAACAATACAGAATGACTGTAAAATAATAGGTACAATGCAATAGCTAAAATACAGAGTATAAATGAACAATGGGAAATGTTAAGGGACGCCATTCATCAAACTAGAAAGAAATATTACCGGAGAGAAGCCAAAAAGCTATGAAAACATGGATGAATGAAGACATCTTAATGCTGATGGACAAAAGGAAACAGAATAAAAATGGCAAACAAGAGTATGCTAAGATAGATAAAGAAATAAGAGATAAACGTGTGAAGGCAAAAGGAAGCTGGTTTAACGAGCAATGCAAAATAAAAAAAAAAAGAATTAAATTCCATTAAAGATCAAAAATGAATGCACCGACAAATCAGTGAGTTCACGAGAAGAAAAATAAGAATAAATACAGGGTGTTTGAAATCAAAAATATTAAAGATATTATTGGAGGAAGGTGCTATAATGAAGAGGTGTAATGAGTATATAAGAGAATCATTATGTCGTGGAATACTGAGAGTTAATGATTCCCAGATAGACGACCTTATAAAACGACTAACCAGGTAGGAGAAGGGTTAACAAACAAAACAGTAAGGATAACCAACCACGGTGTGACCGGAGTCAATGACCCCCCCCCCCCCCCCCCCCCCAATGTTAACGGATTGAAGTGTTAACGGTAGAAATAACAGCGGCACAGGTCAACGAGAGTGTAGGATGACGAGGTTAAGTCACTGGTCACAAACATCACGAAATGTCAGGGTTGAGGGACCAGGCGCGTGTGTTTATAGGTCTAGATACGGAAGTGCCCGCAGACAGCACAGGTAAACTGTCGAGTGGACAAATAGGTTTGCGACAAAGGCAGACAGCACGATTGGACAGTATCGCGGTCAGGTGATAAAGACAGGATTGAAAAACCAGATAGTGTCAGGTGGGTGTGGAGAGGGAGTCAGCGCTGATTACGCGGATGGTGAACTACCGGGAACAGAGTTAAAAGAGCCGCCAGAGTTGGGGCTGATAAGGAGGTGGGGAGATTGGTTACTGAGGAAAATTTCCACAGCATATTGCGGTCTAGATGACTCAGAGTGAAGGAACAAAACAATGAGGGTTTTAGAAATAACGGAAAAGTTTCAGATCAGTAAATTTCCACTAACGGTGATAATGAGGTATTGACTTGAGGTGTCCAGACAGGTCAAGGACTATGCGGCAGAAATGACCTATAAAGAGTGGCCACTTCTTTGTGGAAGTTTAGTGTGATTCTTGATTTCCATGAGACAAGGGAGTATGAAAAGGGTGGTGCTGCGTTCGGAGGAACGTTGTGTATCTATTGTGCATTAGTACTCCCAATTCAGACAAGGATAATTATAAGGTAAAATCACAGTGAAGTAATCTTCTAGCATAGGGGAATAGATGATGCTTAGCGTGTACAAGTAAATACTAGTAGGAATAGTATAGACGTTAGGTAATCTTCTATATTATGTCAGAGTGGGTTTTTCGGAAGCCTTTTCATTTCGGCTGGAGGAAAAGACACTCACATAAGAAAGAATATGAAGCAGACACAGCTCTCATTATTAAATCTTTATTACACAGGTTCCAATACCAGGGCGGGACATATCAACTAAGATATAACACAGATAGCTGTGGTAAAGATCAATCAGTGTTGATAACCCCAAAGAAAGCACTTTCAAATAAGAAAGCACGACACTTGTGTATAAGAAAGTAGAGAAAAGAAGTGTCATCGTAAAAAGTAAGGATGACAGAGAACGGAAAATAGAGACCCTGTAACATAATAGAAAGACTCAAATGACTCAGTCTCGAAGAGTTGCAAGGCGCATACATAGTGTCTATACCAATTAAGAACTATCCAGTGTAGAACTTTTACAGGACAAAATAGAAAATACTAGAAAATCGATGTGTTTTCCAGGATGGAATTAGGAACGCTATAAAAAAGCAAAGAACATTCAGTCTAAGCTGACAGCATATAGTGATCGGTTTAAGTACATTGATACAGTGGTGAACATTTTTCATTACAAAAAACGGATATATCTACAGACTCAAGCAGACGGAGCATTCAGGGTGAGAGCGTTCCTTGTATCTATGTACTGTCCTGTACTTTAGCCGAGAGAAGAGACGAGAGAAGACACGGAGACTATCTATCAACATCTTATCTGGCATCCACACTAGAAGAACATACCAACTACATAGACGCTATCCATACCTACACCATACATACCTTTAATTAATAAATCTTTTATTAATTGTGGAAAGAAATGTTGTCGGAGTATGTGAAAGGGGGGGGGGGGGGGGGGGGGGGGGGGGGGGGGGGGGGGGGGGGGGGGGGGGGGGGGGGGGGGGGGGGGGGGGGGGGGGGGGGGGGGGGGGGGGGGGGGGGGGGGGGGGGGGGGGGGGGGGGGGGGGGGGGGGGGGGGGGGGGGGGGGGGGGGGGGGGGGGGGGGGGGGGGGGGGGGGGGGGGGGGGGGGGGGGGGGGGGGGGGGGGGGGGGGGGGGGGGGGGGGGGGGGGGGGGGGGGGGGGGGGGGGGGGGGGGGGGGGGGGGGGGGGGGGGGGGGGGGGGGGGGGGGGGGGGGGGGGGGGGGGGGGGGGGGGGGGGGGGGGGGGGGGGGGGGGGGGGGGGGGGGGGGGGGGGGGGGGGGGGGGGGGGGGGGGGGGGGGGGGGGATAAGTGAAGTGAGATATTGTGAAGAGTAGACAGAATCGGAGAGTGTAGACATTATGATCAGGCAATTATAATAGAAGTAGAAGGGATATACTAGGTCGTGTGCTCTGTGATGCAGTCGAGCTGTTCATCTTCCTCATAGGACAACGATGCTTCTACACATATATGGGGCGACAGGGAAGAAGTTAAAAACGTCGACAGAAAGATGTACCTTAGGAAGGACCTCTATCCCAGCTCATCATGTGGCCGCCAATGCTGTGCAGGTAGGTTGTGGGCGGTCATGGTCTCTGGTTGACGACTACGTCTCACATAGCACGATAACACGCATATGTCGTGGATTACAGCTGCATAGTGATCATGGTTTCTACGAGACCGAATGCGGTCCTACGAGAGCCACCTAGCCAGCCAGGGGTATTTTCATTTGGCTTCTAGTCTTCTTCGCTTGGTTTGTGTGTCCCCTTGCGATCGTCGTAACTAGTGTTTGTCAATCAAAGTTCTCCTCCACTCCACTTCATTCTCTTCTCATAGAAACATGTCACGCCTCTCCCCTCTCCCCGCACTCATCTCCTGTCCCCATCATCCATTTACAACCTCCTCCTCCTCTTCCACATTACCTACTACCTCCCTCTCACACGTCACTCCTCCCCATCCTCTCACCTCCTCTCTCCTCTTTACCCTCTCTCTCTCCTCCTTCTCCCCTCCTCTTCTCTTCCTCTTCCTCATCCTCTCTACCCTCCCACCTCATAATCTCACTCCTCCTCCTCCCTCCTCCTCCTCCCCTCTCTACATCTCCTTCTCCTCTCTTCCTCCCCGTCCTCCCTCCGTGAATCACCCTCTCCTCGCTCTCTCCTCATCGCTCCTCCGCCCTCGCCTCTCCCGCCGCCAATCCTCCACCCTCCTCCTCCTCCACGACGCTCCGTCCTCCCTCCATCTTCTCCTTTCACTCTGCCTTCTCCTCCCCCTCCCCCTGTCCCCTCTCTTCTCCTCCTCACTCGTTTTTCCCCGTCGCTCTCCTCCTAATCCATAGCATCTCAGCGAAATTTTCTAACTGCAACGAATCAAATTATTAGATCAGACAGACAGGCAGGCATGCAGAAAGACAGACAGACAGACAGGGCAGGCAGGCAGGGCCGGCAGTGCAGACCGACAGCAGGGAGTGGAGGAGATGGGAGGGAGAGACGGATGGGAGAGTATGTGACGACGCCCGCACTTCCAAGAAACAAAGAAGACACGCTAGACTCTAAAAGAAGAAGTCGTCCTGACCCTAGGACACATATGAAGAACAGGAAACAACAGCTGGGGCCAGATGAAATCAGACAGTAGAAGTACATTATTAGAGCAAGTATTGGCGAGATTTTCGTGGGTGCATATAAGTAGCCAAAATGCTGAATGAATTTGACAACCAGTGAGATATTTATATAGTTCGCAACGAGATGCTGAAATCTGTCGTTTAAATATTTATAATAGCAATACCAAAGAGAGACCAGGTGGCATGCTTTCCTCTGAATTGAGAAGATTTTCGCCGCAGCAATTAACCTCATAATAGAAGTAAAACCATGTCCACTAAGCTTCTAACAAAGCAATCTACTCTAGAATATAATGCAGTAAGCACAAGAAAGAAAATAAAAAATGGCAAAATTGAGTGAAGAACGTATGGTTTATATGGAAGACAGGTTGGTACAAAACATGCAATGTTTATATTTATCGCTTTCGCGAGACGATTTGTATGGTGCCATACTCGATGCTGAGATGCATGTGGATTTGCACTTTTCTACACGTCTCTCGTCTCATGATCCGATGCTGCAGGGAACGGTGATAGGTATGTTAGTGTACGAACAGTATATTTACTTAATATTATTTAATATTTTGTAATTACTATAACTTTATGATTTAGATATATAGCGAGATCTCGACACTATCGTTATTTATCATATAGCATGCTAAATGTGTAAATGTGGTTGGCCTATTTTCTCAGTAGTTTCCTCGGCTGCATTTATCTACAGGCATAAGAGCTATAAGTCACCCTCTTCCTCCTCCCCTCCTCGCCCGCCTCCCTCAGCCGTCTTATCTCTTTTTCTTCCTCCTGTCCCTCCTCTGGTGCTCCCTCCCTACTCCTCCTCTCCTGTACCCGATCCTACCTCCTGCAACTCCTTCCTCCTCTCCGTCCCTCTCCTTCTATCGCTTCTTTCTCTCCCCCTCTCTTTGGCCCTCTTCCTTCTGCTCCTACTGTTTACCTGCTCCATCCCCCTCCTCTTTTTCTTATCCTCCCTCTCCCTCACTTCCTCCTCCTTCGCCCATGCCCTCGTATTCCCATCCTTCGCCCCTCCCCCTTTAGGTAGCCCTCCTTCTCTCCTTACTTATCTCCTTTCGCCTCCCCCATCGCTGCCCATCCTCTTCCCTTCCGTTCTCTGGTTTTTCCCTTTCCCCCCTCCTCGTCCCCTCACCTCATCCTCAGATTCTCCTCCTGCTCCCACCCAACCATACTCCTATGATCCTACTCCCCTCCTCATCTTCCTCTCCTCTCCTCCCCATTATCTACCCACTTTCTTCCCCCCTCGCGTCCTCCCTCCCTACCGACCTCTCCTCTCTCTCCTCCTCCTCCCTCCTCCCCCTCCTCGAATATCCTCCCCCTCTTCCTTCCTCCCCATCTCCTTCCTTTCCCGCTTCCCTGTCCTTCCTCTCCGCTGTTTTCCTCGCGCTTCTTTGAGTTTTCCATCCTCCCCCCTTCTCCCTCCTCCCTCCGCTCCGTTCCCCCTCCCCAGGTTCCTTCGCCCTCCTCACTCCGCTCCTTCCGCTCCTCCCCTTCCCTCCTTCTTCCTCCTCCTCGCTCCTCCCCTCCTCCCAGCACTTGGAAAGCCCCTTCCCTCCCTGCCTTCTCCTCCCCCCCATAGACCTCACTCCCCCTGCCTCCTCCTCCTCTCATCCTCCTGCCCGTCTCTCTCCTCTCTCTCGCCCCTTCCTACCTACCTCCCCGCCATCCTCCTCCTCCGCTCCTTTCCCATCCCCCATGCATCGCCCCCATTCTCCCTCCCTCCCCCCTCGTCGACTGCTCCCCCCTCCTCATTATTTTCGTTCAGTTCCCCCTCCTACTTCCTCCTACCTCTTCCCCTGCCTCCTCCTCCTATCCTAGCATTAAGAGCGAAATTTTCTACATAATCTAGAGCTGCAACCTATATTAAATTATTAGACAGGAACCAGGCAAGGCAGGCCGGCAGTGCCATGATCTAGGAACATAAAGACAGGGAAGGTTGAGGGGGGATGTCCGCGGCGGCCGGATAGACCGGACGGAGAGCTGAAGACGGACTTATAGGCATGCAGGATAGATTAGATAGATAGACAGAACAGACAGACAGACAGACAGACAGACAGACCGACAGACCACGAACAGACAGAACAGAACAGACAGACAGTACAGAACCTTGACGAGACAGACAGACATACAGGACAGACCAGACAGAAACAGACAGACAGACTCGACAGACAGCAGCCAGACAGCCAGTAAAGCCCGAATACAGACAGATACAGACAGAGAAGAAGTAACATAACATACAGACATACAGTGCAGACAGTACAGAGACCAGACCGTGACAGACAGACAGACATACAAGACAGACAGACAGACAGACAGAAAGCAGACAGACGCGAGAGCAGACAGAACGACAGACAGAATACAGTATCAGACAGACAGACATACATACAGACAGACAAGACAGAACAGACATACAGACGAGACATGATCAGACAAGACACAGGACAGACATGAGACAGACAGACATGTACAGAACAGGAACAGACAGAACAGAACAGACAAGAAGATCAGACTATATAGATAGATAGATAGTAGATAGATAGAATAGCTAATAGATAATTGACGGATAAAGGACGGATAGATAGACTGATAGATAGACGGCATGGGTAGAGGGGATAGTATAAAGATTGGGGATGGATGGCTGGATGGATGGATGTGATGGATGGTAATGGTCTGGGCTGATTGATGGGGCATGGATGGATTGATTGATGGACTGGATTGATGACTGGATGGATGTATGGATGGATTGACGCGACTAGTATAGATCGTGGCTTTACGATAGATATATACAGTTTAGATACGGAGTCGCCGATAATAGCTCATAAGATAGATCGATCGATAGGCTAAAGATCGCTCGATAGATGATCGCATAGCTAGCATAGATACATAGTCTGCACATTCTATCGATCGTCATCGATTACGATCGCATAGCTAGATAATATAGAGATACGATAGATGATAGCTAGATCATCGATCGACTAGACATATATCGACTCGACATAGCTATCCTATCTGACTAGCTAGATCTGATAGCATTCGCTATCCGATCACTCGATAGATAGATAGATAGCTCGATAGATAATATGATGGATAGATAGATAGATAAGCTGATATAAATAGATAGATAGATATATAATAGATACCAAATTGTATTTTTTGTGATTTCTTCCTGATTTCTTTTCTTCTGCAGTATGACCTATGACGAGTGAGATAGGCAGGCGAAATAAAGTGCTAAGCAATAAAAAATCGTTGCAATCTATTGTTTTATTGTTTGGTGGTCTATCGTTATTCAAAAATATCATTTTTCTTCATAGGTATATGATAATACTAACGCGCAGTGGTTCTCGAAAACCGGTTGGGGGAATTTTTTTGGGGGTTGTTCCCCCTGAAAGGGGGGGGTGGGGGG
>JACEFZ010023263.1:0-244576 GCA_014155875.1 Cepaea nemoralis | reverse complement strand
CCCCCCCTGGGGGGAAAATTCCCCCAAAAACCGGTTGAGAACCACTGCTCTACCTAAAATTTGCTTCGGGCAAGTTCTAAGTGTAAGGTTATAAGACAATTCTGACCTGCTGCTGCCATAGATTTGGACTTGATCAATGGTGGGTCAAATTCTGGGTCAGACAAGTATGGTTTCACTGCCTGCTGACAGCTCAGTGGGATGTTATCCTTGTCGTAGTTAATCAAGGCATCTAGAAAATAATCCACCTGGAATACAGAACAAACAGTATTTGTACACACATATTTATAAAACAAAACTTCAAAAAACACCAGGTGAAATTTCTAAATAAATTTGTGTAAACTGTCTCTAAAATATTAATGTCAATAAATACACACGTGTGTGATTCTGTGTTAGTTGACAATATAGTTGCCACTGCATGCAGAAGACAACATGCATTCAATCCCAAATATATACACACATAATAAATGTAGACATCACACCAATGTTACAGAGGAATGTTAAACATATAATGGAAGTCAATATGAGTGATGTAAACATTCTACAAGATCTGAACATCCAAGGAAAGTGGCTCGTAAACAGTCTCACATATTGGAAAATGAAATAATTTGGCTAGAGGAAATATCACAGTGGCTTGGACAGAACAGTGATGGAAGCTGGAGGATTAGGTAGGGGCCAACCAGTGTGGAGATGGACACAGGACATGCAGACACCATGAATGTGGCAGCAGCAATGGCAAGAGACCAAGACACTTGTTGGTGGGGGCGTGATGAGGACAATGTTCTGCAAACAACCTGCTGCATGGTGTTAGATACTGTAAAAGCAATCAACTCACACAGCAAACATGTAACAAGCATGAGATGCATTTTTGGCCACTTCATGAGAACAGGAAGAACTGGAATATATTGTAACAACTGGTAGGATCCATGCAGAAAAAGACAGAACATTACATAGAAGATACAATAGCGTCAAAGGATATCTGAACTGATAAATAGCACTAAACAGCAGATAAGTTGTAAAGATAAATGATCAGAAAGGCAACTGATGATGGTGGTGTTGAAATAACATACAAGGTGACTGGTCGGTTAATAAGAACCAAAGTCAGTTACAGTAATGAGTCAGTAACATAAAACAAAAAATTAATGTATAAATGAGTGTGCCTCAACAAACAACAATTTTGCTTGTTTTCAAAATGTCTCAGCTAAGGCTAACAGCATTGCCAATACACAGAACTGAAGTTGTAAACAGTACCTTTGACATTATAGTAGCTTTAGCATTTTTCCAAGACCTGTCTTTGGGCACATTTCCTCCAGGAGCCAGCAGCACCATCACAGCAGCTGTAACATTTGTCACTGCTGCCGGAGGTGAGCCAAAAGACTTCAGTTCAGTCAGGTTGTTCTGAAAAGTTATAAATGGCTGTTAGCATAATACAGACTGTTTGACAAATTTGACATCATTTCAGGTTGCATTCATGCAGACCCACATTTATTTCCTCTGTGGTTGGGTGCCTGTGATGGTTGTTGCTACAGTAAATGCTGACTTACTTCTATCTGAAATATCTGATGTTTGGTATTGTGCACTTGAGTTAAGACATCTGAGTAAAGCCCATGTGCAGCAATATAGTAAAACTGAAACACTATGCCTGGAGTGTACAATTTGTTTAATGGAAGAATCAGAGCAGCAACAGATTATTTGGCAGGTAATCACCAGACTTCATTAAGCAGAAAAATGACAGACACAACCATTCATGACACATGTCCATATAGTTATATAGGCAGACTGACTGACTTTTAATAAACAGATCTGGTATGACAATGAGTATACAAACATGTATGAGAGATATCTTGGCTGATTTCTACAGCTTTATTTTGATTTGAATTCTTACAGTAGTATAGTTTGCACTATGTCATACATATACAGAAGTGTAGCAATGTTAACATTTATTGTTACAAATCATCATATTTTGCTCCATTCATTCTTGTGTATTTAAAAACTAGCAGGAACATTGTGTAACTGGGTCAGACAACTAAGGTTGTTGACTTACAATCATGCCACTGGGTAACATTGCAGGATACAAAAGGTAATCATTACAAAGTTATTGGGTGCAATGACCTGTCTAGGTCATTAGAAGACGGCAAACAAGCCTGTGTGTGAGTTGAAGTATGGATCCTATGAAACATGTGGGACCACAACAGTGTACAAGTCTAGTGTTGAGACTGGATTGTGACCATTCAGGTGGGTGGATCATATGTGAGCCTGTTGTGTATATAAATGGCATGCATGACAAATGTTGATTTATGGCCTGTTTAGTTTAGTTAGAAAGTTTGGTAAGAATAATATTTCCAAGAAACTGCTAGGATAATTATGTGCAATACTGTGGAAGTAATACAAATGCTATATATGACTGACTCCCTCACTCTCACATTTGTTTCTTGAAGTATTCAGTAGTCTTCTTAAATAATGCTGTTATCATTAAGGAATGTTGTGGTATTTTGTGCAGAGAGTTGGTCAATGAGTCTAGAGACATTCACATAATTCATAAAAAGAGGTTACTATGAAATCATCACACAGCTGCATACATCGAGTATTTATTAGAGGAAGCACCTCATATTAATCACGCAGACTATTCTACACATACGCTTCCAGTATATTTTTGCCACCGACACGGGTGAATAGCATGTAACCTTCCCATCTTGCACGCATGAATGTCCAGCATGCATATGCAAATGAGCCAACAACAATGTCAGGTGTGCGGGTGAATATATCAACATATGCAAATTAAAACCATCCCACACCCATGACATTGTGTTTATTGATAATTAGCTGGGTGTCTGTTTCCCTGGGGAAACGGTGCTCTGATTGTACTTTGCCATATGCAGTCCACGGCATGAGTTATGCAGGTCAGTGCAAGAGGAAGGTTTCCCAATTATTATAAAGGTGAAGAAGACTAATGCAGCAGATTATAATATCCATGAATGATTACTATGCTGGATATTTTGACAGACGCACCATGTAATGTCTATTATTATAATCACTCGCTGTTTAGATATGTATTAGATGCTGGTTAGTTCTATTGCTATTATCCAATTCATTTGTATTTAGATTCCCAAATTTATGACTAGGATGGATGTAAGTAATTTGTAAGCATTAAATCATCATCATCAAGTGCCTTGCCAACTTGCCTGGCTGATCATGCTTCTCCAAAAGTTACAATGGATCAATTCATGTGTTGACTCCCTTCCATACCATGATACAGGAATCTTCTCGTGCTGTCTTCCTCTATCTCTTTTTCCACAAATCTTTCCAGTTGTCACAACATGTTCCAGTTGTCACAACATGTTCCAGTTTTTGTCTTCTCATAATGTGGCCATAAAATGATGATTGTCTCTTTCTGATGTTTGTGATAAGTTGTCTTTGTGATTTAGCCTCCCTTTAAATGTCCAGATTACTCATTTTGGCATTCCAAGAAATTTTCAGCACTCTTCTATAAAACCACATTGTCAAGACTTCTAAGGATTATTTTGTTTGTTTATTAATTATCCAGGATTTGCAGCTATGTGTTCAAACTGGTTCTATGTAACATGCAAGAATTGCTTATCTAACTTCCAATGACAAAGACTTGTTGCATAAAATATTCTTCAATTGACAGAATGCAGTGTTTGCATGTCCTAAGCACTGAAAAAACAAGTGTTTTGGTCCAGGTGGTGTGAATATGTTGTTAGTGTGCTTCTGAGACCAACATAGTGATCAATATTTAGCAAAAAGGAGTGTTTATTTATAGTAAACATCTACACAATTTTATTTAACAAAAAGTTAGTGAAAGTAACTTTAATGGTAATTCAGTTTAAATCAGGGGTGGCCAACACGAGGCCCGCGGGCCGCATACGGCCCGCCGGACGTCATGTTGCGGCCTGCGGCGTGGGAAGCGATGATGTGCACAAGGCTGTAACACGCTTACTTGTTTACTTTAATTAACAAACAAACAAAAAACAAACAAAACAAACAAAACTAAATGCGTGGCCCGGCAGAAAATATTATTTCTGAAATTTGGCCAGCCAGCTGAAAAGGTTGGCCACCCCTGGTTTAAATCATCATCATCATCAAGTGCCCTGCTGGCTGGCGTAGGTGTTCATGGTTCTCCACAGATCTCGGTCTTTGGTGTTCTGGATCAACTCTGCTGATGGCATTCCTCCATGTCACCATCTCAATCCATCCAGCATCATTTCTCATGGTCTACCTCTCTTCCAGTCAATCTTTCCAGTTGTAACAATATTCTCCAATGCCTCTCTTCTCATAACATGACCGAAGAAAGCTGTTTGTCGCTTTCTTATTATTGTATATAATGTTCTGTCAGGTCTTAGTCAGATATGACTGAGCTACCGTATGACAGTAGACGGTACTACCTGCTTTCTGTCAGCGCCGAATGTTGGGCGGCACTTACCAAACCCGACACCCCACATTGTGCCAACGGCTTCGGGCGGAAGAGCGCAATTGGGAGGGTACTAGCCTTATCCTGGTGCGAGGAAATGCAACCCAAAGACAAAATAAGTCATGGCAGGGCAGACCAGGCCCTAAGCCTTGGTTGGCAGCTGGTCTAGGATCGAAGCTCCGACAGGCGGACAGTTAGAGCATTGCTTTGCTGATCCGGCAGCTTCTGCAGCTTGTCTTGTTCCAGATTATAGGTGTCAACTTTCCTCTGGAGTGAACTAGGCAGGCCGAGAGAGGGATCATGCTGCATGGGCAACACATGGTTTCTTTATTTTAGCCCAGGCTTTGTGCTATGGAGAGGCAATAACTCCATCCCTGGTCTTAACCGGTCTCGGAATCAAAGCGAGAGGCAACTGTTACGGGTTATAAGTCCTTGTCAGTTGGCGTAGACATGGGGCGCCACGCGTTGCCTCTGACGGTGGGAGACACCTACAGGTGTCACTGATCAGCTACCGCCCGCCTCAAGCTGGGCAGCCCCAGCGATCAGCCAATTGGGTGCTGATCCGCCACAGCCTGCCTGCTTCAATGGGTGCTTGAGGCTAGGACAAAATCTGAATCGCAGGCTGTAAAACCAATGCACAAGGTACTAACAAAAAGAATAGAAACCTCAAGCTACGGCTTGCAACCTGGAACGTGAGAACCATGTGTCCAGGATTTTCCACTGACTTGACAGATATTGACGATGTGAGAAAAACGGCTGTGATTGATGCTGAACTCAATCGTCTTAACATTGATATTGCTGGCCTGCAGGAGACTCGCCTTGCTGAGGAAGGGTCACTCAGGGAAAACAATTACACCTTTTTTTGGAAGGGAAGAGGGCAGGCAGAAACAAGGCAACATGGTGTGGGCTTTGCAGTGAAGAATTCGCTACTGGGAATGATTGATATCCCAGCTGGAGGTAATGAAAGATTATTATCACTGCGCTTGACAACTGTCTTGTGGATTTGCCACCATTCTCACTGCATATGCACCAACACTCGCTTCCTCTGATGATGTGAAGGATCCGTTCTATGAGCAGCTAGACTCTGCGATCAAGGCAGTTCCAAAATCCGACTACATTTATATGCTCGGTGATTTCAATGCTCGTGTGGGCAAGGACTCGAGTTCATGGCCAGTGTGCCTTGGAAAATACAACATCGGTCGCATTAATGATAATGGGCAAAGGCTGCTGGAGCATTGCACTAGAAATGACCTATGTATTACAAACTCCTTTTTTAAAACAAAAGAGATGCATAAGGTCACATGGAAACATCCAAGATCCAGCCATTGGCATCAGCTGGACTTCATTATCACACGGAGACAACATCTGAACCATACATCATTAACTCGAAGTTACCACAGTGCTGACTGTGATACAGATCATTCTTTGGTTGTTGCAAGGGTTAGACTGAGACCAAAGAGAATCTACACAGCTAAACACAAGTCTAGCCCCAGGATTAATATTACTAACACTCACGATGCTGGAAAGTGCTTTGAATTTCAACAGCAACTTGAAGAAGCTTTCAATGATACATCAGAAAATTGTAGAGTAAATGATAAATGGAGTAAACTTAAGGAAACTATTTATAAAACAGCGGTAGGGGTTTACGGCACTGTGGATCATAAGAGGCAGGACTGGTTTGCGGCAAACAGCCAGATACTGCAGCCCTTGATTGATAAAAAGAAGATAGCTCTCTTAAGAAACAAGGAAAGACCAACGCGTAACACTCTGAGTGAGCTGAAGCAAACTGAGGAAGGATGTACAAAAGGCTGCCAGGCAGTGTGCGAATGACTATTGGATCAAGTTATGTGAGTCTATTCAAATCGCAAGTGATAAGGGAAACATCAGAAGCATGTATGAAGGGATAAAGGAAGCATGTATGAAGGGATAAAGAAAGCCTGTGGTCCAATGATCAAAAGAAGTGCACCGCTGAAAACCTTGACTGGAGAAATCATCACTGATAAGAAACAGCAGATGGATAGATGGGTCGAGCACTATTCAGAGCTTTACTCAAGTGAGACCAAGCTAGTGGATGATGCCCTCAACGCCATAGAAGCCCTGCCAACTCTTGACCACCTGGACACACATCCCACTATAACAGAAGTTAAGTGTGCTATAAATGAGCTTGCATCTGGCAAGGCTCCAGGTAAGGATGGGATTCCAATAGAGGTGATCAGGAGTGGGCAAGACACACTCGCTCTACAGATCCACCAGCTAATAGAGCTATGCTGGCGAGAAGGACAAGTCCCACAGGATTTAAAAGATTCAAACATCATAACGCTGTACAAGAACAAGGGAGATCGGAGCGACTGTAACGACTATAGGGGTATCTCACTTCTGTGTATTGTTGGGAAAGTATTTGCCAGAATTGTCCTGCACAGACTTCAAGTCCTGGGAGATCAAGTCTACCCCGAATCACAGTGTGGCTTCCGTCAGAACCGGTCTACCATTGATATGATATTCTCATTGCGACAGATGCAGGAAAAATGCCGGGAACAAAATCAGCCACTGTTTATTGCCTTCATCGACCTCACAAAGGCATTCGATTTGGTCAGTCGTGAGGGTCTGTTCAAAGCACTAAAGAAGATTGGCTGCCCACCAACTCTTCTGTCCATTGTGGAATCGTTCCACACAGGCATGAAGGGTATAATCAAGTTTGATGGCTCAACTTCAGAAGAGTTTGAAATCAAGAGTGGAGTTAAGCAAGGTTGTGTACTATCCCCCACCCTCTTTGGGATATACTTTTCACTTCTACTGAAATATGCCTTTCGTGATCAGGATGACGGTATATACATTTACTCACGCTCAGATGGTGGCATCTATAATGCTCAGAGATTGAAGGCCAAGACCAAAATTAGCAGGGTACTAATCAGAGAGTTGCTTTTTGCGGATGATGCTGCGATTACGACCCACTCTGAGGAAGAATTACAACATCTAGTATCTGCATTCTCCAATGCTTGTTCTGAATTTGGTTTAACAATTAACAAAAAGAAGACACAGATTATGTCACAAGGTGCACATGATGTACCATGAATCTTTATTGCCGACGCCGAACTGGAGATAGTAGACCATTTTACATATCTAGGATCAGAGGTAAATAGCAAATTATCCCTCGATCAGGAAATCAACATCAGGATTGGCAAGGCAGCAACAACAATGAACATGTTAGCAAAAAGAGTCTGGGAGAACAGGAAGCTTACTGCCAAAACAAAAGTCCTCGTCTACCAAGCCTGTGTCCTTAGTACTCTTCTTTATGGCAGTGAAACCTGGACAACTTACTCACGCCAAGAGAAACGTTTAAACAGCTTTCATATGCGGTGTCTGCGAAGAATACTTGGTATTAAGTGGCAAGACAGAATCACAAATACTGAAGTATTGGAAAGATCAGGTTGTGTGACGGTGTATTCCATGCTCAGTCTTCGTAGACTTAGATGGATAGGACACGTTAGGAGGATGGATGATGGTAGAATACCAAAGGACATCTTTTTTGGTGAATTACAGACGGGTAGGAGATCTCAGGGTCGGCCTCTACTACGATACAAAGATGTGTGTAAGCGGGACATGATTGATACAGGCATTGATAATGCACATTGGGAGCACGTCGCCGCTGAACGTGTTGCATGGAGGGCAACTATCAGAAATGGAATAAAGACAAAGGAGAAAATGATTGCAGATAAAGCACACACAGAGCGTGAGAGACGTAAGATGGTGCAAAATGGTGGAAAGTGACCATGTTTTCACATGCACCTACTGTGGGCAAACATTTGCAGCAAGAATTGGCCTTACCAGCCACACTCACCACCGCCATGGATCGTAGTTATTAAGCCTTTTTGAAGCACAATGTACCAAACTATCGTCTGTCAAGACGGAAAGGTGCCAATGAATATAATGTTCTAGTTTCATTAGCCTGTTTCAGTTTAAATAGGTGATTTAAATAGTGATTTATTATGGTAAATCATAGCAATGCATGATCAACATAATGGTTTTCCTCTTGGTCTGTCAGAGGAGTAAGCAAAGCAATCATAACAATCAATTATACACTTTAGAACAGTGTTTCCCAACCTTTTTTGTGCTATGCCCAAACCTTAAGCCTTTATAAAATTCTTATCCCCCCCCCCCCCCCCCCCCCCCAAACCACACACACACACATATACATTATTTTTAATATTCAAAAATTGAAATGTTCACTAAAGAAACTTGATTGATAGGTTTTAGGAAGAAATCACTAGGAAATTATTGAGCAAACACAGTAAGTAAATTTTCAAAACATATAATAGAAACTGAAATTCAAGTACAAAATAATTTTAATGAAATATATTCTATATTATTTTAATTATTAGTAATTATTTATTATTTAAATTTAGTGAGATCCTTGCGCTTGATGCTTGCTGCAAAGAGATCTTATGTTAGGTTCCAATTTAGTTAACTTCAGTCTCAAGTCTCCCCGTTTTGTTATAATGCAGCCGATTTCTTCCATTTTCGAATTGCTCCCCTTAACAATCGAATTTTCCCCCCTGTGGGGCGTGGGCCCCACGTTGGGAAACACTGCTTTAGCATGAGTCACAAAAATGCTACACAATTTATTCTGAGCATGGATGTGTGCTATTATATTTTTTGCATATCTGGGTAATTGCAAATAATTTTTAAATTATGCTCCTATTTCTTAAAGAAACTCGAATCCTTCCTCAGTCATATCTAACTATAGGATATTGCTCCCTGATTAATAGCAGGAGGCACCTAGTTGCACAGCATGGTTTTCCTTTCAGAAAGTTCTTTTCTCCTCCATTTGTTAAAGTAGTCTTCTTTCACCAAGTTGAAGGTAATTCTTTACAGTGCATCTGCTTGTGTTACAGTCTGAAGGTTTTTCCTACCAGGTTGTGGTATAAATTTCAATTTTCATGTCTCACAAGCATATATCTTTGAATAATAGCTGCTGACATTCTATTTTTATATTGCGGTTTGCCAGCGGCCCATTGAGAATGTTCTTTGACGTGTGTTGGCCAGTCCTATATTATACAACTATACAAGCATGGGACAGTCTGTCTATATGAAGACATAACAAATGAATAGTTAATGAGTACGGACAGAGACTAGACAAGGTAAGAGTTAACGGCAACCTAAGAATAGAACACGCAACTGGGCAACCTTTACACTGAACAAAGGCCCGCCTGACACGATTGCATGAGGATTAGTTGACATAACAGGAAAGTACCACGCTGGTGCAAGACATGCCAGGGCAAGAGACGAGAGCTCGGGTACTTGCTGTTTAATAGCCTATACAGACAATTATTTATTGACACATCAGTCAATGAGGATAATATTCTCCACTGTGGTACTTAATGCTGCTAGGGCTTAGGGGAAAGGAACATACTGATAGGAGTGTTCTTGTTTACTTCTGTGAATTTATTATGATGACAGAATAATGATGTAAGAACAGAAGAAGGGAGAGTACTCATACATTGCCACACAAAGATGCCAAACTTCACCGGCAGTGGCGTGCCCAAACCCACACATTCTACTATATATAATGTTGCTGCCATTCTATGTCTCTGAGATCATATTTTAAGATAAAACCTTACTACTGTCAGTTGCGGTTTCTCAATATGGGGAGAATGGGGGGGGGGGGCACGTGTGTGCGTGCATGTGTGTGGGGTTTTTTTTTTTTTATGTAATGATAGAGTAACGTGAATAGATTAACAACAACTGAGGCTGTCGGTCACGTGAAAGAGACTCTCTTTGGTCTCATGCAAATGCAAATCTCACTACAACTGATAATTTGATTTGTGACTAAAGTGTATATACAGGTAGTCCAGCTGTGTTCTTGCTAGTTATGAACTGTGATTGAGATCATATTGAGATGGTGCAATGATTGAGTGACTGTAGATTGCTACAATGTCTCTATTTATGTTGAGTCTCTTGTTAATCTCACTGTGGTGAGTGAGTACAACATAACATGTTTGCATAGCCTGTGTTGATCATACAATGTTTAACTGTTGTTCTGTGGTCCAGTTGAGCTTAGCTGTCAACTAGCTAGAATGAATCCAGGGGACGAGTCATTCAGTCAGAGAGCACTCCAATTCATTGCTATGCTGCGGGTAAAGAATCCATGGCAGCACATCTCCTAAGTGAATTATGATTATTAAAATAGCTAATGCCTAATTTAACACCCCCAACCCACAAAATCAAATATGCAAACAAAATGGATATAATCTCAATGTCTGTTTGTATGAATGGCTTCATATAAACTGGATAGTTACCTTGTTTAGAGTGTTCAAAGCTTCTTTGGCAGCCAACAATGCAGGCTCTGCCTTGGCTAAATCTCGTGAACAATCACTAGCCTTCTGTTCTACTTCCACTGCAATTATTGACACCTTCTCCTCCTCAACATCAGCTATAGCTTTTTCTGACATGACTTTTTCTGTCTCAGCACTAACAACTGTGATCAGTTCATTGGCCTCAGCATTCTTCGTAGCCAGTTCCACTTCTTGTGATGCCAACTTGGATTTTAAATCATCCACCTGTGAACAGAAATTAAAGAAACTATATGTTACCTTGAGTGAATCCATGCAAGAGAATTATAGAATTAGAACTCTGAAAATTGCAAATACAATATAGATGTCTGTGTATAGTAACTTTAGTAAACAATTTTATAGCATCTGAAAAGATGCATTAAATTCTAGACATTTGCTTTTCAAAAGTAACTTACAATCAAAACATATTCTATTTGTGCAGTCTAGCTAATATATATGCAAACTTTATGAATATTTTAAATGTACTGTTTTCATAATATATTTTTAATGTGCTACTGTACTAATATGAGGTGCAGTAAACTTTAACAAAATTACACAATCTATGTTACTTTTTAAAATTATAAATAATTATAAACATGAATGGCTGTCTCACAAGTTTGCAGAAAAAGAAATTCACAACAGTCTAAGCTAACATTTGTTGATGAACAATATATCTGGCCATTCATTATTGGTGAGAATTTACTAAATCAATGAAACGTCATAACCCACAAATAGCAAGACTATAAAAGAATGTAAAGTTAACGATAACTATGATATTATTATCAAATACATTACTAATTCATAAGACAAGTTAAAAACATTATTTGCATATCCTTTAGAGAACGTTACAGTCAACCCCAGCATTTTTTGGTTGTTCATTATTTCTTGGCAAATTTGCGTTCAGTAGTTTGCCAATGCTTTCTGAATGACCGGCACTCATACCTTTGTATGGGAAACCAATGCAAGGCGGTCTGCTTCCAAATTGACTGCAGCGGTGTTCGAACGTGGGATGCGGGATTATGAATTGCGTCTGTAACCCCTTCACCACAGAACCAGCCATGAGACGAGTACCAGTATGAAACATACATGAAAATAAATAAAAGTATGAATTTAAATATAAAATATATAAACATAAATACCAGTATGAAACATACATGAACATAAATACAAGTATGAATTTAAATATAAAATACATAAACATAAATACCAGTATGAAACATACATGAACATAAATAAAAGTATGAATGTAAATATAAAATATATAAACATAAATACCAGTATGAAACATACATGAACATAAATACAAGTATGAATTTAAATATAAAATACATAAACATAAATACCAGTATGAAACATACATGAACATAAATAAAAGTATGAATTTAAATATAAAATACATAAACATAAATACCAGTATGAAACATACATGAACATAAATAAAAGTATGAATTTAAATATAAAATATATAAACATAAATACCAGTATGAAACATACATAAACATAAATAAAAGTATGAATTTAAATATAAAATACATAAACATAAACACCAGTATGAAACATACATGAACATAAATAAAAGTATGAATTTAAATATAAAATACATAAACATAAATAACAGTATGAAACATACATGAACATAAATAAAAGTATGAATTTAAATATAAAATACATAAACATAAATACCAGTATGAAACATACATGAACATAAATAAAAGTATGAATTTAAATATAAAATATATAAACATAAATACCAGTATGAAACATACATAAACATAAATAAAAGTATGAATTTAAATATAAAATACATAAACATAAACACCAGTATGAAACATACATGAACATAAATAAAAGTATGAATTTAAATATAAAATACATAAACATAAATAACAGTATGAAACATACATGAACATAAATAAAAGTATGAATTTAAATATAAAATACATAAACATAAATACCAGTATGAAACATACATGAACATAAATAAAAGTATGAATTTAAATATAAAATATATAAACATAAATACCAGTATGAAACATACATGAACATAAATAAAAGTATGAATTTAAATATAAAATATATAAACATAAATATGTAGTAAGAGTGTGAAATGTACACAGACATTAATCACAAAGACATGAAAACAATGACCATACTTGTTGTGCAGTGCTGCGAAGTTTTTCTAATCCATTCTCCAGTCTAATAATGCTAGCTTGCAATTCTTCATGCTTGTTTGCAAGCAGGTTCTGGTACAGCTTGATCTGCTCCAAGAATGATTTGGGTGTAGTGTAATTATAACGATGCTCATTTCTCAAGTAAGAAGCACTTGCTTCATTGACTGATTTGTGCACAAAGGCCATGAATTGCGAAATAGAATCACGCATGTTTGGCTGCATGAGGTAACAAGAAAGGCTGCAGTTAGTTATTTACATTATAAATAATAGCATACAACAATAGATACACAGACGCACACAGTGTCACCAACTTGATTGGTACAGGCATCAAACATCAACTTGTCTATGCAGTAAAGTCCACAACAGACATACCACTGTTCAAATTAATTTAATCCATAACCCCATAATGCATCACTAGGGTACCATGATGGAAGAATCATCACTCAGTGTAGACAAGAGATCTATCTCCTTGCCGGTACCCACCTCGTCTTAATGTTTAATATAAATACACCTGTGAGCAGATTTTAAGAAACAGATTATGCTAGATAGCTGTCTAGTTGGGCTACTCTTTGTGATTTTTAAATACCAAGGGATTTACAACATGTTTAATGGGCATAATGGTCCTATTTATTTGCCTTTATCATATAAGGCCTGATGTCAGATTCACTACCCAAGAAGCAGAGAAGGGAAATAGCATTCCATGTTTTTATTTTCCTCAAAACGTTTCAATTATTAGCAGTTAACTATATACAGATCCTCAACAAGACAGCTTTAATAGGCCACTTGATCCAAGCACAACAAATAAGCGTAAAAATAACCAAAAGCCGTCTAATACTAATCTTGATTTCTTTCTTCAATCGCAATCATTAACTTCAAGCCCTCTAACCCTAGCCCAATGACTTTCTCCCAGATTTCCACATGACCAAATGTATGTAAGTGCTCACTCTTAAACTTCTGGTATACTGATGGCAAGTAGTGGGTTCAACCCTACACTAGTCAGTTGGACTAAAATGTTGACTTCTCATCTTTAACTTGGAGTCATAAATTACAAGTGCCTCAGAAGTTGGAAAAGGGTTCTGATGGCAAGGTACACTAGCAATTGAGAAAACTAGCCCACATTAAAAAACTATGTGGACTTTGCTTGAGTTCAAAGTGAGCGAGTGGGGACACATTTTCTCCCATCTCAACCACTAACTTCAAGCCTTCTAACTCTAGTTCAATGACTTTCTCCCATCCCAACCACTAACTTCAAGCCTTCTAATTCTTGCTCAATGACTTTCTCCCATCTCAACCACTAACTTCAAGCCTTATATCACTAAATTTTATTGACTTTCTCACATCTCAACAGTTAATATGCTTTAATACCATAAAATGACAATGCATAGCACAAAAAATACACTCATACAAACACTTCACAACCCTTTATGACAACTACTATTTCCTTTCTTTTCCCCAAGAAAAAATATTCAGTAGCTTAGTATTTAATATTAGACATGTAATAAGATAACTTGTAAGCAAAATCTGAAGTTATGCATTTGATTGTTAGCTCTTACTGCTTATCGTCTATTCATCCATCCATCATGTGCCATGCCGATAAGCATGGGCGGTCATGTTCTGCCATCTCACTCGATCACCAGAGTCGTGGATCAGCTACATGTTCCTGTCTCGACCATGCCTCGTGGCCAAGCCATCCAGGTATTTACTTCTCGGTCTTCCCCTTGGTCTCTTCCCTTCGATCTTGCCAGTCGTCACCAAGTTCTCCAAGTCATTTCTTCTCATAACATGTCCAAACAATTTTGACTGTCTACATCTAATGACTCTAATCAGTTTACAATCTTCATTTGTTTCTTGAAGGACTTGTTCATTGGTTTTTCTGTCGGTGCATGGTATTCTTTGCATTTTCCTCAGAAACCACATTTCCACAGCCATCAGCTGTTTTTCAGCTTGACTGCTCATTGTCCACGCTTCACATCCATACAAAAGTATAGGTTCTATGTAGCACTTCAACACTCTTTTTCTCGTTTCAATTGATATCTTTTTATTGGTCAGTATGTTTTTCATCTTGCAAAAGGCTACCTTCGCAATGGCAATTCTTGTTCTAATCTCTTCAAGGCATCTCCCATCAGATGTTATGACTGTGCCGAGATAACTGTATCGATTCACTTGCTTAAGAATATGCCCATTTACTCGTATATCACATTGTGGTATTTCCTTCTTCCCAGTGACGACCATAATCTGTGTCTTCTTAATATTCAGTTCTAACCCTAGTTGTTCACTGTGTGCAACAACCGCATCTACTAAATGCTGCAGGTCCTGTTCATTGTCTGCAATCAAGACTGTATCATCTGCATATCTAATGTTATTGATGTATCGTTCCCCAATGTTGATTCCTTCCATATCTTCTATATTTCTGAAAATATTTTCACTGTACAGGGAAAAAAGATCTGGAGACATTACACATCCCTGTCTCACACCTCTTTTAATAGGCTGATATTGACCTACATCGTTATCAATTCTGATGGCAGCTTGTTGTTTCCAATATATGTTTTTTACAAGTCTAAGGTCTTTTCCATCAATTTGTAGATCTTCAAGCATCCTTATCATGTCGACATGTCTCACTTTATCGAAAGCCTTTGTGTAGTCAATAAAGCAAAGATATAGATCTTTGTTTACTTCTATAGAACGTTCAATTACTGTTCTCAGTATATACACAGCATTTACTGTGCCCTTGCCTTCTACAAACCCACATTGTTCTTCTCCTATTTCGGGTTGTATTTTCTTCCTAACTCTTTGCATGATAATTCTCAGCAGAATCTTCGTGATGTGGCTCATTATACTAATTGTTCGATGTTGATCACATTCCAAGGCTCCTGATTTCTTCGGGATTGCAATAAATATAGAATTACATAATTCAGGAGGTATATCTCCAGTATCGTATATTGCGTTCAGCAGTCTGGTGACTTGGTCTATTCCATATTCTTCTAAGGCATTGATCATTTCTATTGTGATGTTATCTGTACCCGGGGTCTTGCCAGTTTTCATATGGTTAAGAGCATTCTGAACTTCCATCTTCAAAATTGATGGTCCTTCATTATTATTCCGATGATCATATTGTTCTTCTCTTGTATCATCATAAAGGTCTTTCACATAATCTGACCACGCATGTAAAATCTGATCTTTTTCTATTATGATTTTGCCATCTTTGGTTTTTAGGCAACCCGTTGATGTGTGTGTTCTTTTGTTAGTGATGTCATTAATTCTTTTGTGCATTAATTTGGTATTCCGGGTGTTGTGTTGGTTTTCAATTTCCTTGCAATTTTCCTCAAGCCATGTTTCTTTTGCCTCTTTGCATAGCTTCCTAATTTTCCTGTGAATCTCTTCATATTTTTCCTTGTTATTTTTGTTATTTCTTCTTACTTCCATGAGTTTTAAGATGTCTTCCGTCATCCATTTCTTGCGTCCTATTATCTTTATTTTTGGGATGGTTGTTTCTGCAGCTTGGTTGACTGATTTCTTTAATATTTCCCATTGGTCACTGACGTCTTGAAATAATATTTCCATATCGGACAATGCATCGAATCTGTTCTTTACCTCTACGTTGAATTTATCTTTTATTTCCTCACTCTTCAGTGCCTGTAGATCAAATTTTGTGTTTCTTGGTGAATATTTGACTTTCTTTAATTTTATATGTAAATTGCTTAAGATTAATCTATGGTCGCTGTAGCAGTCTGCGCTTGGTATAGTTTTTGCGACTTTTAAGGCATTTCGAAATCTTCTGTTGATGAGAATGTAATCAATCTGATTTCTGATCTTATGATCAGGACTCCTCCATGTCCATAATCTCCTTGGGTGCTGTTGATTTAGGTGTTTCCAATGATAAAATCATGCTCTTTTGCCCACTGTACAAGTCTGCTACCTCTTTCATTCTGTTCCCCTAGTCCATACTTGCCTACTATGCACCCGTCCTGTTGATTTCCAACTTTGGCATTCAAGTCACCCATTATGATATTTACTTCAGAATTCTTGCATTTCTTGAAGGCTTTCTCTAAATCATTATAAAATTCATCAATGCTGTCATCACTACTGTCTGCTGTTGGTGCATAAACTTGTATGACGTTGACATCAAAAGGTCTTCCACTCAACTTCACCAGTAACACTCTGTCTGATACAGTCCAATATCCTTTGATCGATTTTGCTCTCTCTGTATCCATTATAATTGCTACTCCTCGCTGTTGTTTCTCTCCACCAGAATAGATTATTCTATATTCCTCAGATGTTATAATGCCCATTCCTGTCCATCTGGTCTCACATATACCTAACAGGTTAATATTTAATCTTCTCATTTCATTCTGAATGTTATCAAATTTTCCATCCCCACTCATAGTTCTTACATTCCAAGTTCCTACTTTCAATGTTGATATTCTTTTGCACTCAGTCTCCCGATGACGGTCTGGAGTCACCTGGTGCACATGACTACCCCTACCGGGCGAGGCTGCTCCCATGGAGCACCCATTTATGCTGTTTCTCTGATTATCGATAAGACTGCAGTACATGATATTCTTGGCATCTGTAAAGAAGGTAGTTTTTCATTGCTTTCCTTCCTAGCAGTGACCATACTGGTCCATGACCATAGCCATTGTCTCCCAAAAAAGAGATCCTCTGCCTACCGTCGTGAAGCTGGAGACCATAACCTACAACTATCTGTTGGCTGCTCTTCAACGTTCATCCACCACCTGCACCCATGGCTTCAGGTAACCCTGATCGGGGGGCTAAACGGGTACTCCACCTTGCCCAAGGGTGTCCCTTGTCTATATATTTACTATATTATTTTCAGCATGTTCTGTTACAAGACAATTACATATCTCCACATTCTGTAGCAGGTTCTTACCTCCAATAGCTCATTTTCACTTAAGAATCTGCGACTGACTGAAATTAAGGCTTCCTCTGGCCACTCATGGAACCAGTCAATGCTGGTACAGTTAGTGACAGCTGGAAATTTGCGACTTCGAACCCGGAGAGTGTTACCAACAGGTGAAAAGCAGAGTACTACCTATGATGTGATATAAAATTATGTGCCAATGTATTACTGTTAGTACAATAACAGTTTTACTTCAAACATTTACATGTACCTATTGAACCATAAGTAGCAATGTCGATAACATGTATAACATAATAAACAAGAAACGTTGTTAAAGCATTCATTGTGGAATATATTATTATATATATATATATATATATATATATATATATATATATATATATATATATATATATAATATATATATATATATATATATATATATATATATGAAAGGTAATAAAACAACAATACTGCTGAGCTAACCGACTGTAAAAAAAAGAAAAAAGAAAACAATAAAATAGGATGATATCTTTCCATAAATGAAAGACTTTGTGGATATGTGATATTATTTTAAAAACAGGTGGTTTTTGTTTTCTCAGAACATGACACTCAAAGTGGAAAATCAATTTTAAAAAATCGAATACACTAACAATATGAAACAATAAAAATCAGCTGATAAAATTTAAAAGTTGAAATAAAAACCACTGGTAGTTGATAGATAAAAGCTCAGTCTGCAAATGCTAAGAAACAAATGCATATCTTAATTTTGGCTGCTGACCAAGTGCATCAATATTTCATGAAGGAAACTAAGATTTTGTCTGTAACTGCATGACACAAAACTTGCATGATTCAACAATAATTATAGATACCCCATTTTTAGTTTTCTGATTTTTAGGCACGGCAGTCCGACAGTAAAATAATAAAATATTTGCTTTCTGGTATGGTGAAGTTGGGTTCAGTCACTAATGCCAAGTGACGGGCACATGCCAGAAGAAGAGACATAAAAGAACAAAAGGGATTTTCCCAGAAGGACACACCAAACTGAACGATCAACACAAAAACCAAGGGAAACTTGGAAACCTAATACGTCAGAGGACAACATAAACAGAGGCTGTCACTTTCACCGAACAGATCGGTTGTGATTCTAAGTTTGGGAAGGAAGAAGACGGGTTCCGAAGGGATAGAAGGCTGGTAGTGGAATCATTCAAGGATATGAATAGCCTATGACATATCTGGAGAGCGCCATGGATTTGTAAAGACGAGAAAACTCTAGACGACGGATTCGGATGAAAACAACAGAGAGGATGAACTGGAAGAACCTCAGGGAAATGAAGGTTAATGAGGGTTGGTAAAGAAAAGGCAAGATCAAATATCAAGGTTAGTAGAGCGTAGAAATTAGGCCCTTCTCGGTGGCATGAGAAACTAATTTATCTAACTATATGTGACTGTCTTGGAAATTCCGATTAAACACGGATATTGACTTTTCACCAGCAGTCTGCATTGTACTTTCGATTCCCGTTCGCCAAGTAATGTTCTAAGTTGATTTCACTGTTTCATGTTACGAGCCACGTGCCACATTGTTGGTCGATCTAATTACCATGGCTTTACACTGAAGAAAGGACGACTTAACATGTTGGCATATATGGGGACTGGATTATCCGGGTTGTTTATAAGAAAAGAATGACTGCCGCCTTTGAATAGTAAACATTTACACGTCAAGTTGAAGTGCACGACTATTGCAAACTACGCGCACCGTCTTAAACTCAGCGGAAGCCGGAAATTGCAGCTGGTACAAACATCAGTTACAGACTGCAAACATTTAATATTGATCTACTAAATGTGATATTATTTAGATGTCGTTTGCCACACACAAGGTAAGAGATTAAACTTGTGCTATTCCACAAATCTGTACGACAATGGGACACTTTATCAGTTTCGATGTCCGCTATCAGGAGACATACTACACTTGCTAGTACTAATTGTTTACCCAGGACGGAATTAAACATGTTTTGGAATTAGACGTAGTTTACACAAATTAGACAAGCAGTTGACACAGCACACTGCACAACTCTTGAACATTAGTATATACCACACAGTCAAGATACACTTGGCGGGAAAAATGATATCTACATAATGTTATTGGCTGCCGACACTCTGTCAAATTTACACTATCGGCACAAGGAACATTCATTACTTCTGGGGACATTATAGAGATTAATTATTTAACATTTATCTACACACGTACGTGATGTCGGATGTCAGTATGGATGATGATGTACATTATACATTATGGAGATTACCTACACTTCCCTCCACCAAGATTCTGAAGGAAATATAGGTGGGACATTCAGTGGGACTGTACACACTATATAGTACGTCGGGACTTATTGCATTTAGTCCTACACTAATACTCTGGACATTAGGACAACGCCACATGAAGATACACAGACAACAGGACACTTACCTCCACACGGCACTTATACGATTTCACCAACTTCTACACATTTATGATGCCATTATCAGGAACATATAGAGACACTTATGGATTTTAATTTTACACATTGCACCGCCGTACCAAGTGATTCAATTATTTATCGGCGTCGTTCCAATGTTAGCGATCCTCACTGGGACACCGTTGCTCTCGTTTACGGACATGGAAGTAGCACTTCGTTCTTCTCACGATACCATTTCATTATTGTGGATTGACACCTCTCTTGCAACCTCAACGCATACGAATCTTCTACACGGAATGTCGGACTTTTCAACGTCAACGCTTCACACTGGACACTGCCTGACTTTACATGGATACACTGCACACGTCATCATGGACAAATTGTAGGACATAAAGACAGTTCACACATCAGTCAACTTTATTCTGGATTTTACATACGCACCTTCATTCAGTCACTGTGTGAGTATCATACAATCAGATACCCACTTTAACCATTCAGCCAGGACTTATCTCATTAAGGCTGTGGCAACTCAAAGTTCTACATTTACACCGCAACCGATTAAATCTCTCCAGAGAGCGGTCACAGGCCACTTGGTCTAGGGTGTTAGTGTAAGTTAATTACACTATCGTATCAACACAGACAAGAGCAACAATCACTGAGTCACTCTTCACTCGTCATTATACTGCTACACTCACTAGTATGGAATAAACAGATATGAGCATACAGCATACACCACCATAGATCAAGAACGAGCGTTAAACTTTGAAAGTCGAGGATAGAGGAAGTATACTATCGCTACAAACGTTTGATCACTTCTTCAACATTCAGTTTACAGTCTGTGGGAAGTCGACAGACCACTTGTTAACTAACGATACATCTTATATATGCCAACATGTAAGTCGTCTTTCTTCATTACAAAGCCATGGCATTCAATTGTGATCGACTGACCATGTAGCAATGTGGCTCATTAACATTAATGAAACGTTGAAATCAACTTATAACATGACTGTCGAACGGGAATGAAAGTACAATGCAGATGCTGGCGAAAAGTTAATATCCGTTTAATCGAAAATTTCCAAGACAGTCACATATCACGTTAGAAGATAAATTAGTATCTCTTGACACAGAGAAGGGCCTAATTTCTACGCTCTACTAACCTTGATATTTGATCTTGCCTTTTCTTTACCAACCCTCATTAACCTTCATTTCCCTGAGGTTCTTCCAGTTCATCCTCTCTGTCGTTTTCATCCGAATCCGTCATCTAGAGTTTTCCTAGGAGTACTGATTGTTGGTTAGATCCTCTGGTCACACCCTGCCACTTCATTCTCTCTAGGATATGATAATATATCTATTCTTCCACGTTAAACACATGTTCCCAAAGGGCCCTGATCACATCTGCCTTATCATGCACTAATACATCACCCAATGGTGCAGACCCAGCCAATCTGTCTGTCTGCTGGTTTCCCACCACACCAGCTTGTCCTGGGGAAAGGACCCTACAGATGCTCCCTATCTTTGATTTTTGCATGTCATTCTGCATGAATCATGCCTATTTTCACCCTTCTCAACATAACACTGTAAGTCTGTTACAATCACAACAATCCTGTTATATCTAATGATGTCACTATGCATTCCAATGCATGCTCAATCCTTCGATGCAGATGCATCCCTAAGGATTTCTGCTCACTGTTCCCATAAGGAGCTGGTTATGGTATCTCCTTTCTTTCCCTTAAAAGTGGCACTGACATGCTTGACCAGGCTTCACTTTCAGTTCATATGCCCGGGCTAGTGTCAGACTCTCATCGTATTAGCCAACCGAGTCTGTACTGCATCGATTATATCAGTCCTGTCCATGCTTCTTGCCATTTGTATAGGTGGATTATTTGTCAGCTGGCCTGCGTGTTCATTACCTTTTACACTGACATGTCCTGGTCCATACATCGAGGTGAGTAAGGTGAAGGACGACTTCTGAATGTTATCTCTCCATTGGGAGTGGAGACTCCAATTTGTGATTTTTCTGTAGCATGTTCATATGATTATCAGGTGTGTGACTTCTTGTTCTGCTATCCATGCGAGTGCTCTGGAGGCAACAGTTATCTCCATAGTCAGGCCTGATGTAGTTGTCTTGAATGTGCCACTATCCTCTGTAACTGTTCTCACCATATTTTGTGCTATGTAAGCCCAAAATGACCTTGAACCATGCTTCACTGACCCATCTGTGTAGATGATGATATCTTCTGGATGTGAATCTTGTTTGACCAATTCCTTTATATCAGTGTCAACCATTGCAGGCAACTGTAATTGTCTGGATTAAAGTAATAATTGTCTGATTAGAAGAAGTTAAAGTAATAAATGTCTGGATTAAAAATAATAAAGTAATAATTGTCTGAATAGAAGAAATTAAAGCAATAATTGTCTAGATAGAAGAAGTAAAAGAAATAATTGTCTGGGCTAGAGTAATAAATGCCTGGAGTAGAGGAATATTGTCTGAATAGAAAATGTTAAAGTAATAATTATATGGGTTAGAGTAGTAATTGGTGGATAGAAGAAGCTAAAGTAATAATTGTCTGGATAGAAGAAGTTAAAGTAATAATTGTGTGGGTTAGAATAGTAATTGGTGGAAAGAAGTTAAAGTAATAATTGTCTGGATAGAAGAAGTTAAAGTAATAATTGTTTGGGTTAGAGCAATAATTGGTGGAAAGAAGAAGTTAAGTAATAATTGTCTGGATGGAAGAAGTTAAAGTAATAAGTGTATGGGTTAGAGTAGTAATTGGTGGATAGTAGAAGTTGAAGTAATCATTGTCTGGATATGAGAAGTTAAAGTAATAATTGTTTGGATTAGAGTAGTAATTGGTGGATATAAGAAGTTAAAGTAATAATTGTCCGGATAGAAGAAGTTAAAGTAATAATTGTCTGGACAGAAGAAGTTAAAGTAATAATTGTATGAATAAAATATGTTAAAGCAATAATACAGAAAAGTCCTGAAAACAAATCACCAGGTCCAGATGGAATAACCACAGAAGCTATTCAGGCCTGTGGGGAAACAGGAGTTAAATGGCTAACAAGACTTTTTAAACATAGCATGGGAAGAAAGAAAAGTCCCAGATGATTGGCAACAGGCAATAATAGTACCAATATGGAAAAAGAAAGGCAATATGAGAGAGTGCGAAACATACAGAGGTATATCACTCCTGAGCCATATAGGGAAAATGTATGCAAAACTTTTGGAACAAAGAGCTAGACCAATAGTTGAACAACAGTTAAGCAAAGCACAATTCGGTTTTCGGAAAGGTAAAAGTTGCACTGATGCATTATTTACACTTAGACAAATTTGTGAAAAAACTATCGAATATAGTGACCAGCAGAACATTGTGTTTGTGGATCAGGAAAAGGCTTTCGATAGAGTAGACAGATACAAATTATGGACCACTCTTGAAGACTATGGGATAGAAGGGCATCTGCTAGAAAACATCATAGCCATGTACCACTCGAGCCAAAGTGCAGTAAGAACACAAGAAGGTATATCAGATATGTTCACAGTCAATACAGGAGTGAGACAGGGATATGTGCTCTCTCCCCTGCTATTCAATATCTACATGGACAGAATTTCCAAAGAAGCAAGTCTCGACAGAACAGATTCAGAAAATTTAGAACTCTTTACTCCAGATGAAACAACTGACCCACAAGGAATAAATGAACTTCTATTTGCAGACAATCAGTGCCTGTTTTACAGCGATGAGGGCAGACTACAAAATCATATTACTAATCTGAGTTCAACCTGCAGCAGATACAATATGAGTATAAACACAGCCAAAACCGAAGTAATGCAAGTTAGCAGATCGCCAGGCCCACTAAGTATACAGATAAATAACACACCTCTGAAACAAGTTAAAGAATTCAAATACCTTGGAAGTATGATCACAGAAGATGGCAGATTAGGACAGAGAAATTGAAATCAGATGTCAAAAAGCTAGTGCACTTACATATCAACTATCACCCTTACTGAAGCATCCAAACATACCCATGTCCGCAAAACGACAGATAATAAACAGCATATTCACACCAACCCTATGCTATCAATCTCAAACCTGGACTTTATCCAAACTACACCTTCGCAAAATCAACACCTGCGAAATGAGATGCCTGAGGAGAGCTGCCAACTTAACAATCCGAGACCGAGTAAGAAATGCTACTATCAGACAGACTGTGGGATCAACACCTTGTGCCACATTTATTGAAAGACAGAAGATCAAGTGGTTTGGCCATGTCGTTAGAATGCAACATCAGCAACTACCATCATTAGTCTTACATCAAAGATCATCCGCGACGAGACCACGAGGACGTCCAAGACGAAAATGGATTGACGACATCAGAGACATTGTACAACCACACGGAATGACACTATCCAGTGCCGTCCACCGGGCGCTGGAACGCAAATTATTCCTCCCCACGACGCTTGACGGCAGAAGTGGAAGATGATGATGATGAAAGCAATAATTGTCTAGACAGAAGAAGTTAAAGCAATAATTGTCTGGAAAGAAGACGTTAAAAGTAATAATTGTATGGGTTAGAGTAGTAATTGGTGGATAGAAGAAGAAAGTAATAATTGTCTGGATAGAAGAAATTAAAGTAATAATTGTATGAATAAAAGAATTTAAAGCAATAAATGTCTGGGTTGGAGTAATAATTGGTGGATAGAAGAAGTTAAAGTAATAATTGTCTGAATAGAAGTTAAAGTAATAATTGTCTGGATTAAAAATAATAAAGTAATAATTGTCTGAATAGAAGAAATTAAAGCAATAATTGTCTAGATAGAAGAAGTAAAAGAAATAATTGTCTGGGCTAGAGTAATAAATGTCTGGAGTAGAGGAATATTGTCTGAATAGAAAATGTTAAAGTAATAATTATATGGGTTAGAGTAGTAATTGGTGGATAGAAGAAGCTAAAGTAATAATTGTCTGGATAGAAGGAGTTAAAGTAATAATTGTCTGTATAGAAGATGTTAAGGAAACAATTGTCTGAGTTAGAGTAATAATTGGTGAATAGAAGACGCTAAAGTAATAATTGTCTGGATAAAGAGTCTGGGAATGGCCAACAAAACAAAATTGAGAAGCAAATTAATTGTATCCAAGTAATACAACTCACTTTCAAGTTTTTCCTAACTTTATCAATAAACAGGGACCAAGCATTTTCTCTAGTGTCGGGTATTCCTATCTGTTTGCATTCATTCAGCATTGAAGCCAGGATCTCCTCCACTTCATCCTCCCCAAACAAGCCAGGTATTTCTCCTGAGGCAAGCAGATCGTTTATTAATACCAAAAACATCTCACTGGCCACCTGAGCATCTGACATCAGAAACACTACTCCGAGACCTGGGTTGATGAGAGCCAGAGAAGTCTGTTTTAAAATATTACTTAGTGTACTCAGCAAACAATGGAATACAATTCAGTGTATGTTTTCAGTGACATACCAGCATACTAGATGCAGTTTCAATGTTAGGCATTTGAAACCAAATAAAAGAATATATTTAAATTAGTGTAAAATGGGAAGCCATGGTAACTCACTTTACCATATTGATGGTCAGGGGTTCGATCAGCACTGGGGTGCATTTACATTTGTAAAAAATGACCTGGGCTTCCAGGTTGACCCAGATTAAAATTGGTACCAGGAAACCTCTTGGGAATTAAAGGTGGCCGAAATGATACTAGCCACATCACCCACGAGTGCTGACTGGTCTATAATATGTGTCTAGCAACATTTGGCCTAATGTGCCCTAAGGCGTGTAACAGGGACTTTTACTTTTTTTGTTTTACTAAGTCTAAAATATTTTAGAAGGACAGAGGTGGGATGAAATCAGTTATAGAAGGGATTTGAAGATTTAAGTCAGCAACAGATGACATCAATGTCCACTAATAAATCATTCACTTTCACTTTGTGCTAAAATGCACCCATGATCCATACAGCCTAGCTTATTTATTCACATGTGTCACATGTTTTCTATTTGTCTTTAATTCATACATTCAGACTGTTTATATGTGGATTTCCTAACAGATCTACACCACCAGGTAATGCATTTCTGAACACAAAAGAAAATCAATTCATGTGGTTACAACGAAAATATTCTCATAAATGTAGAAGATATGAAAGGAATCATCACTTGGAGATGTAACATCAATAACATTAGATATGCGGATAATACAGTATTGATTTGCAGACAATGAGCAGGATCTGCAACAGTTAGTAGATACATTGTTGCACACAGTGAATAACTAGGGTTAGAATTAAATTGTAAGAAGACACAGGTTATGGTCATCACAAGGAAGAAGGAAACACCACAATGTAATATACAAGTAAATGGGAATATTCTTAAACAAATGAATCAATACAATTATCTTGGAACAGTCATCACATCTGATGGGAGATATCTTGAAGATGTTAGAACAAGAATCACCATGGTAAAGGGAGCCTTTTGCAAGATGGAAAACATACTGACCAATAAAACGTTATTTGCAACGAGAAACAGAATATTGAAGTGCTACATAGAACCTGTACTTTTTTATGGATGTTAAGCGAGGACAATGAGCAGACAGGTAGAAAAACATCTAATAGCTGTGTAAATGTGGTTTCTGGGGAAATTGTACAGAACACCTTGGACAGACAGAAAATACAATGACAAAGTCCTACAAGAAACAAATGAAAATCACAAACTAATTAGAGAAATTAGACGCAGACGGTCAAAATTTTTTTGGTCATGTTATGAGAAGAATTAAATTGGAGAACTTGGTGTCAGACTGGCAAGATTTAGGGGAAAATAGAAGAAGGGGAAGGCAGAGAAGTAAATACCTGGATGGCTCTACCACATGGTATGGTCAAGACAAGAATACAGAGCTGATCCACAGCACTAGTGATCATGTGATGGCGAAACATTAAAAACAGCCTGGTCTTATCCAACAATATTAACTATCACATTATTCAATAGACTGAGGCTTAATCTATTCTATTTCTCAGTTCTGCTATTAAACATTACAACTTTAAGAAACATATAAAAATATCACATATATGTATCCAACTATGTCCATGTATTTTGTGAAGAAAACCAAAGCAGACATTCTCTTCTTTTTCTGGCTTTCATCTCCCAATGGAACACAGACCCTCAACTAACTTCCTAGACTTGTTCATCTTTGGTTGGATTTTGCAGCTTAAGTTTTCTATGGGATGAGGTAGCCAATCTCACGTCAACCCCCCTCCCCCTCTCAACCCAAAATCGCCTCATGCATAGTGGGCAACAGTGCTATTATTCTCTGCTTCCTTTACAAGCTACAGTATAACAAGCATGCATAGAACTCTACAAGTTGGAATATGAGTTCTTCTTCTTCTCATTCACCTTCAGATGTCAATATGAAAAAATGCAAAGAAAGCAGCAGTCAACTTAAGCTTGTTGATATCCCATACAGTTTGACCTCAAATGGAGCGGGTGTAGGCCAAAATACGTTACTCTGTTTTGCATATGTTGGACGCTCCTGCAACACATGTTTAGCTGTCATTTTACATGTTCCACAATCACAATGATCAGTATCTTCTAACCTTAGCTGATTAAACATGTCACATTTCAGTCTGTTGTGGCCTGTCCAGAGTTTGAAGGTTGCCACTTATTTGGAACATGAGTTAAATGACTGAGTGCCTTGGGATGATAAATCATCTTATTCAAACTTTCTGTAACTGCCATGGGCTTATAAATCAAACTACAGTTGAAATATTACCATAGCAGTTTTTCCTATTCATCTGTTTATTCAATATACAATATGCATGCTACCATATTAACAACTTTTAAGTAATAACTGTGACACAGTAATTCTTCTCATTGTCCACCATCCATTTCTGTGTGGTCCACACCTACTTTTAGCTTGGCATTAAATCTGTTAATTAGTAAAGTATTGCTGGTGACAATGTATGTGACTACAGCAAGTACTGACCCTAACACAAGATTACCTTTATGTCCTGCTTTCTTGTATAAGCCATTTAAGTCAGCTTTCAGTTCTGTTATCCCATATTGTTTAGTCAATGTTATCTGAGATAGTGAAAACACAAGAGCAGAAAAGTATATTAAATACATGTGTATTCAATTCAACTTTATTTGAAAAGGGTTACATATTGGGTACCCAGGCCCGTCTTACATTTGGCCCTTCCAATCACTCATCTTTCATTCATCAATAGTGCATGATACATTCACATAGGAAAATACACTGTCAAATGAATGTTGTAAACATAAACAACGCATATTACAATGTTATGAGACACATCCCTCACCCACCCACACATCCCCCTGCCACCCACATACATCCCCACCCACCCACACACACACATCAACAACCCACACATATCACCCACTCACACACACCCTCCATCTACCCACACACATCCCCCAGCCACACACACCCTCACCCCACCCACCCCCTCACCCAGTCATACACGTCCCCCACCCTCACACACCCCCACCCACCTATCGAAACACCCTCCAACCCACCCTTCCATACTAACACACATCCCCCCCCCCACACACACATCTCCCCACGAACACACCCATTCCCCAGCCAACACACACCCACCCATATCCACACACCTCCAACCCCCCAGCCAAACACTCATCCCCCAACCACACATCCCCACACCCACACCACCCCCCGCCACCAATCAACACACCCCGCACCCACCCACCCACATACACATTCCCCACCCATAAACACCCACACACTTCCTACCATCCACCCAAACACCCCCACCTACACACATCACCCACCCACCACACATTCCTTCATCCACCCACACATTCCCCACCTACTGGCACATCCCTCATTCACACCTGCATCCCCGACCCATATACATCCCCCACCCATCCCCACCCATACACACATCCTTCACCCACCCATCCCCCACACACATCCGACACACACTCCCTCCATACATACATCCCCTACACACATACGTCCCCCACACAAACTTCCACATGTCTAGATACATACATGATGCCTCACATAATCACTTAAACTAGCATGAACAAACTCCCACACTTTACACACACATACATTGATGATTGTCGTGAGCTTTCTCACAAAATTGTAAAAAAAATTTAGAAAAAGTTGTACATATACATTGTGCAACGTAAAATAAAATAGTGATGCAATTCAACTCTCTCTCTCTCTCTCTCTCTCTCTCTCTTATTCACTCTCTCTCTCTCACTCACTCTACAGTAATGTACATGTGTTCATATTAAACATGATGCAATCAAGTGGCATTCAAAATGATAATATGAAAAATTTGCCCATAAGCGGGCACTCTCCCGCTGTTTATACTTCACCTTGACACCGCAAGGTACAAGAGGAACATGATGAGATGAGATGAAAAATTAGAATACACAAAAAACATGGAATAGCATGTTACATGACATGCGTGCACTCGGTTATCTCCCTTTTGTCTTACACAGACACACACACACACACACACACTCACTCTCTCTCCCTCTCTCACTCACACCCACTAACCCTCTCACTCACTCTGTAGTAATGTGCATGTGTTCATATTAAACATGATGCAATCTAATGGCATTCAAAATAATATGAAGATGAAAATACATGTAAAATATGTAATAGCATGTTACACGACATGCGTGTTACTTGACATGCAGTGTGATCAACTCTCTCTGTTTCTCTCTCTCTCTCACACACACTCACAAACGTGACTCACTAATACATCCATTCTCCCGCTATCTCTCTCTCTCGCTCGCTCACTCTCTCTTATTCACTATTTCCCTCATTCACTCACTCTCTCCATCTTTCATTCACTTTTTCTCTCTCACACACACAGACGGATACACACCCTCACGCTATCACTCAATGTTTCATTCGCTCTCTCTCACCCTTTCGCACTCACTCACACTCTCTTTTACTCTATCTCACTCACTCACACACACTTTCTCTCTATCACTCATTCATTCACTGACACACACTCATTCTCTCTCACCCACTCATTCACCCATCACTCACTCACTTATTCACTCACTCTCTTTCTCACACAGTTCCTCACACACACACTCACTCACTCTATCACTCACTCATTTACCCCCTCATTCACTCATTCACTCACTCACTTGATCATTCACTCACTCACTCTCTTTCTCACACAATCCCTCACACATACACTCACTCACTATCTCAATCTCTCACACATACACATATGCATGAATGCACGCATGCCCACACTCCCTCAGTTGATCTCACACATACACACACGCATGCATGCACGGACAAACACATTCCCTCACCTTTTCTTGCTCACTCACTCTTTTCCAAACACATGCATGCACGTGTGCACACACATTCACTCTTTCTCTCTCACACCCCCCCTCTCACCCTCTCTCTCTCTCTCTCAAACACACACACACAAATAGTTAACAATTATACCAATAGGTGAATTATGGTGGCATATAGTCGGTATGGATTAAGTGTTGAAAGAGTTTTCGGTTAAATGTGTAGGGACTCATTGGAGTTTTCAGATCTGGAGGAAGGTAATTCCATAAGTGAGCACCAGAATAGGCGAAACATGTTTTGTATAAGTCCAATCTAGGCCTTGGAACATGTAATAAATGCAAGCGCTTGCTGTTCATCGCATTAGATTGAATCAACGGTAGAAGATACTCTGGGGTATTTTGAGATATAATTTTATTAACTAATTTGGCTTTGTTAAAAAGGAAGCGCTTTCGAAGTGGTAGAAGCCTGAGATGACTGTATAAATTATTATTTTCGACGTGCTTTATGTCAGAAACTAGACGTATAGCGCGGTTTTGTAGAGAACATAGTCGTTTCATATTAGATTTAGGGCAACCATCCCAGACTGTGGAACAATAATCGAGATGTGATTGGATATATGATGTATAGAATATTTTTCGTGTGCTTTCGTCCAGGAAGTGCTGGATCTTAGCAAGTTGGTAAACTTTTTGTGCTATTTTCTTGGTAAGAACGTGGACATGAGAGCTCCAGTTTAAATGTCTGTCAATTAATAGATCCTAGTGTTTTATGTTCATTTACATTAACTATAGGTAATGTGTCCATGCAGGAGTTCGAGCGGTGCCCCAGTTATGGCTAGTGTCTGTAGTTTTTGTCTGGTCGTTATTAGCATGGATTTGGTTTTGTCGATGTTAATTTGCATGCGGTTTTCATTGCTCCATCTAGTAAGATTATCAAGTTCTTTTTGTAAAGAATTTTCTAATTCACTACGGTTCTCTTGACTAGTATATATAGTACAGTCGTCTGCAAATAGATCACAAGTTGTTTTGAGATATAAAGGAAGATCGTTAATATAAACTGCAAAAAGCAGCGGACCTAGTATTGAACCCTGAGGCACACCAATATTAAGCTGTGTGGGTCTTGATAGACAGTTGTTGAAGGACACGACTTGTTGTCTGTTGGATAGAAATGACGTAATTATGTTCACCATATTGGCACTTGTCTTCATTTGTTTTAATTTTCTAATTAAAATATCATGGTCTACCATATCAATAGCTTTTTAAAGTCTACAAACACTGCTCCACAAATGTTCCAATTGTTGATGTGCCAGTTATCGGTCATTTTTGTTAGAGCACTTTGGCAAGAATATTTAGATCGTTGTTAATTAAATGGTGTAACGTGATTTTATGGATGTGTTTTTTGAGTGGCTTTGATAGCGATGATAGTAATGAGATAGGTCTATAATTACCCAAGACGCTATTATCAGTTGAACCATTTCTAGGAAGGTTATCCCGGTCAACAAATGCCCGCAGAAGTCGGATGTGTCGGCCTAACGGCGCAAGAATGCAGCTTTGCTGTAAACAAGCACAACGCAATCACAGTCCGGAAAAAAACTCCGGATGAACGCAGAAGAAGAAGAAGAAGTTGAACCATCTTTAAGTAGAGGATACACTTTAGCAATTTTAAATGCAGATGGAAAGTAGTTTTTGGCAAGTCACTGGTTGTATATGAACGTTAAGGACTCACCAATGACTGGCACAGCACAACGAAGAATTCTATTACTGATACCGTCTAGGCCATGTGAATTTGTTGCTTTGAGGTTTAAGAAATATTTATATACTTCTGCAACAGACATTAAAGGAATCTCAGCGGGAATATTTCTGGTGCACTTCTCCTCACAGAATGATGTCAGTGAACTTAAATTACGTGATGAGTCTGGTATTGAAGACTTTAGATTCTCTATTTCTGATTGAAAGAACCAACTGAATTCATCGCATGTTATAGAATTTAGTATTGCTGATTCTGAAGGGCGTTTCTTATTGGTTAGCAAGTTAATAGCCTTTCCATATATTTGTACAGTTTGTATTATCTACAATCAAATTTTTAAAGCGATCTTTTTTTTATCCTACGTATTTCATATTTAACTTTATTCCTTAGTCAACGGTAATTGATGAAGTCTTTATTTTTGTGTGCTGTATTTTGCTCTCTCAGTGATTTCCAGAACTTCACTAGTGACCCATGAGGATTTATGTTGATTTTTTACTCCAACTTATTTGAATGGCACGTATTTATCGAACACATAGTAGACTGACTTCATCCAGAAAGCTAATGCATTGTCTGGGTCAGGAATTTGGTAAACATGATCAAGTGCTGCTTTTTTTTTAAAGTCTAGCAAACATAAATCTTGGTTGAATGCTTTACATTTTCTAAATTTGATACTTAAATGTTTATTTTTAGGAGATTTGAACCCAATTTTTGACCATGTACAACATACTGGGTAATGGTCACTAACTGTACTAAAGGAACAGAACATTCAATAATATTATCTGGACAAGTAACATATAAATGATCAATTATAGTTGAGGAGGTGTCAGTAACCCTTGTGGGACAGATTATTAGTTGTTTGAAATTGTAAGATAGAATGACATCGTCCCATGTCTGGTTGGATTTACTAATATCTATGTTGAAGTCACCTAGTATCATAACTTCTCTACCTGCTGTAAACACTCTATCCATCATTGTAGTGAAGCAGTCATACCAACTGTACCAGGCACACGGATTCCTATAAAGGTATCCAATGAGAAACGGTTGTTGGCTGACTGGCTTCACCTCTAACCAAACACATTCTATCCCTACGGTCTCGAGATCACTTCTACTGGAACAGTTGAGGAAACTGGAAATGTATACAGCAATACCTGTCTCTAATTTTTGATTTACATCTTTCCGAATTACTTTAAACCCCTTAAGTGAGATTTCGGAGTCGGTTATTTTGTCATTAAGACGACTTTCTGTGATTCCAAACACATGGAACTGTTTGGACAATATTACCGAGAGCTCAGGTAATTTGTTGAGCAGATGAAAGATGTTGAGATGGCCTATATATAGATCCAGCGATGGACTGCTATGAGTATCACTGGAAGTGCCTACATTGGAAGCAGGCATCGGGGGCACAGCACCATTGTTTAACGGTGTCCCCTTTGACATAATAGGGGGAAACTGTTTTACAGGCAAGGTAGGAAACAAAGTATCATAGTTAGCAAAATTGGGATTGGAGCTTGGGTTGCTATTCACGGCATTGTATTCCTGGGGTACAGGCAAGGGTGGTGTGGAAAGAGAAGGTGTGTTTTCTGAACACTGAGAGATGGCTGTTGCCGGAGGTTACGTTCGGTTTACTCCTGTAACTGGTGCTAGGTTGTTGTGCACGTTCGGGATATTTTATGTTCTTCGCTAGAAAGCTACTTCCTAGCTAGGAACAATGCATTTGATCCCTGTATAATTGTTTTCTTAGGAACCCCAGACGGTGACGTAAAGTACGGGGTGTTATTAATGAAATTCATGTTATTATTTTTACAAACTTTATTTAGTGTTACATTGGCAGCATCGGCAGTACGACGCTGGAACCCGTAACATGGTGGAATGATTGATCAAATAAACATAGATGATTTAGGAAATTTATTGCACAAAAGCACATCCAATGTAGCTACTTGTGAGGTGCTGATGATTTTATTATCCATTCTGTCGTTGACACCAATATGAACTGTTGCTTTCCTAATTCTTTTGTTCACTTGGAATTTTCGCAGTGTAGCGGTCAGCCTATCAATATCAGCGCCTGGCAGAGGGTAGTTTGAAGTTGATTCACTGTCAGAAGATGACATGCGATCACTATAGATTCCCTTCAGCAGGGAGTCTCCAATGACTGACATGTCTTGCACTGTGTTGTATTGTTATTTCACGCTGTTGGCGTGTCCGCTTGGACTGTTGTTGCCACTGGTCACTGTCGTTTTTCTTGTGTTCTTGTTTATTATAGCTTGCTTGCATTGGTTGTTGATGCCCTGTAGTGGTAACAACTGAGCTCTGTGATTCCTGGTCTGCTGCTGGAGAGTTGACACTTAAAGCCTGAAACCTGTTGCTGATATGCACATCAATGGGGTAGATAGATGGTGTGCGTTCTACAGGTTTAGTAGTGGTTTTGTTGCTTGTAGAAACTGTCTGTATGTCATTATGCGACGAACATTCACTGGTAACACACGCATCTACAACACCATGGATACTTTCTGTTTGTGCACTTTTATTAAATGACTGTGCATGCTTTAGTTTCAAGGCATGTATGGATGTTTTAAAAGTTTCCTTCTCTTCTTTAAGGAGGCGGATTTCTTATCGAAGACGAGTGCTTTCTTTTTCAAACACAGCAATGATATTAGTGGTGTTGCTGGTAATAAAATCTTTTAACCTCATCTCCAAAGCCTGAATCAGTTCATGACAATCATTGTGGCTCTGTGGTTTGGCCGAAGAAAGAGTGTTTGAAGGTGATGTGTTAGTTTGATCAGATTCAGCTGGTGAATTGTGTTGTTTGTCCAGCTGGGAATCCTGATTGTTCACTAGACAACATGATTGAGGCTGGCGATGAAGATGATTGATTCAAGTCGCTGAGATGGCGTGCTCGCTAACTTTTGCCCCGTCTCATTTTTGTTCACATTTTCTCACCGCTTGGACACAGTTGATGATCGCAAGTTGGAGGACATTTTGGCAGTATAGGCAGCTCGACAAGGCAAGGAGTAAATAAAATTGCAGGCCTTTCTGAAGAGCGTGCGTGGCGCTTATCTCTTGCCAATCACGCATGGTTAAGTCTCAAATTATTGTGAATCGATAATTGGTAAAATTAAAAAATGGATGCTCTTACCCTCACATGTCACAATCAAATCCTCATTTCACTAAATAAACAGTCACATAAACTTGACAGTTGAGTAGTATGTAAATCCAGTTTTAAAACGAACACAATGATGGAGTAAATAAAAGCACAGGCCTTTCTGTAGAGCGTGCGTGGTGATTATCACTTGTTAGCCACACATGGCTAATTCTCATGTTGTCGCGAATCGATAATTGGTAAAATTCAAAAATGGGTGCTCTTACCATTACATATCACAAAGAAACCCTCATTTCACTAAATAAACAGTCACATAAACTTGAAATGTTTAGTAGTATGTAACTCCACTTTTAGAACGAACACAATGATATACGATGAATGTTTAAAACATTCAGTTCAGTTATGTTCCATAGAGTGATCAGTACTTAGTTATGTCTAGATTTTCATACTTTAAATATGTATATTCTTGGTGAACTTGACTATGCTCTTCAAAAGGATTACTATAAAATCTAAGAACTATGCATCATCAAAGTATTATCTATTGCATTTATTTGATGGATTCAGGAAGTCTTTACTGTAATTCATAAGTAGCTATTTTTATTTATTCCTTTGTTCTCCTCATGTCACATGGAAAAGCTTATGCCCAAGGTGTCTGCATTGTCCTATGTCCATCTTTGTGCTGGTCGTTCCCTGCCTCTTCTACCAGGCCTAGGAACCATGCTGTCAGCATCCAGATAGGGGTTTATTATGAGTTAAAGACAGAATAGACAGATAATACATAAGGAGAACGGACACAACTAAACCCAGTCAAATGACTGAAGTTATTCAAAGTTTGTGACACTTTCACATTTCTTTAGTTGTTAATGTGATCTTTGGTTGGAATGAGGTTTTGTCCATTGACATTATTTTATTAAGTTAAGTATTATTTTTTTTTTTGTGGTACACAACTTACACAAGGAAACTGTTCAGAAAGTGCTTTCTCACCTGTTGTGAAAAGCCACAACAGAGACAACAGACAAAGATGTGACACACTGTAGAGCCAAGGTAGCTTAGTGTACATGCTTAACACAGTGGTCAGGGGTTAGTCCTCAACTGAGGTTTTGTGGAATTGCTAGTGTGGTTTTCATTGTTAAAAATTTCAGCTACTCAGTGCAGAAAAAAGGATCAAATTAACTGATTCAATGTGCAGCATCTTTCAAGAAAATGCTGAACTGATCTATCTGTGTGTATAATCTTTCATATAATGTTCATATTTAAGTATAATGTGTCATATTCTGTGGAACAAAATTCTCAATTGTTGTAGAGACTTTGACATGAATTCAGACAAAGCAACTAGTTTAAACAAAATCATGCTAATGCATATTTTAGGAGTTCAAGCAAACACAATCATCTGTCTACATTCAGAAATCATTTTGTAAGCAAGTAAGATACAACTACTTTCTAATTTAACACAATATGATTTACAATACAAGATGAAAACTCTTATCTAGACCAACCTGAAACACATCCAGCCCACTAATGAAGGCAGCCAGACGGGAGAGTGACTGCTTGCCACTTCCTCCCACTCCAATTAAGAGAGCATTGCCTCTAGGTGACTCTAAAATCCTGTTAATTCGGCAGATATGGGACATAGCATCTTCAAAAAGAACCAAATTCATTGCTGCATTTAATTCATTGTAACTGTCCAGGGTATCCATTAGAATTTTGTTGATCTGAGGCCAACTCTGAATGAAGTCATAGCTGAGATCACCAACACCATGAGAAAAGTGGCAGCATACGCGGGGTTTTTCATTGATCAGGTCTTCTTTTTGATCCTAAAGTTCAATTATACAAAGAAAAGACACATTTCTACAACTCTGACATATGTCACATGAATTCAGTTCAGTAGAAATGAATTGTTCCTTCTTTAATAATAACTAATGCATTATATCATAAAAGTGTGTTGGAGGTAGAGTGGCTTAGGTATATGGTGTTCACCTCTGATTGATGTAGACTGGGTAAAAGGATGTTATTGCTCTCCCCTGGTAGTAGATCAGGTGCCTAGCCTTCTCAGACACAGGCATAACATTATGTGTATGTTGAATATATATGGCAGGTTGGTCTCTGGTACACAGGCATAACATTTTGTGTATGTTGAATATATATGGCAGGTTGGTCTCTGGAGGCAAAAGAAGCATGGCTCGAGGAAAACTGCATAGAAATTGAAAAACAACACAACAGTAAAAAATAGTAAAATACCAAACTAATGCACACAAAAATTCAGGAGCTTAGTAATCAATGAACAGGTACATCAGCAGGCTGCCTAAAGACGAAAGATGGAAAAAAATCATAAAAGAAGAAGATCAGATTTTACATGTATGGTCAGATTATGTGAAAAACCTTTATGATGATAATAGAGAAGAACAGTATGATATTCAAAATAATAATGAAGGACCATCAATTCTGAAGATGGAGGTTCAGAATGCTCTTAACTATATGAAAACTGGCAAGGCCCCCGGCGCAGATAACATCACAACAGAAATGATTAATGCTTTAGAAGAATCTGGAATAGATTTTAAGGATTTTAAGGACGCGTCAATAGTCCACCTTTACAAACGTAAAGGAAACCGCCAATCCTGTGACAACCACCGAGGCATCTCCTTGCTTTCAATTGCAGGGAAGATACTCGCCAGAATTCTTCTCAATCGCCTCACAGCCCATCTCGATCAAGGTCTTCTTCCTGAGAGTCAATGTGGCTTCAGAAAAGAACGTGGAACTGTTGACATGATTTTCGCTGCAAGGCAGCTGCAAGAGAAATGTCAGGAACAGAACTGCGAAATGTTCTCCACTTTCATTGACCTTACCAAGGCTTTTGATACAGTCAGCAGAGAAGGACTGTGGAAGATTATGGCAAAATATGGCTGCCCACGAAAGTTTGTCCAAATAGTGCGGCTATTTCATGACGGCATGCAGGCAAGAGTACAGGAAAATGGTGAACTGTCTGAACCCTTTCCTGTCACCAATGGAGTGAAGCAAGGATGTGTCCTGGCACCAACACTGTTCAGCCTCATGTTTTCAGCCATGTTGATGAATGTCTTCGAGAACGACAACATTGGAATAGACATCAACTACCGTATGGATGGAAAGTTATTCAATCTCAGAAGGCTGAAAGCTAAAACCAAAATTAACAGCGGCACCGTCAGAGAGCTCCTGTTTGCTGATGATTGCGCTCTATACGCCAACTCAGAGGCGGACATGCAACATAATGTTTCAGCTTTCTCACATGCCTGTGCCAACTTTGGTCTCAATATCAATTGGAGAAGACTGTAGTTATGTACCAGCCAGCTCCAGGGAATAATCACACTGTGCCGAAATATCAAAGTGAATGATCATAGACTAAGTGTTGTGGACAAATTCACCTATCTTGGCAGCACTGTGTCACAAGCTGCCACAATCGATGACGAAGTGAATGCAAGAATCTCCAAGGCCAGTGCAGCCTTTGGCAGACTGTACAAGAATGTATGGGACAGAACTGGAATAAGCCTGCAAACAAAGCTAAAAGTCTACAAAGCAGTTGTATTATCCACACTGCTATATGCTTGTGAAACCTGGACTGTTTATCAGCGACACGCTAGGAAATTAAACCACTTCCACACAGTCTGCCTAAGGAAGCTACTGAAGATTAAATGGCAAGACAAGATTCCAGACACTGAAGTCCTAGAAAGAGCATCCATGCCCAGTATCCACACTCTACTGATGAAGAATCAGATTCGCTGGGCTGGTCACTTGACTCGCATGCCAGATCACAGGCTCCCTAAACGTAATTTTTTACAGCGAACTGCGTTGTGGTAAACGCTCCCAAGGTGGCCAGAGGAAACGTTTTAAAGACACTCTGAAAATTTCATTGAATGCTTTTGGAATTCATCATGACACCTGGGAGGCTGCAGCCAGAGACCGAAATTTGTGGCGTGCATCATTGCGCAAAGGTGCAGTCATATGTGAGGCAACCAGGACTGCAAGAGCTGTGAAGAAAAGGCAGGACAGAAAAACCACTGCAGGAAATCCTCCTCCAGAGACGTCAAGCATTCTTTGCCCACATTGTCAAAGAACATTTCAAGCCAAAATAGGCCTTATCAGCCATCTTAGAACCCACGGCTCCACACCTTCAACCCCACTGGATGAAATGGATGGTCATCATCATTCTTGATGGACAAACAACAACAATAGATAAAGTTACCAGACTGCTGAATACAATATATGATACTGGAGATATACCTCATGAATTATGTAACTATGTATTTATTGCAAAGAAATCAGGAGACTTGGAATGTGATCAACATTGAAAAATTAGTATAATGAGTCACATCACGAAGATTTTGCTAAGAATTATCATGCAAAGAGTTAGGAAGAATATACAACCCAAAATAGGAGAAGAACAATGTGGGTTTGTAGAAGGCAAGGGTACAGTAAATGCTGAGAACAGTAATTGAACGTTCTATAGAAATAAATAAAGATCTACACCTTTGCTTTATTGACTACACAAAGGCTTTCGATAAATTGAGACACATCGACATGATATGGATGCTTGAAGATCTGCAAATTGATGGAAAAGACCTTAGACTTGTAAAAAACATATATCTGGAACAATAAGCTGCCATAAGAATTGATAATGAGGTAGGTCAATATCAGCCTATTAAGAGAGGTGTGAGACAGGGATGTGTAATGTCTCCAGATATTTTTTCCCTGTACAGTGAAAATATTTTCAGAAATATAAAAGATATGGAAGGAATCATCATTGGGGGAACAATGCATCAATAACATTAGATATGCAGATGATACAGTCTTGATTGCAGGCAATGAATAGGACCTGCAACATTTAGTATATGCAATTGTTGCACATAGTGAACAACTAGGGTTAGAATTGAATTGTAAAAAGACACAGATTATGGTCGTCACTGCAACGAAGGAAATACCACAATGTAATATACAAGGAAATGGGCATATCCTTAAACAAGTGAATCGGTACAGTTATCTCGGAACAGTCATAACATCTGATGGGAGATGCCTTGAAGAGATTAGAACAAGAATTGCCATTGCAATGGTAGCCTTTTGCAAGATGAAAAACATACTGACTAATAAAAAGATATCAACTGAAACAAGAAAAAGAGTTTTGAAGAACCTGTACTTTTGTATGGATGTGAAGCGTGGACAATGAGCAGACAAGCTGAAAAACAACTGATGGCTGTGGAAATGTGGTTTCTGAGGAAAATGAAAAGAATACCATGGACAGACAGAAAAACCAATGAACAAGTCCTTCAAGAAACAATTGAAGTTTGTAAACTGATTAGAGACATTAGTCGCAGACAGTCAAAACTTTTTGGGCATGTTATGAGAAGAAATTATTTGGAGAACTTGGTGACAACTGGCAAGATTGAAGGGAAGAGACCAAGGGGAAGACTGAGAAGTAACTATCTGGATGGCTTGGCCATGTGGCATGGTCGAGACAGAAATACGGAGCTGATCCATGACTCTGGTGATCAAGTGAGATGGCCAAACATGACCACCCACGTTTATCAGCATGGCACATGATGGATGGATAGATGGTCTCTGGTATACACACACTGAGACTCAGATGCAGGCATAAATAACATTGTGTGTATGTTGGATATATATGGCAGGTTGGTCTCTGTTACTGCAGCCAGCAGGGTTAGGATTGGCTAGATTCTCCTAGGAGGGGTGAAAAGTGAAAATTAGTAGCCTACCGATGACCCACAGACTACACAAGTCAATCCCACCTCCACGTGTTGCAGACTGGGAAACCATGACCTCGAGGTCATGGGCTAATGGGGATATGGCCAGCCATAGGGGATGGACTCCCTATGGTCAGATTTTTGCCCTAGACCTGCGACTGGCCTAGCAAGCCGGCAGGGGATCTTCATACTGCTCATAGAAAAACTAAGAAATATAAACGGACTGACCCTAATGGATATAGACCCGACAATGTTAATGGACTACGAGACAGATCAGCGATTTAAAAAATAGGCACAATGAACGTCTGTGGTTTTAACAGTAAAGAAGAACTTATAGAAACAATAGAAGAGAGGAAAATTCGACTGATGGAAATAGCGGACACCAAAATAAAGGGGGAAGGATGCAAGGATTTCCACCACAGTTACACGTTTGTGTGCTCTGGAGTAGAACCGCAAGAAAGAGCAAGGCACGGTGTGGGAATAGTTATTGAACCACAGCAAGCAAGAGGAATACTAGAAATAAAATATATATCAGAAAGAATCATAACAGTGAGAATAAAAGAATAAACAATTACAACATATGAACAAATATACGCACCAAGTAATACAAACAATAATGAGCAAGAATGCGAGGACTTCAACGAAGACATCCATGACGTGCTAAATAAAATAGATAAGCAGGACAACATCATAGTTATGGGAGACTTCAATGCAAGACACAATAGAGCGGGCATAGAAAAACATCTTGGAGCATTTGGAGACCAACATAATGAAAGAAATGATAACGGAAGTAGACTGATAGAGCTATGCAGCCAACATGACCTCTATACAACAAATACATTCTATAAACACAAAGACTCACAAATATACACCTGGTATAAATGGAACGATCTAGATACTAAAAGCCAAACTGATTTTATATTAACAAGAAATAACAGAAATAGAAATATATTAGATGCAAGGGCAGTGCCCAACTTAGGTATAAACACAGACCACAAAGCAGTCATTGCCACAAAAAGAATCATCAGTAGAAGGAAGCAAAGACCAGGAAAATACATAACATGCAAATCAGTAAACTTAAAAAACCTCAAAGACGAGGCAGTGAGGGAAAATTATGAAAAATAGCTAACTGAAATCTTTCTAAAATTACCTATTGAAAGAAAGACAGTGGAAGAAGAATGGGAGATGTTCAAATCAATTAAATACTGCAAAGATACCATGTGGAACCACGAAAAAACACAAAACATGGATAAAGAAAATAACAAGTTGGTGGAATTCAGAAGTAAAGAAAGCTGTAAAAGATAAAAAGGAAAAATATACAAAGAGGTCGAAGAGCAAACAGTAATGCGATTACATAGAATGTAGAATAGCGAGAAGACGTGTGAATAGAATAGTAAAGAGAGAAAAACAAAAAGAATGGGAGGAGTATGGAGAAACTCTAAATAAAAACTACAAGGAGGCAACTAGAAACTTCTATAAAAAGATAAGTGCAATGATAACCAGAGGAGAACCCTTTGACCCAACTGAAATAATTAACAACGAAAATGGAGAACCAATAAGCGAATAAAAACAAATCCATATAAGATGGAAAAAGTACTTTGAACAACTTCTCAACATTCCATCAGATGTCACAGGAATTCAAGAAACCGACACAGATGTGTCAAGGAGCTGGATAGGTATAGATAGAAGTAGGACAAGGATGGAGGACAGTAAAGGACAGAAAAAAAGATTAAGAACTATTATAGAACCCCAGCTAATCAAAACACAACATGGATTTAGGAAAAACAAAGGATGCACAGATGTAATTTTTGCTCTTAGACAACTTATAGAGAAATTATTCAAATTCAATGAAACACTCTACTTAGCCTTTGTCGACCAAGAAAAGGCATTTGATAGAGTAGATAGAAACAAGCTGTGGGAGATCCTTAAACAATATGGAGTGAGTACACATCTAATGAACCTATGTAGAAGCTTATACAACAACAGTGAATGCATAATGAGACCAATTGGAGGACACTCAGAAGATCCATATAATCCGGAGTATGACAAGGTTGTGTCCTGTCCCCTGTCTTGTTTATAACATATTTAGACAACATATGTAAAGAAACCAGTGAAACAGAGACCACAAGAACAGCGCATGACGAGAACACAGAAGAAGAACCATCTGCAAATCTAACCATTAGAGAACTCCTGTTTGCGGACGACCAAGCACTAATAGCAAAATCAGAAGCTGAATTACAAGACCACATGAATAGTCTAAACGAAATGTGTAGAGAACATAACATGAAAATTAGCACAAGTAAAACAGAGGTACTGACTATAACTAAAGAAAAAGAAACAACGATTTACCTAAACGAACATCCCTTGAAACAAGTAAAGAGTTTCAAGTACCTAGGAAGTATAATATCAAATGGCAAATCAGAAGACGAAATCGAAAATAGATGCAATAAGGCAAACCAACTCATTGGACAAATGGCACCAATGCTAAAGAACAAACATGTGTCAATAACTACTAAGAAAGCACTTTACAACAATGTATTCAATGTATCAAGAAGAGATAATATCAGAAATAAAGAAATCGGGACTAAAGTGGGGGTTATAGCTGCACTAGATTTTATTAGAAAGCAGCAAGTCAAATGGTTTGGCCATGCAAGTAGGTTACCAACTAACAGTATACCACAACAAGCAATGATGTACAGATCAGAGGGAAGCAGAGGAAGAGGCCGACCACGTAAACGATGAACGCAGGGAATAACAGAGTCCATGGGAATATCAATACATGAAGCCCATAGGCGGGCACTCTCCCGCTATTTACTTCCTCGACACCGCAAGGTACAAGAGGAACATGATGAGATGAGATGAGATGGTCTCTGGTACACAGGCATAACATTGTGTGTATGTTGGCAGGTTGGTCTCTGGTATACATGCATAATATTGTGTGTATGTTGAATATTTATGGCAGGTTGGTCTCTGGTACACAGGCATACAATTGTGTGTATGTTGAATATATATGGCAAGTTGGTCTCTGGTATACACACACACGCACTTAAGATTCTCATCTGTGCTACAGAGTTCCCACACTGTTGAGATTTTCCTAAATTATTGGACAACATCTGGATACATCTTTGTGCAATGAAGGTGATCTTTTACAAACATAACCAAACCAAGCCATAAAAGCATTTATCAAAGAGCAGATTTGCAAGTAACAACTTACTGGATGCTAATGTTTGTCAAACAGTCAGTTTACAGGTAGTAACTTAATGGATATAGAAAGTTTGGCAGACAGATTTGCAGGTAATAACTTACTAGATGCTCAATGTTTGTCAAACAGTCAATTGTGCAGGTAACAATTACTGGTTGCTGAAAGTTGTTCATATAAATATACAGGGGACATTGCAATAGATGACAGTTTAGTAACATCAGAGTAATGTTAAACAAATCATGTGTTGTCCTAACTCTAGTTCCTTTGGATTCAGATACCCAGTACCTGACATCCTAATATTCTGCATCATCTTACCTTATCTACTTATCACCTCATCTACCACTTAGATCTTCACCACTTTCATGGTTTCTGATTACGTTCTAGTGTATATAAGAGGTCAAGGTAGTTATGTCACCTCTGTTACTGTCAGATTCTTGATAATTGTCATCAAATATGATCTCTTCTAATTATGATTCCTTCTTCTGAGCAATCTCAACTTTTTTGTTAAAAGAACTATGCATTCACTATTTTCCAGTGCTTGCCCAATTTTTCGTGAAGTCAGCAAACAAGATCTATTAGGTTTTCCACCGCTGGTAATAACAGTATTTTTGTCTCACTGAGAAAGCCACCTCCAAGCCGCAGTGACCGCCTCAACTTCCAGTCTCATGCTGGATGTTGTGTTTGAATATGATGCATTCTGCTATGGGGTGATCTCGCCTCTCCATCTAGCTGCGAAGCTCCATCCTTATCTCTCATCTCACTGATTAGCTCCATTTGTATATTTTCGGGAAGGAAATCATACTACTCGGAGACTTTAACATTGACACCAACAAATCTCGCATAATATGGGGAAATATAACTGCATTGTACGACTTCCAACAAATAGTAAAACAAGATACTAGAGTAACAAAATCATCTTCAGTTGAGTTGAGTTGAGTCAAGAACCAACATTACTGCACTCAGGACATTCCCATACGTGCTCCGTCCCCTCGTTCAACAGCCAGCGAAGAGTCATACTACTAATCATTCCCACCGCTATCTGATTAAAAGTTCTTCTGGTCTTCCCTCTCAGTTTTGAGAATCTTCCAGAACCCCTGCCGAGCCTCCCCAAATTCATTCTTTCCACACATGGGTTCTCAATCTGTTCCTCCGCCTTCTCCACCTGGTCCCACAAGCGCACGACCACCTCCCCCTTGTCAATCATCTTCAACACTTATAGATCACATTTATGTAACTTGCTCAGACAACATCACAGAATGCACCATACGCAATTGTGCAATGAGCGATCACTACCTAATATGCTGCACATGGTCTAAAAATGGAATTAAAACTCCTAAACATAAACACATAACTGTAAAATATAGAAGCTTCAAAACTTTCAGCCAAAATGCATTTTTACAGGACTTGCTCAGTTCACCTCTAGACAATATTTATCAACTTCCAGACCCAGATGATGCTCTGGATCCCTGGATAAAGATCTTTATTAATGTGTTTGATAGACATGTGCCAATTAAGGAAGTTCGAGTTAAACATCACGTCAAACGCCTTGTATCACCCAGGAAATACATGAAACATGAGAGATAAGGCACATAAAAAGCGGGATCTCAGCACATACCATACTCTTAGAAACAAAGTTCAATATACCATATGAAGAAAAAAGAAAAATTACTTTAAGAACTTAGTAATGGATAAAGCAAATAGTAAGGTGTCATCATCAAGTGCCGTGTCGACTGGGTAGGCATTCATGACTCTCCACAGATCTCCGTTTTTGGTTTTCTGGATCAACTCTGCCGTTGATACATCTCCATGCCACTGTTCTATATAGCACCTCAGCACTCTCCTTCTTATATTCAATTATAGCGACTTATTGCATAAGATATTCTTCACTTTTTGAAATGCAGCCTTTGCTTGCCCTATTCTGCTCTTGATCTGTGTTGTGCATCCTCCATCTGATGTTATAAATGTCCCTAGATATTTAAAACTATCCACTTGGTGAAGAATTTTCCCTTCTATCTCTATTTCACTTTTGGGTGTCACCTGTTTCTTTGATATCACCATTGTTACTGTTTTCTTGATATTCAAAGAGAGTCCTTTATTTGCACTCTCTGTTACTACAATGTCCAACAATTGTTGTACATCTGTTGCATTATCCGCTATCAATACTGTCATTTCAATCAATCAATCATGTGCCATGCCGGAAAGCGTGGGCGGTCATGATTCGCCATTTCACTCGATCACCAGAGTCGTGGATCAGCTCAGTGTTCCTGTCTCATCCATGCCATGTGGCCAAGCCATCCAGGTATTTTCCTCTCGGTCTTCCTCTTGGTCTGTTCCCTTCGATCTTGCCAGCTGTCACTAAGTTCTCCAGTCCATTTCTTCTCATAACATGTCCAAAAAATTTTGACTGTCTACGTCTAATTTCTCTAATCAATCTACGATTTTCATTTGTCTCTTGTAGTACTTGGTCATTGATTTTTCTATCTGTCCATGGTATTCTTTGCATTTTCCTCAGAAACCACATTTCTGCAGCCATCAGATGTTTTTCTGCTTGACTGCACATTGTCCAAGTTTCACATCCATACAAAACAACAGGCTCTATGTATCCCCTCAACACTCTTTTTCTCGTTTCAATTGACATCATTTTATTGGTCAGAATGTTTTTCATCTTGCTAAAGGCTACTTTCGCAATGGCGATTCTTGTTCTAATCTCTTCAAGGCATCTGCCATCAGATGTTATGACTGTTCCGAGATAATTGAACCGATTCACTTGTTGAAGAATATTCCCATTTACTTGTATATTACATTGTGGTACTTCGTTCTTCCTAGTGACGACCATAACCTGTGTCTTCCTACAATTTAATTCCAACCCCAGCTGCTCACTATGGACAACCACAGCGTCTACTAATTGTTGCAGATCCTGTGCATTGTCTGCAAATCAATACTGTATCATCTGCATATCTAATGTTATTTATATGCATAGCTTATATTATTTATATTATAACCTCCAAATATTATTCTTGTCTTTTCTTTGATCTCTCTCATTATTACTTCGCTATATAGAGGGAGAAGAGATCTGGTGACAAAACACATCCCTGTCTTACTCCCAACTTTATGTACTCATAATTTCCTTCTTTATTTCCCATTTTAATTGCTGCTGTTTGGTTCCAGTAAATAGTTTTTATTATTCTGAGATCTTTCCCATCAATGTTAATATCTTCCAACATTTTAATCAGTTCATCATGTTTTACTTTATCAAATGCCTTAGTATAATCTATGAAACACAAATATATGTCTTTCTTTGTCTCTACTGATCTTTCCAATAGTGGTCGTAATGTGTATATTGCATTGTTTTCCTTCCACAAATCCATCCTGTTCTTCACCAATTTCCATTTTTATTTTCTTCCTTGTTCTTCTCATTATAATTCTGAGTAGAAGCTTAGTGACATGATTTATGAGGTTAATTGTACAAAAATCTTCGCATTCAATTGCTCCTGGTCATTTTGGTACAGCTATAAATACAGATTTCAACATATCGCTTGGTATATATCCACTGCTACAAATATCATTCAACATTTTGGTTAATATATCTACTCCAAATTCTCCCAATACTTCTAATTCTTCTATTGTGATTTCATCTGGCCCAGCTGATTTTCCTTTCTTCATATGCTTGATAGTGTCATCAACTTCTTTTAGAATAGGTGGACTTTCTAAGTTACTTTCTTCTGTTAATTCTGCCCTTTCTCCATCATAAAGAAATATGGAAGGCAATTAACACCTTGACAAACAAGTATAAATGTTCAAATTCATTACCATCAAATCCTATTTCATGCCACCACTTCAGTAATCTTTTTTTTTTCAAACTGACATAGATCAGTTGAAGGCTTCAATACCAAATTCTCCTTGCAACTTATCTTTACTGTCATCGTTTTGCGAAAACAGATGCTCCTGGGATATTCTTTCCGACATACCGCAAATGACAGTCACTGGAGTATTCACTTACCTCAGTAACCTAAAAAACATAAACTCGTCTGGGTTAGATGGAATAAGCAATCGGATTCTCCGTTGTGCTGTGCCAGTGATCTGTGTATCACTAACCTATGTATATAATCAGTGTATCACCAAAGGTCACTTTCCATCAGCTCTCAAAATCGCTAAAGTGTATCCTTTTCTTAAATCTGGTTCATTGGACAATGGTCTCCCGAACAATTATAGACCCATTTCTTTACAATCATCCCTATCTAAGCCACTAGAAAAACACATCCATAAAGTAACATTACAGTATTTAGATCGCAATAAGCTTATAGTTGACAGTCAATCAGGATTTTGACCAAAATATTCTTGCCATACGGCCCTAACAAACATGATAGAAAATTGGCACCAGAATATAAATAACAACAATCTATGTGGAGCTGTGTTTATCGATTTCAGGAAAGCATTTGATATGATAGACCAGTGGTTCTCAACCGGTGGGGAATTCCCCCCAGGGGGAAATTTTAGGGTTTCCAGGGGGGAATTAAGATTATTTCAAGATCGCGTTAATACAAGAACTGATTACTTTTAATTGTTTTTCCCTTTATACTGTACGATTCTGTATGTCTCACCCTTCTAAAATTCAATTTATAAAGTAAGTAGACCCACAAATCATGTTTTATGTGGACGTCTAGGCTTGTTTTAGTATGTGCTATTAAATTTAGCTTCCATTATTACGTATACTGTGTAGGGGCGGGGCGGGATTTTTAGGTAGGATATACGAAAGGGGGGAATGACGTTCTGAAAATATGGTGAAGGGGGGGGGGGGGGGGGGGGGGGGGGGCACAGGCCAAATTTTTAGGTAGGAAATACGAAAGTGGGGAATGACGTTCTGAAAATATGGTGAAGGGGGGCACGGGCCAAAAAAGGTTGAGAACCACTGTGATAGACCATGTCATTTTAATTTTAAAAAACTAGAGACAATGAAAATTGGCCCTAATGTAGTGACACTAATAACATCTTTTCTGTCAAACAGAAAGCAAGTAATATCATACAATAAATCTCTGTCCCAAACCACTACCTTCAATACTGGAGTACCACAAGGCTCTATTTATTCTTGGCCCTCTATTATTTGCCATACATATTAATGATCTACCTTTGCATCTTTCGTCGTCCTGCAATCAATTTCACTTCAAGCACCAAGCAACTTTACTCACTCAAGAAACGGGCCATGAGTTTAATTTATAGCAAACATTTAACTGACAATCCTAGCCTGCATAAACGCCTTCAGTTACTACCACTCCTCAAGCGCATGCTTTTCAATAAGGCCAAACTAATTCACAAAATCCTACATCGGAATGCCCCAAATTACCTTTGGCCATTGTTTAAATACAATGCTAGACACAATAAAAGATTAAATAGGTTACACATTCCGAAGCCTAGGAAACAAGCTTAACGTACTCTGCAGCTCAGCTGGGGAACAATCTTCCACAAGAAATCAAAGACATCACCAATTCCTATACATATAATCGCAAATTATTCGAACAATTTCTCAGTACGGATTACCTTCCCCCTTAATAATAGAAATAATAATAATAATAAAACCATAGTATAACAGCCAGTCCCCTTGATTGATTGATTGATTGATTGATTGATTTAGGAACCGACATCACAGCATTCGGGACATTCCCATAAGCGCTCCGTCCCCATCCTCAGCAGCCAAAAAAAATCCCAGATAAAACAGCCAGTCCCCTTTTGGTAGGCCAGTATATTCCACATAGTTAATAACAAGTGCCACACCAGTCATTACTATTACTGAATTGTGTAGTATTGATTTTTCATTTTCCCATGCCTTTATAATGCATATCTTTTATACTGTTGCTGTTTTCAGTTAGCCTTGAATGATGTGTGAATGATATACTGTCAAAATGTCATTTACTGCCAATATAGTACCTTGCGGTGTATGGCAGAGGGGTCTTTGAGCCTGAGGAATTAAGGCCGCCTGGCTAGTGCAGTCGCCGCGAACTGTGCAGATTAGGATTTTCCTTTTGCCCCTGACAGAAAAAATTCCACACCTTATCGAGGGATCGAACCCGGGTCTCCCAAATGAGAGTCCGGCATTCTAGCCACTCGGCCAGCCACTCCTCTGTGAATGATATAATGTATGAAAAAGAGTGATAGAAGGGCAGAATGTTAGACGGGCCTGTGTGCCCAATTCTTAACCCTTTGAAAATAAAGTTTGTTTGTTTGCTTGTTTGTTTGTTATACTATTAAAACATTCTCCCAAGAGATATTCTGTGTCGGCTGCCTTATTTCCAATCTGCACTTTCATTGCAAGAACTATTTACAATCATGAATGAATTCACACACTTGTCTGTAAGTCAAAACTACTTCCTACACAATGAAAAGCCAAACCTCAAAGTTCTTCTTGGTGATCTCAATTTGAAACTTGTCATACATTTCAATATCATTTTCATCTACTAGCTTGTCTTTGTAGACTCTTTCTGCCTCATGGAAGTAAAGTCTCACCAAGTGAACTATTGATTTGCAACATTCAGCATTTGCAAACAGCATACCCTGTTGATAACAAGCAAGCAAGCACATGTTATTACCATTTATCACCTTTGATTCACTAGTTCATCAATTTAAAATAACATTTCTGATTTAGAATGTTTTGAAACTTGCAGTAGTATTTGTGAAAGTATAGATCAGAGACTGTGCATCAACAAGGTCTAGACCGGATGATAATTTCATAATTTACACATGAAAATTTTGACAGAGTAACATGGTAGATTTATTGTAAGCAACAACTATTGTAGAAGAAGTATAACATATTTATACACACATGTTTTTTTGAGTTAAAATACCGAGGAGCTACGGTGCTATAATGGACTCATATAGTATGCTTCGAAAAGTAGAAACTGCCATGTTCTGGTTGGAATGGCTAGCATTGCTCAACAGGACAGAGACTGTGAGCATGTCAAGGATTTTCAGACAAGGACATGCAGGTGTGCGGGCCAATGAACAGGCTGATAGATTAGCTGCTGATGCCCATCTGTGTGGAGAATTATCTTATGATGAAGGTGATGTGATGAAGGCTAGCTGGAATCAGGTGGAGAGTGCAGCTAAACAGACGGAGACTCCATATGTAGACAGACAGGCTCAGAATGGATTGAACAGAGGGTCTGGATGATACTTAATGCATAGAGGAAAAGCCAATTGGACTTTCAATCAATTATTACTGGAATATCTGCATGGGAACTCTTCAGTGACTTGTGATGAGAGAAGTGGAGCAAGTGTAGGAATGTTTCGAGTGCAGTGATGTTGATTCTTAAATTCAGCTTTCAGTGATGGACAATCAGTATGCACACTTTTTGACTTCTGCTGGAAGAGACCAAGTGTCCCCAGTTCAGTGACACTGATTCTTCATCGCAATCATAAATAACAATGGATTTGCTCATTCATGAAGCTCTTCACACTGGTTAAACATTAAACACAGATATGTTGATGAAATGAAGACATGAATATAATGACCGAGTCAGGCCCAACAAAAGGATCAATTTGACAAATGTTTTCCTTCAACATTTCCAAATTTCTTTCCCCTGTAGTTTTGGTTAGATAGCTGAACTGATGTCCTTTGTTGATTGTGTGGTACTTTTCTATACATTGTTCATCAAGTCTGTATATTTTCTGCCCACAAATAGTGTGCATAAATGTGTTCATAGAATAGATAGTAGAGACTTTGCTCTGAGTTGGGGAAGGACAAATCAGCAAGGAAAGAAACTGATTACACTGCTTGCTAAGGCAATGAACAAAAACAAAACCCATTTACATTAAATTCTGAGAAAATCATATCTGTAGAAAAGTATCTGCTGTGGGGTTACATGTTGAAATCAAGCTTGTACAATGTTGGTGATTAGTTAAAATCAACATCATGGCACTCAGGACATGCTTATAGGCACTCCATCTCCCTCAGCAGATAACTATGAGTGTGGACCTAAGCTGACTACCTCGCAATCTGGCTGGAGACATTTCTAACATCCATGGAATCAACATGTAGCACTAGTTCCAGTTTGCATTTGATATTCCTTTAGTTTGCACACTGTGGTCTCACTGCATGATGTTACACCATGCTCCTGTCCACCCTTGGGGTTCTATCTATAAAGACACACTTTAAAACAGTATGTGTAGCTGATGACTGCCTGTTCTGATCCTCTCTCTCATCTGAATGATTTGCGATAAATCATTGTAAGAGACTGGTAAGCTCTTGGTAGTGTCACAATCCATCTAGAAGAGGGTTGATAGTTTGACTAATAGACTACAATGGCTGGGGACATATAGAAAGAATGGAAGACAATAGGGAAACAAAACTCACTTACACTCAGGAAATAAATGACCATAGGCCCCGAGGTAGACCAAGAAGACGGTGGAAAGATAATATATATACAGACCTACAAGCACTTGGAATCAACGACTGGCAGGAGAAGGTCAACCAGAGAGACGAATGGAGACTGGATTGTATCTGCAGCAAAGAACCTCAATGGCTCGGAACGCTGAAGAAGAAGAAGAAGAAGATTCACCAACAGGTTTAGTCTCAATAAAAAGACAAAGGAGATGGCAGCCTATTTGTTTATATTTTAAAACTTGTGTTGGAGAGAACTTTAAGATGATAGAACAGTATAGAACTGCATGTTAATGTTTTCTATTTTCAATCTTAAATGGTCAGAGAAATTAAAGACAGAAGTGAGACAAAACATTCAGTTTGGTTAACTGTTCAAACTGTAGTAGCTTGCCCCTTTATTATACCAAATTATAACAAACATGTAATAAAAAAGAAAGCATATTCTCTCTTATATTACCTGAAAAATGTTGGACATGTCTCTCAAATTAAAAATGTAGTGAAACTTGATGGCTGTGGGTAAAAAGCTGGACATCATTTTTGCCTGAAATGCAATTGCTCCTTGGACTACATTGTTGCAGTAACGCTGGACAATATTGTTAAAATTATTTAATTGCATATGTTGACCAAGAATGTTGGTGTAAATTGCTGCCAGGGTGTCTTTGGTTGGCAGACTCAAGGCAAACACACAGAAATGGCGCTGAGGAGACAAAAACACTAAAATATAGTTGTAGAACAAAATAATGTGAAGTACCTACCAGTACAACAAATTGTTCACATTTGGTTGATATTGTCTTAATATTTTAATAAAAACGGATAATGAAATAGGGCAATACCAGCCAATCAAGAGAGATTTGCAATAGGAATGTGTATTGTCTAGAACAGTGGTTCTCAACCTTTTTTTGGCTCATGCACCCCTTCACCATATGTTCAGAATGTCATTCCCCCCTTTCGTATTTCCTCCCTATAAATTCCCACACCCCACCCTCGCCCCTACACAGTATATGTAAAAATGGAAGCTAAAGTTAATAACACATACTAGAAAAAGCCTAGACGTCTACATAAAATGTGATTTGCGGGTCTACTTACGATATAAAATGAATTTCAGAAGGCCGAGAAGTACAGAACCATAAAGTATGGAGGGAAAAACAATATCAAGTAATCAGTTCTTGTATTAACGCGATCTTGAAATAATCCTAATTTCCCCCCCCCCCCCCAGAGAAACTTTAAAATTCCACCAGGGGGGGGGGGGGGGGGAAATTCCCCACCGGTTGAGAACCACTGGTCTAGAGACCTTGTTTTCCTAAATAGCGACAAGATTCATAGAAATGTAAAAGACATGAGAGGAATCATCATTGAAGGACAAAACATCAACAATACGAGGGGGTTTCAAACAAAAACCTTAAATGTTTTTTTATGTGAATATATTCTGAAAAAAGTAAAGAACAAATATCTAATTTATTTATGTAATCACCACAATGTTCAATGCAAGTCCTCCAGTGCCAAAATAGTGCTTCAATTCCTGTAGAAAAATCGACTCTGGGGGTCGCTACTCAGTGTACCTGGCCCGGTCATGAACAGTCTGTCACAGAAGTCATGCTGTTTTGAAACTTCCTACTCCACTCATACACTTGCTGGACTGACAGGCATGCATCACCAGACTGGACCTTCATTTGCCAATGAATTTCTATAGGTTTGACACCTTCATTTATCAAAAAATGGATAACAAAATGCTGCTCCTATTTGGTGCATGTCAAAAGTGGGGTGACCATCTTTAAACTGTCCTTATGGTGTCACCGTATTCATCTGCACCATGATGTCATGTGCTTAACCCTCTTGATATCCTTAACAACCATATTGATAGGTTAAAAGACAATGGCATGGTTATTGTAATTTCTATCACAATTTTAAGGTTTTTATTTAAAGCCCCATCATATGTAGATGATACAGTACTGACTGCAGACAATGAATGATCTGCAGCATTTAGTAGATGCTGTTATAGTATACCGTGAGAGACTAGGGCTAGAATTAAATTATAAGAAAATGAATAATGATCATCTCCACGAAGAAAGAAATACCATAATTTAAGATCCAACAAGTAAATAGGAAAATTCTTCCACAAGTGAATTGGTACAACTAGCTTGGAACAGTCATAATAACAATGGAAAACACCTTGTAGAGATTAGAACAATATTCATTATAGCAAGAGTAAGCGTTTTGCAATATGGAAAATATACTCACCAATTTAAAAAAACTGTCAAATGTTGTGAGAAAAAGAGAGTTAAAAGTGCCAATATAGAAACTTTTCTGTTGTATGCATGTGAAACATGGATAATCAGCACACAAGCTGAGAAACGACTAATGACAGTAGAAATGTAGTTTCTGAGGAAAATACATAGAATACCATGGATGGACAGGAAAACAAATGAGGCAAATAGAGAAGAAAACTGTAAATGTATTAGAGAAATTAGAAGTAGAATGTCAAGATGTTTTTGTTTACATTTAAAGAGAATAAACTAGAAAACTTAGTGATATCTGGGGAAATTCATAGGAAAAGAGCAAGGAAAGGACAAAGAGATAAATACTGGGATGGCCTGGTCACATGGTATAATCAGGACGAGAATATAGGCCTGACCAGAGACTAGTGATTGTGTGAGATGGAGAACCATGCTGGCCCTTGATAGCAACATTTCACATGATGATGATAGAATTTTTCAAGCTGTTCATATTATTGTTATAAACTATTTTTATTTCAGCACAATTCATAACAGTTTACTAACACACTGACTGTTCAGTGATGACTTTACTAAAGGTTAGTTTTTCTAACAGACTCATTATAAAGCGAGTACTTTTCCGGCTCAGTGGCGAAGGGGTAACAAACGTAGTTCACAATCCCGCATTAGAAACACTGCTGCAGGCGATCTGGCAGCTGACCGATTTGCATTGTTTTTTATGAAACGGTATGGTTGCCGGTTGTTCAGAAAGCAATGGCAAACTTGTTCCGGAAGCACAAACAGCAAAAAAATGCTGGGGTTGACTGCTACATCCTGTAAAGGATATGCAACTAACTAACTTTGCTTTGTTAAGCATGGTTAAGTGCATCCAGTTTAAGCAGGTTTGTCTTCTATAGTCTGTTGAATTACCCTAGCCTTCCTGCAAGAGAGCAGATTCAAGTCTCATTTTGTCTGGTCCCTAAACCTTGACCTGCCCAACAAAGGAAACCACCAGTAGCCACACTACCATCATCATAACTGTTAAGGTCATTGGAACACAGAAGCCCCCCTATCACTTCATGGCGGAGACATGGAAGTAAAGGCTCATTCAATATTAAGAAAACAATAATATATCAATGTACGTATTGTCATGATAAAATCACTGTGAAAAGTGAGTAAGTAATCTTTAAGGAGCGTTCATGTGAAATCCGTTCGTGCCGCACCGTGCGTAATTGCGAACGTTGAACATAATCATGTCATAGTCATGTGATAAGTACTGACCAATGACTAAAAGAGTACGTGCTTATCGTCCCATGATGCATAGGTTCTGTTTCTGACCATTGAGAAAGTGGCCAGGTCGATCCAAAATCCGCCCAAAGAAGCTCAAAGAGTGGTGATTCAGTTTCTTTGATTTGAAGGATGTCGACCAGTGGACATTCATTGAAGAATGCAAGTAGCGTACAGTAACAAATGTGTGTCGAAGACAACAATGACAGACTGGGCACGAATGTTTCGGAAAGGATGTTAGTTCACGACAGATCTCCGATGTCCGGATCAAGCGCATATTATTGCAACAGATAAAACCATCGCCAAAATTGATGCAGCAGTACAGATGAACCGTTGTCGAAGCATACGTTTGCTAGTGAAAGAATTTGATGTGTCAATTGGGACAATTCAAAAGGTTGTAAGAAACTGCAATATTGGAAGGTGTGTTCACAGTGGATACCACGGATGTTGACCGACCACCAAAAAGAGGAATGCATGGGATGGCGTTTGAACCACTTGCTGCATTACAGAGTGGAGGGTGATGCATTTCTCTTCTGCATAGTGGCAGGCGATGAATCATGGTGTCACCACTTTGAGCCGAGCAGCTAAAGAGAGAGCATGCAATGGAAGCATGCTGGATCACCAAAAGCCAAAAAATTCAAGTTACAGGTTTCCGCTGGTAAGGTTATGCTGAGTGCATTTTTTTACCATGAAGGGCTATTGTTGGCTGACTTTAAAGAACCTGGTGTCAACATCAACTCTACCCACTACTTGCAAACACTAGACAAGCTGCAAAAAGCCATCAAGAATAAACGACCTGGCATGCTTTCTCGCTGTGTGATTTTGTTGCATGATAATGCTCGTCCGCATGTTGCAAAGATTGTGCAGGAAGCATTAGCAAGGAAGAAGTGGGAAATTCTGCAACATCCAGCCTATAGTCCTGATTTGTCACCGAGCGATTTTCATTTATTCAGACCTCTAAACAAAGCTCTCAAGGGGCAACGATTTCACACAGATGCAGACATAATGAATGCGGCAAACACTTGGGTCAGTGAGCAACCACAATCCTTTTTTTGCGGACGGCATTTGCCGCCTATCTAAGCAATGGGATGCTTGCCTGAATGCCTGCGGCGACATCTTCTGACCAACCCATGGTGCATAATTCATTCAAAATGAATGCTTTGTTTAATTCTACCACACCTGTTAATGTTTCTTTCATGCTTTTGTAATAAAGCCATTGGAACGGGTTTCAAATAAACGTCCCTAATATGTAAAAACTAGTGGCATAAAAAGAGATACTGTGATTACAATAGGCAAGAAAATGAGAAGTATTTTCAGTGTATTAATTGTTCAACATAATGAGTTCTGCGGCGGATCTAACATCAGCAACTGACAAATTATGCAACAAGACTGTAAGCTTCCTGTCTTTCTATAATTCTATCTGTTAGCTATACTTATATGGATGATAGCTTGTTGTCCACATTTTCTGTTAAGCATCATCATCATCATCAAGTGCTATGCCAACTGACGTAGGCGTTCATGACTCCTCACAGATCTCGGTCTTTGGTATTCTGGATCAACTCCACCGTCTGGATCAACTCTTCCTTCACGCCACCGTTGCACTCCATCCAGCATCATTTCTCTTGGTCTGCCTCTGCCTCTCTTCCCCTTGATCTTTCCAGTTGTCACGATGTTCTCCAATGCCTCTCTTCTCGTCACATGACCAAAAAAATGTTGTTTGCCTCTTTCTTATTGTTGTATATAATGTTCTAGTTTCATTAGCCTCATGCAGGCATTCGTTCGCCATTAGTTACTTTGGCAGTCCAAGGAATTTGCAACATTCGTCTCAGGAATCACATCTCTGTTGCTTCCAATCTCTTCCTAATTTGTTCATTTATATTCCAAGATTCACAGCCATACAGCAAAACAGGTTCTATATAGCACCATAGCACTCTCTTTCTTACATTCAATGATATTGACTTATTTCATAGGAAATTCTTCATTTTCTTAAATGCGGCCTTTGCTTGCCCTATTCTGCTCTTAATCTCTGTAGTGCTTCTTCCATCTGATATTATAAATGTCCCTAGAATTTTAAAACTATCCACTGTTAAGCATAGATGGGGAAAATTGAAGTTTTTCCATCTTCAACCACATATGTCACTGAAAGAAATCCTAAGTCTCACAATCATGAAAATAAACAATAGCAACATAATGTGTGCTCAACTAAGTTGACATAAGTGATGAAATCAACCACTATTTGACAACTGATTCTAATCAGGTAATCCAAAGCCATAAGTATTCAATGTCAAAACACTCAAATCCGACAGTCAATTCCACATATTTAGATAATGAACAAACTGCAAATATGCTAACCCTCATAAGCATATTTGATGTATAGTAAATACTTGAGTAACTGATCTAGTCACACGTAGTCATAAAACAAATATGGTTCTCCATTTGCAATTGACCATAACATTTATATTAACGATATGTACATATCTCAGCTGGGGTCTCTGTGGCAAATGGTCAAGCTGCCTGCATCCAGCTATAAAGGTCATGGGTTTGTTTTCAGACTGTCATTCATTTCAAGAGTGTAATTTTTTCTCTGTGATTGCCGTTGAAGCTGCGAAGTTGCTAAGTTCAGCCTGTGAGCAACGTTTTTATAAGGAACTCTGCAGAAAAATAACCAAGCCATGTGGGAGAGAACCCGGCACAATCCAGTCAAATCTCATGCCTTTAACCCCCCCTTTACCTATAACATATCTTAGCATCAGTGTCTGCTTGTTCACAGTGAATTTTCTCATCCAAAAGATGTATGGGATGTTTGAATAGCTGTGTTTATTGCAACATTTTAATGTCAAAACAAACGAGGTCTCTACCTGCAGCCTAGCATCAATGGTGAAGGAGCCAGCTGTTGGATTCATGCAAGAAACAAACTGAACATTATGTATTTCTTTCAGGGAGAGCTTCTGTCGGTCATACCAGTGAGCATGGTCTATGCAAGCCCTGACCAGTGTGTGTGGCTGGACAGTGAAATACTTGTCCACCTAAAAAGAAGGTACAAACATTGTCATTTATTTGTTTCACATCCTATCTCTTAATTTCATTATGCGAGCTTGGAAAAACAAATGCTCACCATATGACTGAAAACCAATAATGAAGTAACTTCAGGGAAAGCGAGAGAAAAAAACTGGAAAAAAATATACTCTGTGTGCAGGCACATGTGTAAGTGCGCAGATCTGTGCATGTGTGTGTGTGTGTGTTTGAGTATGTTTGATGTGTATATTAATTGCATAGTACAATGTTGTTGGTGTTGTTTTGTTTTTTTAATTATTAAAATAAAACAATTGGGCAGATAATTCCAGTTGAGATGCATGTCTTTTGTCTTTGGTTACATAGAAGATATGTGAAAAATTATATAAATTAAAGTAGTAAACATTCTGTTATGCCCATGGGATGACACTAGTGCCATCCATCTGGCACTGGAACGTCAACTATTCCTCGTCACGACACTTGACATGGAAGTGGAAGATGATGATGACTACTACATAAGACGAAACAGGTTAAAATCTATATCACAAGTTTAAGATAGCTTCATCAGAGATATATATATGTATATATATATATCTCTCTGTATGTGTGTGTGTGTGTGTGTGTGTGTGTGTGTGTGTGTAAAGGGGGGGGGGGGCGCCATAGCTTCATGACCAACAGATGCCTTGTAGAAATGTCAAAACTGTCATTTACTGTCTTGCAGTGTATGGAGAATCCTGCCCAAATTACAACAAAGAGCTAACAAATATGGCATCATTCTGCCATCACCCAGAATTACAGACATTAAAACAGAGGTCTGCATGTGAATAAGGAAGGAAAAGATGAAGACTACTGTACACAATATTGAAAACACTAACACTGAAACAATAATGCAGAATGGTGAGGTTATGCAAGAAGAATCTGAATGATAAGACAGGATCTGCAGGAGTTTCAAGAACAATTATGCTGTAACAGGAGTTGAAGTATTTCACTCATTAGTATTACATACATTTTAAACATGCTTTTTTTATGTTGCATATCCCTTACAGGACGCTTGCAGTCAACGCCAGCATTTTTCAGCTGCTGTTGATGTACTAGGCAAGTTTTATGTTCAGTAGTTTGCCATTGCTTTCTGAACGACCGGCTCACATACCCCTGTAAATTGCCAGCATGGCGTGATCCGCTGCTGAATCTTACGCAGCTGTTTCCCCACATGGATATACGGGATTACGAACAATGTCGTTAACACCTTGGCCAGGGAGACCAGCTAAACATGCTTAGGATATCCTATATTTAATAACATCTTATAAAATAATAATGGACAGAGAAATATTCCTAACTGAAGTAAGTATGTTGTTTCCATAGTCTGTTTTACTTTAAAGCAGATAACATCTATATGAGAATAAAACATACTGTTTTAAATGTTCAGTAACAAGATAATTCCAACTAGTCCCATCAAAAATAAAGTGTAGATGAAATCAGTATAGGGAAATGTAGTAGTTTGTGCTTTTATTACTCTAATTCTGCAGTCTAGACTAAATGGTGATTACTGAGAGCTCATACTTACTTCTGGCATATTCATATCATCAACAAAATAGATCAACTTTTTTGTGCCTGGGGGACCATAATTTCGACCAGCTTTCTTCTCCAGGGGTTTTTCCAGTATGTTCTGAAGCATCTCGCTGGTAGTGTAGAAATTAAATGGCACATTGGCAATGACGTAGTCATCAGTGCTGAGAGATTTCAGTTTGTTGTTCATCAACACAGTCTTGCCAGTGCCAGCAGCCCCTACAAGCATAACAGGGCGACGGGTGGCCACCAACATGTCCAGGAAATACTTCAGACGGTGAGTTTCTGCTGTATGTACAATGGTGGCCTAGGATATGAAGGCAAAACATAACCACAAGCCCACAAGTTAACTGACAATAATCAACAGGGAAGACAAGATAGGGTATTCTAAAAGTCAACAGTCATAATGACAAAGGACACAAAATGATAAAAACAGGTAAACACAGAAGATTATAAGTTTGTATATTAGTAAATTGTTCCATGAGTTAAAATAGTTTTTACACCCACATTTTCTCTTAAGTCATTATTAAAGAATCAAATATACTGCAGAGTTTATGTTTATTTACTTCCAGATTTTTAAACAGTTTGCCAAATGTTTACACAAGTAAATGTATTTAAGATCTTCAGAATAATCGAGGAAAATGTACAATCATAGTGAAAAGTGGCAGCTAAATACATTACAGTAAAATACAAACCCTTCACTGATAAATACTACTATAACGTGCAGTAAAGCGAGGTGTAGTATGTTCTCTCTCTCTCATTTACTCACTCCCACACATTATGTGATATTTTGGATGAGTACACTTAGGTCAAGAGGTTCAAGGCAAGAGGATCAACTCCCCCATCTGGCAGTCTCTCTCTACAGAATGGCACACCACCTGCCAAGAGCATCGCATAAAGCATGAACCACATACCTCCAGTGATGACCCCCGGGTGTCTATGGAAGAAACTGCAGTCATGATCTGACTGAATGATAGTCAGAAAACAAACCCATGACCTTTAGAGTGCAAGACAGACAACTTGCCCACTTCACCATGGGAACCTCATCATATGCATTTATGAGTGTTGGAGAGAGTTAGTTATGTCTATGGTAATTATTGACCAACTTTCTTGTTAGGTAATGGAGCAGTCCCTAACCTGTCAGAAAAGAAAACACACCTGAAAACATGATCACCTACATCAGACAGTAGAATGCTATTGCTGGTTACATTAGATGGGGATGATTTCCGGTCAAGATGGCGGTGGGCGGTCATGTTGTTTTGAAACCGCTCCTTTTTTCACGTAGGAGATAATTTCATCTCATGCATGTAATTTCTGCGCTAGGATGTAAACCACGAGTTTCCTCTCAAAATGTTTGCAGGTGCTACGGAGTTTTGTGTATCTGTGTAAATCAATCCTGAGTTGCAGCACGTTTAGGTTACTGTGCAGTACACTAGTAGTGGAGTGTAGTGTTTTTGGTTTTCTTCATCATGGCAGACCAGCGTTTGATTTGTGCTCTGTACAAAGGGTAAACAAACCATCGAATAGACGAGGTCCACGATGTAAATGACAGGGGGAGACAGACCAGCGCGACTGTCTGGGCCTCAAGAACACGCATATTCTATATTGGAACTGTGCCAGCGCAAAACAGCGTGGCCCCATTTTGGAAAGCCTGGCATACAGAAATGATATAGTAGCGCTTCAGGAGACGAGACCCAGAGTTAATTCACTCCATATAGCCGGCTTCCAATGTTATTGCAATAGGCGACACCTGGGAATGGCGAGACAGCATAGTGGCTTCAGAACTGGACATGTCCAGGTGGGACAATGACGAAATACAAATACAGGCAGTTAAGAGTTCAATCCGGTCTACCATTCATGTTGGTTAATGTTCATGCCTGTAACATGAGTGTGGATTCCCAGAGGTGGCAGTGTCATGAGAGGAATGTCATGAGGTCAGGCAAATCATGGGGTAACATTTCTTCCAACACACAGGGGGAGGAGCTCGAGGTGGCACTTGAAACCAGTGACCTTGTTTGTATCAACAGTGGCTGTGTCACCAGGACAGCAAGTCGTCCAGATGATGAGGACAGTGTTATTGACCTGGCGCTGGTTTCTCCTTCACTCACTACAGTATGTAGATGGGGTGTCCTAGGGCACCATGGCAGCGACCACCACCCTTGCAGCATATTGGTGGAGAACGGCAGAACCAGGCAGCACAAGTCAACAGTCAAGACCTTCAAATATGAATGTTCAGTGCAAGATGTGATGAGTAAAATAAGGCGCGACAAGCGCAGGAATCATCATGGCAAGAAAAAAATGCTGGGAGCAGCCACCTTGGTGGAATTGTGAGGTGGAAAAAGCCAAGATGGATAAGCGTGGTGCTGTAAGGAAATGGCAAAATGCCAAGAAGAACAGAGTTGCCCATCCTAGTCTTATCGTGCACTTGGAAAGAGAGATGGACACAAAAGTTAGCTATTTCAAAAACCTGGTTAAAGTGGTTAAAAGTGAAAAGTGGGCAGAGTTGTGTCAAAGAATAAGCACAGACAAGTCACTGAAATTGTTCTGGCAACTACATAAAAGTATGAATGGGGTAGTCAAGAATAAGAGTGTTCCTGATTTCCAAAGTGTTGACCTTATCTGGCAGAGGTCTGACGAGAATAAGGGCAAAGCCCTTTTTGAACGCTATCTAGAGCAGAGCAACCAGACAGACATGAGAGGCCGAAATGTTGCCAAGGCTGGTTACCTCAGATAGGTGTAAGGCCCAGAACATTGCAAGTTGAAGACACAGTGACAGTGAAAGAGATCAGGGCTGTGCTTCGACGATTAAAAAAAAACAGCGCACCAGGGCCAGATGGTATTAGGTATGATGACAATATGTGTACCGACAATGAACTAGCAGATATGTACAACAACAGCATAGGGACAGCTAGTATCAAGGAAGAGTGGTTACACAGCTATCTGATTCCTTGCCGAAGCCTGGCAAAGACCACACAAAAATACAGGGATATCGGGTAATAACCATGTAAAATACAATAGGCAAGCTGCTGGAGAAGTTAATTGCCAGGAAAATATCAAGTCAGCTAGAGAGGCAAGGTTGTTTCCCACCTATCCTTGGAGGGTACCGTCCAAACAGAGAAACCTGGACCAATGCAGCAGTTTTTGCCCATGATGTCTATGAAGGTTTCCACTCAGGTATTGAAACATGTGCTGCTGAGATTGATCTTGAGGATGCGTACAACAGAGTACCATTGGATTTCTTACTGTTTCAGCTTCTTGAACTCAAGATAAGTCCATTCCTCCTTAGTTGGATCGCTGCAGCCCTCTTCCAACAGAAAGTAGTTTTTAGATGTGGCAGTTGGACTTCGGAACCAACAACAATATATCCAGGCCTGCCACAGGGATAACCATTATCTCCGGTGCTGTTCAATGCCTACACTGTGAGAATTACTGACAAGCAGATCAGAGGACCGGGGAGGACATTGTCATATGCCGACGACGTGTTAGTGTATCATCAGGGTAAGGATAGAGATCGGGTTGCTGTCAATCTATAAACAGAACTAAATCGCATAAGCACTTGGTGTGTGGAATCTGGGGCAATGGTCAACCCAACGAAGGCAGCAGTGACATGCTTCTCTTTGAATAACCATATTGTCAACACTCCAACACCAACTGTAAATCTGTGTTCAGAGATGGTGGAAAGAACGCAGGCAATGAACTACCTGGGGATACATTTTGATCGAAGCCTTGCTTATCATGAGCATACAGACCAGGTGATAACAAAGGCCAAGCAAGGTTTGGCTGCGATGCGGGTAATGGCGGTGGAAAACTGTGAGCAGCATCATCTGTCTCCTTTATGAGGGTCTTGTCCTTTCTGTTTTGGAGTATGCGATGGCGATCCTGACAATCAGCCGTAAGCAGATGGAAGGGAAGGAAAGGATACAGAACGAAGGTATGCATATAATTCTTGGATGTACAAGAGATACAGCATGCAGGGCGATGCGCTACCTTCTTGATTTTCCAACCATTGGAGACAGAATACAAATTTTCAGAGCACGTGCCTACCTCAGAGTCAACGCAAACACATAACATCCACTGCACAGTGAAATTAAGAAGGTAAAGGGCAGGAAAAAGAGGAAAGATGTGGATGGGTCAAGCCGAAGACATTCTTCAATAGGTGTGTTCACTTGACAACTTAGAACCTGGCGAGGAATGGGTACAAGTGCAACAGAGTTCTGTACATCCTTTTCAGTTTGCATCCAACTAGACAGGAAAAGCAGACAAGAAAATCCAGCTGCTGTGGAAGCGGAAGTACAGGCTTTGATTTTCTGAGAATACTTTGGAGGGTGGTGCTGTCATTTACACAAATGGGTCAGTCATTTGATGAGTAAGAAGTTCATGGGCTTTTACGGCTCAGGCCTGAGGAAGAATTGTGAAGGAAGATTCTGGTGCTTTTGCTTTGACCACAAGTAGCCTGACTATGGAAGTCGTGGCAGTAAGTAAAGCAATAACATGGCTCCAGACACAGACATTCACTAGGGCATGTTTTCTTAGTGACTCAATGAGCATGCTCAAGAAGACAGAGATGGGGTGGATCAAAGAGAGTGGTTGCTGTCTCTGGAGCGGTCTCGGCTGGCAAAGATTAGTTTCATTTTCATGCCAGGGCTGTGGGTGTACGAGGAAATGAACAGGCTGACAAGCTTGCAGGTAACGCTACTGTGGAAGGCGGACGAGCCATGAAGGAGGCTGACATTCTGAATGCTCTACGAGAAGTAAGTCGTTTAGGAGAACTAAGTGATGACTGTGAATCTACAGCCATGGTCAGGCTGCGAGAACAGCAAATTAAAAGAGGGGTCGCAAAACAAGAACACTACGCAGGAAGCCAAAGAAGAGTAATAAACCAACACAGAACTGGTGTCGTCAGTCGCTACACGCTGCAGGATTTACTGAGGAGAGGATCCGAGCACTTATGGACTGAATGGTTTGATGTGCAATGAGGATGATCTGTCGACTAACTAACTAACATTAGATGGGGATAAAGACATGTTTTACCTCCAAAGTCTTCAGCAGAAGTTCTACTGTACCTCCCATTCAGCACTGCCTGCTGGCCAATCTCTGCATTTCCAGTCCAATGTGATTATGACCCTGCCAAAGTCTGACATTTTCTCTAGCATTCTGACCACTTTTCTCCTCTCCTAATGCTCTCAAGCTTGTGAAACCTGGACTGTTTATCAGCGACATGCTAGGAAATTAAATCACTTCCATACAGTCTGCCTTAGGAAGCTACTGAAGATTAAATGGCAAGACAAGATCTCAGACACTGAAGTCCTAGAAAGAGCGTCCATGCCCAGTATCCACACTCTACTAATGAAGAATCAGATTCGCTGGGCTGGTCACTTGACTTGCATGCCAGATCACAGGCTCCCTAAACGAATTTTTTACGGCGAGTTGTGTTGTGGTAAACGCTCCCAAGGCGGCCAGAGGAAACGCTTTAAAGACACTGAAAATCTCACTGAATGCTTTTGGAATTCATTATGACACCTGGGAGACTGCAGCCAGAGACCAAAATTCGTGGCATGCATCATTACGCAAGGGAGCAGTCACGTGTGAGGCAACCAGGACTGCAAGAGCTGTGAAGAAAAGGCAGAACAGAAAAACCGCTGCAGGAAATCCTCCTCCAGAAACGTCAAGCATTCTTTGTCCACATTGTCAAAGAACATTTCGAGCCAAAATAGGCCTTATCAGCCATCTTAGAACTCACGGCTCCATACTTTCAACCCGACTGGATTAAATGAATGGTCATCATCATTCTTGATGGACAAACAACAACAATGCTCTCAAGCATGTACACTTCTCTGATTGTGTCCTCTGACCAGGGCCATCCACGATTTTCCTCTTATCAGCCTGTGGCCCTAACCTGTGTTCAGGGCTTCATGCACAGGTGTTTCTTATCTGTGGCCACTCGTAAATACGACTTAGCCTGCTGCAACCTGAGCCACAATCGTTGGCAAAGCTAGGATGTATCTAATAAACACTATCAACGTGCATCCCAGGACCAACTGCATAGCTTCATTCTATATGTGGGCTAGTTTCACTAGCTGACTCTTTGGCACTGTAAGCAGTCCCAATCCATCCGTGATTACTGAGATAATCAGATGTTAATTAAGTGCGTACAGTGTTCTTTGCTCCATGCCCGTTGCTGCCATAGTCTTCAGTGCACCAAGTCCCTTCTTAATCATAACAACTCCTTCCATGTGATCCCTGTTGAAGGTGATTAAAAGATATCGTAGAATACTCTCTCTGCTAACATTTCTGCTATTAATTGTGAAACCTGGGATGATTTTATATTTAATAATCCTATTGTCCAGAGAGCACCATAAGCACAGACGTCTTATCTGGGCTGACAAAATTACCCATCTTTATGCACCAGTCAATAACTTTGTTGGCTTTTCTTGCAACTTGTGTGCAATTTGCGTGCTGTCTCTAAACTGTGCTTTATTTATTGAAGCTAAAAGAAATGATAACCAACAAAGCATGCAACCAGGAACTGTAACATTATGTTATACAAGTAACAATAAATGTACCTGCAGACAGTAAATGTTTGAAGTAGATAATTTTACTACTTGTGTACACTTTGGTACATGGTATTCCTGTTTTGTGTCTACCTGTCACAGAAGTTATGGAGTTTGCAGCGTAAGGTTCAGCATTTTCAAAAGAACCATTAGTTTCTTTTGGCATCACACTTCAGCCTGATCTCTTGAGCAGTGAGACTGAATATCTAGCAATCTCTGATAACTGCAATATACAGCAGATTCTATGTGCAAATGCATAATCTTATTTTTCATGCTTACCTGTAGTGGGATATCTGGATCAAACTCAAAGCTTGGCACAAGGTTTGTCCATGGCTTAAATGTCCGTGTGTTTGGACAAATATAGTAGTCGAATACTGTGCCAGCTGATGGAAACTTCACTGTTTTGTATTCCAAAATAAACCACTTGGTGAAGTCTACTCTGTGGTCACAAAGCTAGATGTGGATACATAGAACAGACAACCAGCTAATATTCATTCTCTTCATCAGATCTAAAGACAAAATGACATGGATGATACTCTAATGTTGTGTACAAGCTGCTTTGATTTGGTAAGATCAGTTTTCAGGCTCAAATACTGCAAAGTAAAAGTAATCCCTTTTCTATGGCATTAAAGCATACTATGAATATGGCCATCTGCTGCTCTTATTTTCAGTGACCGAACAGCAAATAAGGGCTAATATAATCAGTATTTTATAAGCCACCTTTTCACAGATCCTTGCTGGATAAAGCTGGATTACTCCAGAACCATACTGTTAATTAGTTGCATATCCTTTACAGGACGTTGCAGTCAATACCAGCATTTTTTGTTGTTGTGGTCTCTTGGCAAGTTTACATTTAGTAGTTTGCCATTGCTATCTGAACGACCGGCACCCATACCAATTCGTAAAATCACCAACGCAATGAGGTCTGCTGCCAAATCACGTGCAGCTGTATTTTGAGCAGGGGTATGCAGGATCACGAATTGTGTCCATAACCCCTTCGCCACAGAGCCGGCAGAACCATACTAGTCAGAATAAATGCAATTCTACCAATACTCATATGTTAACTGAATATTTTAACAATAAACTAAATTACAAAGATTATTAACCTGATCTTGAAACAAACAGCCTCCAAACGCCCACACACAGCAGAAGACAAAATACAGCTCATACAATTCTTTGGATGACTCTGCAGGGCAGTTCTCATCAGTGAGGATACACTCAAGTAGGTATGTTAGCATCTGTGAAATATATCAACACTGTTGCTGTTATATTGGGTTATTTATCTCTTCTTCTTCTTCAGGTCCTTTATCATCCATTGCATCATAGACTCTCAACAAGCCATTATTAGTTATTCAAATTCACTACGGGAAAACATTGTTTTGACATTATTAGTTAGTTAATTAGTCTGTCCTCTTGAGCCTAAGGCGGCGCATAGGGCAGAAGTCATGGCTCTCCATGTCCGGCGGTTCGCTGCTACCTGTTGTACATCCTGGATGCTCACTTGGCTGTTGAATGAGCCTTCTCTGATGATGGTTCTACGCAGGGTCTTTCTTGGTCTTCCCCGTTTTCTTTTCCCTACTGGTGACCATAAGAGGGCTTGGTTGGGGAGTCTTGTCTTGTCCATTCTGAGTACATGGCCATTGTAGTTCCAACGGTGTTTTCTTATAAAATTGGATACAATATCTTGCTTAGTCTCTTGTCTTATTTGCGTATTGGTTCTGAAATCTGTCCAGTGGAGGTTTAGAATTCTTCTAAGACATTTGTTCTCAAAATTGTCTAATTTTTTATCTAAAGCTACCATTGATTTCCAACTCTCACATCCATACGTTAGCACTGGAATCACACAAGAGTTGAAGATTTTAAGTTTTGTATGTTTGCTGAGTGTCTTTGACTTCCAGATGTTTGACAGTTTATTGAAGGCACCAGATGCCAGTGCGATTCTAGATAATATTTCTGGCGTTGAGTCCCCTGTAGATGTCATTTTGCTTCCTAGGTATTATAGCCATTATAGGAACAGTGAAATCTTGTAAAAGTAAATTTACTACATAATGACTTTTTGCTGGTATTTAAAGCATGTACACACATGAAAGATGCAGCAGTGAAAATGCACTGCTCTAAAGTACTATCCAGTAAGCACTTTAGATGTACTGGATACACCAATCAGCACTCAATGAGTAATGTGGTCAATATCCCATTAACAGCCTTTACTTCCCATGACATTTCCTGGTACCCATTTGAGACTGGCTCGACCTGGTAGCTCAGGTCAATTTGTAAAAAAACCTGCTTCAAAGGGTATTTGAGCCCGTGACCACCAGACAAGTTTGTTGGCCACTGCGCTACTGCAGCTCCCTACAGTATTCAGAGTATATTCTGTTAACAGCCTAAAACAATATATCAACCTGAACAAACCTCAAAACACTTCTCTCCAAGTTCAAAACATAATCACTGCTATTGACATTAGCATTTCTGAATGATATAGTTTGCTTATTCTAGCATCAATAAATATTTTTTATTCTCACCAAACACTGTCTTTTATTATATAAGCATTTGCATATATTTATATTTAGAACTCCAGTTTCCTTATGTTCTTCATAGTTGTTTCTGATATACCTGGCTGAAAGCTTTCTCCTGATGTACATATGTCAAGTAGAGTGTTGTCATGCTATGTAGTTCTCTCTACTATCTGACATAATGCAAAGACTGCACCAGTGCTGCTCTTTTAGTAGTTGTTTTCTAAATGCCATGAAAGGCTGACTGATATGATATGAAGTGTATCATGTCTGTATCTGTTTGAAACCATTAAATGTATTCCCTCACCATATTAAATGTATTCCCTATCTTCAAACCTGCTAAGTGCTGCCCAGATTACTGTATGCTGTGAATTTTGGATACTGAATACAATGACATTAGAAATAAACTTATGGCCACACAGAATGTGGTTTTTACGTGGAATGCCATGCCATGGCCGGCTAAGAAGACCAACATCCAAGCACTGCAGGAGCCCTGTTGGTAACAGGAACTTGACAACTCCACCATTACAATGCACTCACTGATACTCCACATCTGATGCAGACTTTCTTGGCTAAAACACAATATTCCTCGCAATTATTGGCTGTTTCCCAAGCTGAAAATGCTGCTGAGAGGGACCAGATTCGAGTCATGAGAACACATTATATGGAACCAAGTAGAACTCCATTTCCAAAGAGGTGTTCCTGAAGTGCTTTCAACAATAATGGGACAGCTGGGAGATGTGTATAGTATACAGTTCCAAGAAGAGTACTTTGAAGGAGATTAGGGTGTCAGACTTTCAGGTAAGCAACTGTATTTTTCCTGGTGAAAAGTACAATACTTTTTTTTAACAGACCTCATATATCCAACTTGTGGAAAAAATTCACCACTAGGTATTGAGAACGTGATCTGTCATGTATCAATAACTACATTAGTAATAAATATGTGAATAAAATAGTACTACTAAATGTACACTTAGCTTAACAAACACTGACTAATAATTATTCCAAACATTCAAGGTAACTCATGTTACCTGCACATGAGCAATTTCCTGAATTGGGGTTATCTTTTTGAAGCGAATACGCATGCAGTCTAATAAAGAACCCACATACTTATCAAACAGGATTGTCAGGTTAGCTTTTTCTTGCTGCACTTCTCTTTTATCAATCCAGCTCTGTACATATCTGAAACAAAGCAAACAGTCAGCAACAACAACATAAAGACAATGATGAATGCACTAGTGGAAATAATATCATTTAATGCATGATAGCCTCACCAATACTAACTGATTGGGGGAAAATTTAGAATAAGTGGTAAACGTATCTAGCTTAAAGTCCCAATTAGTGAGAAAATATAGAACCATTGATGGCACATGTTAGGATACATTGAAGATGTGGTAAGTCACACAACAAGCTTCATCTTAGCTGCCTCATCTTTGCCCATATCATGTGCCTAATATCATGCCCTTGGTTGGAGTGATCTTAACCAACCTCTGAACCCACAACCTAGATCACATTTTCACCAGACTGCCATTCTAACTTCTTCTTCTTCTTCATGTATCTTATCTGCAGTGTACATTAGTGATCATGACTCTCCAATCCTCTGTATCATTTTATACTTTCACAGCAATATCTTCCATTGTGAATTTGAATAATGAAGATAAAAACAATACATTGTCCAATCTATTGGCTGGTATATTTTGTTGTATCTTGTCAGGTGCATACTACAGACAGTTTAACATATATTAAAGTAAGGTAAAGAATCCTTAAACACACTGTTTCACTGTCAGTGTTACCAAAGTAGCTTTAAACAGACTACCATGCCTTTTAGTTTTAAACAATGCAGCTTAAATGTGTAGTGCAGTCACCTCTGCAAATCTCAACAACTTTTTGCTGTGTTTGGTGAGCTGCACACTGAAGGCCTCTTTCACATGTACAGGGTCTAATAGATGAAAAAAATTAAAACAACAAAAAAGAAATGAGAAAAAAAAAATTTTTCTGGTGTCAAATAAACAGATCGAATGTTCAGCATTTTCTGGTGTCACACAAAATATATATAAAATACCCAGTATTTTTGGTCTCGCACAAAATATAAATCAGTCGTAAGCGCTTTCTGTTTGTCCAACAAAACACAGCTCAAAAATGTTTATATTGCCAAATAAAACATAAATGTAATACACAGACTCACGGGTTCCAACCAATATCATATGGGTTCATGAATAGGATGCCAGCACGGGAAACAGTAGCAGGAGTCGCTGTCTTTAAGTTGCTAATTTCAAATAAGAGTCGCATGGATCGAGTCATTGTGATGCGCTCATTACTGGCAAGAGTCAGCACCTTACAAGAGAAAAAAACTGCATGTTCCAGTAGTAGACACTCTACATTTATATATGCCGCTTACCCCACTTTGCCCACACTAGATTTTTGTTTCTACCTATGTCAGTGAAGAAAACAAACTGAGCAGATTACCTAAACCTCACTGTTGAAAAATTACCACTATGTTTGTAATTGCCATTTCTGACTGTGTCTGTCTGTGTGTTTGACCATATGTCTGTGTCTGTGTGTGTGTATGTGTCTGTGTGTAGTCTGTCTCTCTGTCTCTCTGGCTGTGTGTGTGTCTGTCTGTCTGTGTGTTTGTGGGTGGGTGGGTGGGAGGGATGGAAGGAGGGAGGGGAGAGAGAGAGAGAGAGAGAGAGAGAGAGAGAGAGAGAGAGAGAGAGAGAGAGAGAGAGAGAGAGAGAAAGAGAGAGAGAGAGAGAGAGAGAGAGAGAGAGAGAGGTAGGTAGGTAGGTGGGACAGAAATGGCAACAAATATCACACAAGTGTGCAACAGTTTTCAAGTCTATCAACTTTATAACACTTTCATGATACTAAAATCTAATTAAACAAATTTCAGTTTAAAACAACTGCATATAGCTAGCAAAAGTTCATTTTAACCCTTTACAGGGCATAGCGGCCATTACCGGCCGATCGCTTAAACGAGCGTAGCGGCCGATTGCGTCCGATACTATTATGCATTGTAATAACGCGATCTCTCGGCTTTCTGACACTTCCATCGGCTACTTTCACTTTCGCCGATAGCTTGACAACGTGGCCGCCATTTGTAAACGCGCTATCATGAATTTGAACGGACTTTTACTGACTTTTTTTGATAGTTTTCGGGATTTTTACAGCTGTTTTTCAAAATGGATTTTGGCGATTCTTCAAGTGATAGCTGAGATTTCGCTAGGTTCAATTTAAATGACATTAAAGGGCACGAAGTTGACTATTAATCGGAGCTAGATATCAGTGCAAAGTGTTACTTTGCATTAGCAGTCTGAGTCGGACTTTAAAGAAAGTGATTATGATTCTGAAAATGTGTTTGTAAATTGCCGTATAGATGACGGAAAATCACAAACAACATGCCGTATTTCGTAAATATTTGTGTTCATATATGGATTACCGGCAACAATCACGTGAGTAACATATTCTGCATGCTTTTCCCTTCATTGTGTTGTTTATTTAACTAAAATCGGTTGACTAACACCTTATTTGTGATGTTTTTACTAACGCGACCCGAAATTTTACCGAACCTGAAAAAATCTTGCCCGTTCAGGGCTACAAAACGGACAAGCGTCTGCCCTGTGAAGGGTTAAGACACATAATTAGGTTAATCAGTATGCCTCCCATTAAAATGATGCAACATGATATGTGAAGCTTTTACGAGCAAAAAAAAAAAGAATGTACTACATCGTACGAAAAGGATGTGACTAAAATATAACTGACCTGAATGAATGCATCACTACGCAGCATAGATATTCTTGTCTAATGTCATTCTGAAAATGGCCTATTTCGATAACTTTGTGAGGTTGAGTACGTAGAGCTTGTGTTTATTGCATCAGCACAGCCTACCTCATTTGTTACAGTTTATACTGACTTAACTACTGCAGTCAGCATCCTTCCGGTTTACATTATCATGTTAGTAAACTGGAAATGTAGAACAAACAAGAAAGCTGAAAGTTCTGACTACAATTAGAGAAGTATATAAAATCAAACAGCTGGAGAAAAGAAAAGCGCTACATTCATTATAATTAGCATGATGTGAAAGTTCGGCTGGAAGAAGTGAAACATAGGAAATCAATACAATGGTCCACTTGTACTTTTACTGCACAACATTTTACAGCCTACCTTATTGTCATCCATAACCGTATTCAGGGACTCAATCCACATTGGGTCAATATCTCCATCGAGCACAATCCATTTTGGTCCATCACCAGACATATTAGCTAAGTCTCTCATGACTACTGAAAACAGACCTACAACAAGAGAATGAGAATGTAACAAATCCAGCAACAATGACATTTAAAAATGAGCATGAACATTAGGAAAAGTACTGCTACATACTAAAGGTAAACACATGGCAATAATGTCATAGAGATATGAAGTGTTGGGCCTTAACAGAGACCAGGTCATGGCAACAAGCAATGAGGGGAGCTGAGTGGTCTCGAGGTATGGTGTCCACCTTGAGTGCTAGAGGTCCCGGGTTCAAGCCCCGGTGAGGGCCGGGATTTTTTCACGTGGACTACTAATAACAAAATTTCCCCTGGTCTCTGGGTAGTGAGATCAGACGCCCGTGAGTATTGCTGTGCACATAAAAATTCCCTTGGCAGTTGGAAATCGAAAAAGAGTAGCCTAACTAGTGCTGCCCAGGCAAAATTTTGAGTTAAAAATCTACCTAAAGCATTTCAGGATCCTCGCCGGTGCTACAGCAGTTCAGTGCACTGAGCTGAGTTTCTCCAAACTCAGGCTTGAGTTAGGAGAACGGAGCACTTATGGGTTACACCGTGTTCCGTGATTTGATCCGATCGACTAAACCTAAACTAACCTAAGCAATGAGATTATCAGTTCCTTTCATTGCGTCTTCCTTTCAAGAGAAACCACTAATATGCATTTTGCAAGGTTGGATTAACCCCCGAACCATGCTACACTACCAGTTTATAATTTTATATATCAAAGAATTAAAATTTAGAATCGGCTTCAATTTGTGAAATGCTATCTGTCTGTATAGGCAACATAAGTCTAATGAAAGTATATCAACAAATGTCAATCAATCATGTGCCATGCCGGAAAGCGTGGACGGTCATGACTCACCATTTCACTCAATCACAGAGTCGTGGATCAGTTCAGTGTTCCTGTCTCGTCCATGCCATGAGGCCAAGCCATCCAGGTATTTTCCTCTTGGTCTCTTCCCTTCGATCTTGCCAGTTGTCACTAAGTTCTCCAATCCATTTCTTCTCATAACATGTCCAAAGAATTTTGACTGTCTACGTCTAATTTCTCTAATCAATTTACGATTGTCATTTGTCTCCTGTAGTACTTGGTCATTGGTTTTTCTGTCTGTCCATGGTATTCTTTGCATTTTCCTCAGAAACCACATTTCTGCAGCCATCAGATGTTTTTCAGCTTGACTGCTCATTGTCCAAGTTTCACATCCATACAAAAGAACAGGCTCTATGTATCCCCTCAACACTCTTTTTCTCGTTTCAATTGACATCTTTTTATTGGTCAGAATATTTTTCATCTTGCTAAAGGCTACTTTCGCCATGGCGATTCTTGTTCTAATCTCTTCAAGGCATCTCCCATCAGATGTTATGACTGTTCCGAGATAATTGTACCGATTCACTTGTTGAAGAATAGTCCCATTTACTTGTATATTACATTGTGGTATTTCATTCTTCCTAGTGACTACCATAACCTGTAGTCTTTTTTACAATTTAATTCTAACTACAGTTGCTCACTGTGTACAACAACCGCATCTACTAATTGTTGCAGATCCTGCGCATTGTCTGCAATCAATACTGTATCATCTGCATATCTAATGTTATTGATGTTTCGTCCTCCAATGCTGATTCCATTTATATCTTCTACATTTCTGAAAATATTTACACTGTATAGGGAAAAAAGATCTGGAGACATTACACATCCCTGCCCAACACCTCTCTTAATAGGCTGATATTGTCCCACTTCATTATCAATCCTTATGGCAGCTTGTTGTTTCCAATATATGTTTTTTATAAGTCTAATGTCTTTCCCATCAAATGTACTGAACATTTATGTCAAGCAGCCATCAGTTTAATTCCCTCTGCCCTGTGACCTAGATAAACCTTAGAGTTTAATGTTTTGTTCAATAGTGTATTAATTTATAACCTCCTTTATAACTATTTCCTCATTATAACTATTTATATTTTTCCTATTGAAAGCCCATTTGTTGTATATATGTTTAAATAAAATTTCACTCACAAGCATGAAAATGAACGATACCCTTTCATCAACACCACCCGTCTAAAACTCACTTTACACTGAACATGACTGATCTCCCTCATAGCTGCTTGTATTATTTTCCTATAACTACCGAATGTCAAAGTTATTGGATATTCTTACACTTGATGATAGCACCAAACTTCCTGCAAGGTCACTGGCATATGTATCACTGTCACTCTCCGAAGCTGGCATGTTAAAATCTGATATTTCAGTGACATCTCATTTATAACATGCATTTTCAATATGTTTATATGAAGATTCATAACACTAAGAACCATGGCCCGATGTATTTTTGCCATGGGGACATTAAGCTTGCCGTAATGGGTGAATCGGTACAATTATCTCAGAACATTCATAACATCTGATGGGAGATGCCTTGAAGAGATTAGAACAAGGATTGCCATGGTGAAGGTAGCCTTTTGCAAGATGAAAAACATACTGACCAATAAAAATATGTCAATTGCAATGAGAAAAAGAGTGTTGAGGTGCTAAATAGAACCTGTACTTGTGTATGGATGTGAAGCATGGACAATGAGCAAACAAGCTGAAAAACATCTGATGGCTGTGGAAATGTGGTTTATGAGGAAAATGCAAAGAATGCCATGGATGGACAGAGAGAAAAACCAATGACCAAGTCCTACAAGAAACAAATGAAACTCGTAAACTGATTAGAGAAATTAGATGTTAGACAGTCAAAATTCTTTGGGCATGTTATGAGAATAAATAAAATGGAGAACTTGTGACAACCGGCAAGATTGAGGGGAAGAGAACAATGGAAAGACAGAGAAGTAAATATTAAAGTAAACATAAAAAATACCTGGATGGCTTGGCCATGGGTATGGTCAAGACAAGAACACTGAGCTGATCCATGACCCTGGTGATCGAGTGAAATGGCAAATTATGGCATGGATGAATGGGTGGATGGAATGGGTGTGCAGACCACCTTGCACTTGACACTGTGAGCGCCGACAAGCTCTAAGGTTAAAAGAGTGGCATTTGTAAGGCCACTCCACTGGTTTTACAGAAACACATGACTGCCATACTATCCCATGGTACACAGTCAATATATGGCCACTCACTGCAGCTTCACTAACTGGCACAGGTTCTTAGATTAAGTGGAGCCTAAGAGATCAGTTTGGAGAACCTACTGACAAGTGGTATACACTGACACCCATCAATCCACTAAAGTGTCTAAAGTCTAAAGTGAACCAATGTGCTGAGAGACTGAATGGCCGCTAGGAAAGCAGTCACAAACACTGGATGTCTGGTGGGATGTGGAGCAGCACCAAATATTTTAACTTCCTCTGGGACATCCACTGCCTCTTCCCTGGTATGGTGGTTCTACCAGGTGGACCTTCTTTATCCACAATTTAATCACAGTCACTCATGAATTTCAAATTGTAAGCAGAATCTTTGGGGAGCTACAGTGATCATACTCTGAAATTGATACTCTCATCAGATGTAAAAAAGATTTGCAGAAGGAGAGGGAGAGAGAAGGAGAGGGAGAGAGAAGAAGAGGAAAGCAAGAAAGGGAATAGTAGGCAAGCAAAGAGCAAGAATAAGACTGACAGATTTGCATTTAAGTTCATTCTGTTTAACATACTCCAATTTCCTTTGATAGATCCATTATAAATGCTAACCATCGCTGTTTTTCCCCTCCACAAGAATTTATTATTTTATATTCATCAGATGTTGTCATTGTCACAGAATGCTGCGAGTTGCACCAGAATGATTTCCTACATGGAAGTATTCAATAAAAGAGGAAGGAAAAACTAGAGGAATAAAATCACGCTTCTCAACGTCTATCCAGCCATGACATAAGATGGCTCACAAAGACAGCAAGTAAACAAAATGGTCTGCTTGAGACTCAACCTATTGTTAGACAAGCAGCCTGTTTTATAAAGAGTTGTAAAACTCTCAGTTTACCATGAGAGCCTAATTGCTCATTTGACACGGCTCAAGGACCAGGCGTGAACTAACATACAGTTTCACAGAGACAATAGGAGGCCTAGGGCCTGAGGCTGATAACATGCCAAGTCCAGCGAGATAATTCAGTCTGCCCTGTGAAAACTGCAGAGTGTCAGGACCCAGATGGACTGCCGGCCACTCAGACTGAATAGAAGGTGGAAAGGAGCAGTTGAATAGAGATAATTAGCTGTAGGAGGTCGGGTGAGTGATAACAACACTACACGTCACGCAGAGTGAATGCAGTGTTAAATGGATCGCGGCTGGAAATTAAAACCCGTGAAAGTGTGAAGTGTCGGACTGAGAATGAAATTACGGACATCCACAGCTGGGACAGGAAAAACACATGGCTACCATCCGCCACCAGATCAGATAAGAATAGTTAAGAAACATTATAAGTACACTTGCCTAGATTCAGTTCACTTCAGATTCATCAGATTTTAAGCACAGGTATAAATGCTCTCTATAGTTTCTTGACAGAGGAATCTGATTCTTATGTTGTCTAGAATTCCCTATGAATGTTATTTCACTTCATATTCGTCAGATTTTAAGAATAGGTATTAAAAAAACTGTAATTTACTGCCAATATAGCACCTTGCGGTGTATGGCAGAGGGGTCTTTGAGCCTGAGGAATTAATGCCGCCTGGCTAGTGCAGTCGCCACAAACTGTGCAGGTTAGAATGTTCTTTTTGCCCCCGACAGACAAAAATAGCACACCTTACCAAGGGATTGAACTCAGGTCTCCCGAAGGAGAGTCCGACGTTCTAGCCACTCGGCCAGCCGCTCCTCTTAAGCACAGGTATGAAAACTCTTTATACTTTCTTATAGAGGAATCTGATTCTTATGTTGTCTAGAATTCCCTATGAATGTTATTTCGTAGTAACCATTCAACAGTCTTTTAGATGGACTGACTTTCCATCGACGGTCTGACTTTCAAGGAGAATTAGTATTTTCTCACTGGTATGTAGAGTTGTATTACTATGTCATTCTTACTAACAAGTAAGACTATCATGCTAAGCATATGTTCAACTTATGTCTCTAGGCATGTTTTTAATCATATTTCTATGCACATGTTTAAGTATGCTGTGTGTATATATATATATATATATATATATATATATATATATATATATATATATATATATATATATATATATATATATATATATATATCTTAGTCTAGTCAGCTTACAATGAATGAGGGTGCTCAATATAGTGATAACACCCCTGGGTGATTAATTGTTGTAGATAATTATATTACTACATTTTTTTGCATTCATCCTACTCATGTAGGAATATCTGTATATGTATAATGTTTAGTATGTTGGATATTTTGTTTGTCCTAAACGAACCTACCAATAATAGTGGGTTGTGCTATTTTTTTCTTATGCGCAGCGTGCATATTGCCTGTTGATTGTGTTTGAAGCAGAGGTGTAGTGGGGCTGACATTACCCACAATCGGTATCATTTGTATGTTGCGCTTAGCCTTTCAGTTTATGGTGAACGAGCATTCACCGTAACTCACTTAGGCCTGGCACAGAGACTGATCATGGCACTTAAGCCCGGAGATCAGATACACTTATGATACCACTACTGACCCTTTGATCTGCAAACCCAGAGTTTGAATGGAGTGGCTGTAAAGAACCAAGTGTCTGATTTAGTGACATTAACTTAGGAAAATTGATTCCTCATGACAGGATGTTACAAGGGACAGCAGAAATTGTAATTACGGGCGTTGCAGATGATGAAAAGCCTTCCTAGACTAGACAGTAAGAGAAGGATATAGACCGAGAAAGAGGAGATTGAACGCAGTAGAGTTGGAAGAGAGACACGGCCAGACTTGTCATTGTGAGTGTGTCTGTAGGGGTGATAGATTCTATGTATTACCTAGGATTGTACTGATGTAGACCTAGATAGTACACATTCTTGATTATCTCTCCCAAGCACGCAACAGGAGCCCAGGTTTTCCTGTGCAGTGACAAGGGACCTAGTGGCGTCAGGATGGAACATTGTTGTTCTGAATACCGACCTGCCATGCTGATATGAACATAGCCACCCGCAGCGGACCATAGGGGAATCCTATTTAAAGCATATCTCACTTGTAACCAGACCACAGATCCAGACAGGATACACGTAACCTTATAGTTATGTATTTGCTTTTCCTTATTTCACTTACATGATTGTTGCATTACATAAACCTCGATACTTTCACCATCATCATCATCATCGTGAGAACCATCAGATGTACAATGATTAATGATAGTAATAAAAGTGATTGTAATTTGTTGTAACTCATAGTTCAGTTGTTATACTTTTGTTTTCCAAGGGGCACAATTGCCTTGCTTACCTTACTGGGGGCTTATTTAAATACCAGGGAGGGGAGATAAGTCAGAGGAGAAAACTTGCTGTGCCTAGTAGTTCATTTGTTGCGTGCTTACGGTCTGGAGTAACCTGATGCACATGACTACCCCTACATGGTGAGGCGTCACCTATGGAGCATCTATTTATGCCATTTCTCTGATTTTCTACCAAACTACTACACATGGCTTTCTTGGCATCTGTAAAGAAGGTAGTTTGCCATTGCTTTCCTTCCTAGAAATGGCCATACTAGTCTCCAAAAAGAGATATTCTGCCTACTGTCGTGAAATAGGAGACCATAACCTACAACTATCTGTCGGCTGCTCTCCAATTTTAACCACCTAAAAAAGTCGCTTAAAAGTCGACAGGGTCGACTTCATTGCACCGGGTTTTATCCCATATGGCTCGGTCTCTTTCCGCAGCACGGAAAGCGTCGCACAAAGCACGAACTCTGTAGCTTTTAGCGACGACCCACAGGAGTCTCTGAAACATTTAACTCGTAAACCGAAGGACGCGGCAAGGAATCGAACCCACAACCTTCGGAGCACGAGTCAAATGGCTTGGCCACTTCACCACAGAGACTCTTAAAAAGTGTGCGGGCTGCCAGATATTGCCGAAGCCTGGGATTGAACCAGGGACCTTAAGATCTTCAGTCTAACGCTCTCCCAACTGAGCTATTTCAGCCGCCAGGGAGGTTTAACCACCATCTGCATCCATAGATTCACATAACCCTGATGGGGGGGGGGGGGGGGCTAAATGGGTAGTTGACATTGCCCAAGGGTGTCCAGCAGGCTAGCCGAGTGAAGGAGGCACCTTACTTCGCCTTTGATAGAGGATACTCCTATTCTGCCACCCAATGAAGGATGAGACAACCATTAAAGGATCCTCGCTATGACTGCTCCACAAACCATTGTGGCCAAATAACCGAGGTTTGGCAATTTATGTAAAGCATGAGTTTTATCATAGATGGATAGATACAAGTGCAGGCAACAGTGATAATACTGAAATATAGGCGACAACTGTATCTACAGAACACTACAAATAAAGGATCTACAATGTGTATGTTCATGTAGACCACTTTCTGATAAGAGCAGATGGGTGTTCCTGTCAATGACAGCTGGTTCAGGTGGAAAATATGTTGTAACTAAAGTCTTCAATGCTCAGCTATAAGAGTGGAAAATCTTAAAGAAAATCGACAGGAAACTGTACTAAGCACTGATCAGCACAAGCATCATAGTTTTGAATTATGGTCTAACTAAGATTAGTAAAGAGTTAAATACCTGGAAAGCTTGGCCACATCGCATAATTGGAACAAGAACAGACTAGATTAAAGATTGATGATCATGTGAGATGATGAATCGTGACCACCCTTGCATCTTAATATGGCACGTGTGTATTAACGTAAAATATAACATACCCAGTCACTGAAATCTCTGTGCTATTCTAAGGTTGCTGGGTCGCTACTTTGTAATTTCAAACAGAGGGTACACTTGTACCCGTAATATCTGATGTTAAATTTGCTGAATTTAGACATATCTCTCTCTCTCTCTCTCTCTCTGACGCGACCTGTCGGTTGGCAAGTGTTTGTATGAATAGGCTGATCCTCAGATTCTGGTGGGTGACGTGACCAGCTTCATGGTCATTTTAATATATATATTAAAAGAATTAATAATATGAGAAGAGTGTTCTACAGAAACGGAGGGTTATTAATAAATAATATAAATAAAATCTAGAATTTAACATGTCGTAATTTCCACAGCGTCTATATTTTCGACACGTGGGATTAGACGACATACCCAAGCCACATGACGATCTTGACTATCCCTGTGTATTCATTCTAATCTTGAATTAGGTTCTATAACTAGTATAATATAGTAAATTTCCTGTATGAAGGCTGTCACGCCATTCGTAATAAATTTTGGTGTATCTGAGAGGGGAGACTGTTCACAAACCAGACTACTCTCGCTAACAAATTCTTATGAATCTATGTGAAGTTGTTTGCCCTGGGAATTGGGAACTATGTGTAACATGTGTTATGTTAGCAAGGCAACTCAAATGAGGTGACCGTCTATATAAATATATGTATGTATCACATGTTGGGAGGGGGGGGGGATAAAAGTGTGTGTGTATGTCTATATAAATATATGTATGTATCACATGTTGTGTGAACTATGTGTGAGTGTGACCGTCTATATAAATATGTGTAATTATCACATGTTGTATGAATTGCATGTGATGGATGAGGCTATGTACTGCTCCATCAAATTGAAAATATGGGCTGAACTGTCTATGATAGAGCATTCACCAGTTGTTGCTCTTTTCTGTAATTTCAGATTGTTGTAACCCTCATCGCTGAGAGACGCTACATCTGGCAGCAAACACCACCACCTACCTATGATTACTAAATGCAAATAGCATATCTTCGTGACTTACTTGCCACAATTTACTTGTGTATCATATATGAACAAGTAGTTTAAATACATAATTGACACCATAAAAGCAGACATTAAATAACTGAACATTTTATGCATAATAGCTAATAATAAGATTGGAACGACATAAATAATAATCACAAAGCCTGATCCTGAACAACCAGTCCAGAGATTCGTGAACTTCATTATCGCCAGAGAAGAAGAAGCCAAGAAGGGACCTTGAAGAACATGACTGCCAGCTACGAGGCAAGGAAGCCAAAGATAATTGGCACAGCATCCATCTGCCATCTCTAAAACCACCTGCTATCATTCTTTTGGGCTAATGTGCAAAAGTCGAAGATTTGAACCTATAACATTCTGAACATTAGCCTAATAACAAGAGTGACACCCAGAAAATAAAATATGGTAGTTTTAGGAAAACAGGTTTATCTGCAATCCCATTATGTGTATGTCAGTGTGTCTCCCATGGAGAGCACTCAGTGTTTTCTAAATAAATTTATATTGTAGATTGAAAGTTTAAAACCAAAGATTCTGTTGAACTCTTATCTAAGATTAGAATAGTGATTTGAGATGACTGAGCAAAAGTTGTAACTTTATTATTTGTCTTACTATCTCAGTGTTGTAAGAAAGTGTAAGACTGGGAGATCCTTTACTTCCCAGGTACATGTAGCAGGATAAGTAGATCTGCAATCTTTGAAAAGTTATTGCTGTTTACCTACCTTCCTAGCCTGGTCACTGTCAGAATACTAGATCATTTCTGGGGCCTGTATTTTCATACAACCTAGAGTTACGAGCCAATTCTATCTTGTCCTCAGCAGTGAATAATCTTTCTCTTTCAGAAAGTCTACTTGTCGCTACTTTTGTGTGAGAAATATATCAAATAGCTATGCTACAGCATGTGATGATGAATCATCAGATGTCAAGTCTGGTGAATGTTATTTTATACTAATGTCATTCTTCTATCAGAAAAATTTTGAAAATGAGAGGATAACAAGCATTACCATCTTTCCACTCTCTAGTTGCTGGACTGATCACACCAAACAGTTCATCATTTGTTACAGACTTTGGATCCAGATCAATGGCTACAGGTTTTCTGCCAAGAAATTTGTTTGTTTGTTTCAATGCATTCCAGACACAGCTCTTTCCAGTTCCTGCATTGCCCAGGATGAATACAGAGTGGCGCACATCAAACAGTTCTTGGAGCTGAACAACCTGTGTTAATGATGTATACATTTCATATACCAGAATCATATCAGAATGTACTCAGTATTTGACAGATATAAGCTTTATATGTAGTTTGTTATTCTTCATTTGGGTGGAGACAACTGGACTGTATCAGTAGACAAAGCTGTGTGTTATCAAGAAATTAACCTTATTCTAAAAAAGCTCTATGTGCTAGACTTCTTTGTTTTTTAACATGATGAGACAGCACAAATTGACTTAAATGTGATATCCTCATATATTCTGCCTTTCAGAAATACCAGTTCCAGAAATGAAACTTCCTCATAAAGAAGAATGTGTATGACTCCATGCATATTCATCTCTGATGGTCTGTATCAAACTAAACTGGTATTAAATTAATGATTCATGATAGATATTGACACGATCTGTGTCAGTCTGCTCCTGGGAATGTCTTTGGGGATGTTATATATGTTTGCTGTGTTAAGATATAGTCAATTTGGTTTCTGCAGTTTACTATCAGGTGATGTCTAAATTTAGAGCCCTCATGGATGTCTATACAGGGAGTCCGTGATTGAATGAGTATTTTCTAAACACAATTTAATTTGTCTCCTCTCTCATTTCTATGTCATATACTGAATTAAGAGTAGAATAGGTCAAACAGAAGCTGCATTTCAGAAGATGAAACATATCTTGTGTAAAAAGTCACTTTATTTTAGTGTCAGAAAGAGAGTCCTGAAATAGTATATTGAACCTGTTCTGCTGTTTGGCAGTGAATCTTAGAACATGAACAAATCAGGTAGAAAGAACATGGAGGCTGCAGAGATGTGGTTTCTGAGATGAATGTTTCAAATAACTTGGACTGCCAGAGAAGCTAATGAAAGTAGAAAAGTATACCCAACTATAATAAAGAGGTGGGTATTTTAGCGTAGCTGAGAGGGAGCTACGCTGATCATGTTATGTCATCATCGTGTAGCAGGTCCTGTGCAGAATTTGCTCATTTCAACCTGCCAAGATAGTTTCTCGGTCTTTTGCCATGCCCCCTCCTCATAGACCCTCATGCCCAATGTGTCTTCAATGTCCTGATTTTATCTTCATGTTGGTATATTCCTGTCTCTTCTCTCAGGAACCATGCCTTCTATCACTGTTCTTTCTAAGCTACTGTGATGTTTAATAATGCCAAAGTAGTCCAGTTTCTGAGGTATTTTGCTGTTTCTGAGCCACTTCCATGTCTGAAATTAACAAGGTAATATGAAGCCTAGAGAAATCAAATGCATGACTGTATTTCACTTACTTTCAGAATGAAATTATCTTCTGCCTGTAATCGCAACTGTAATGTAGCTGCCTTGATGTTCTTTTCAAATTCTGGATCTCGTTTTCTGGGCACATCCAGTGCCGGGAATAGATCTCCAATTAAACCCATGAAAACCGGCATGTCATCTACAACAATTTTGGGGATGTTAAAGTCTCGCAGTGCTCTCATTAACACCTATTTAGAAATATGAAGACACAACCACTGAATATGAGAATGAGAGAGATTGTTACATAAGATATTTTTGTTAACAAGCATCTGATTCAGTTCTTTATAACCAAATTATTTTACACTGACTTACACTAATATCTCAGAATTGTGATGTTGCTGTACTCTAGCATGCTGCATAATTTAGGTCCAAAAGGTCTGTTTTTTCCCCCTTTTGTGCATGGAAAAATTAACAGATATCATTTTAATGCCATCGAATCAATGGTTATAGGTAATGAGTTCAGAGAGTCGAAAACAAATAATTGCAAACAATGCAATAACAGATGATGCAACAGCTAATGAGAACCAGTCTAGTTGATTTTTATTAATTATCCATGTGTAAAAACAAAACAAACAAAATAAAAACAGAACAATAAATTGTAAACTACTAACATTTTATGGATATGTTGCAGACATAAAAGTCGTTCTTGTGTTTTGGCATACAATCTCTCCCATATGTGACCACACACAATAATGACACCTTAATGTTATAAGATTAATTTGTTTTGGCAAGTACCCTCATGCTTTGCATTTTAGTTCTCTTATAGTAACTAATATCTTAACATAGCAAACACAAAGATAATGCATACAGATAAAACTACTATGGAGAAATAAATATATGTTAACCCTTTACAGGGCAGACGCTTGTCCATTTTGTAGCCCTGAACGGGCAAGATTTTTTCAGGTTTGGAAAAAGTTCGGGTCGCGTTAGTAAAAACATCACAAATAAGGTGTTAGTCAACCGATTTTAGTTAAATAAACAACACAATGAAGGGAAAAGCATGCAGAATATGTTACTCACGTGATTGTTGCCGGTAATCCATACATGAACACAAATATTTACGAAATACGGCATGTTGTTTGTGATTTTCCGTCACCTATACGGCAATATACAAACACATTTTCAGAATCATAATCACTTTCTTTAAAGTCCGACTCACGACTGCTAATGCAAAGTAACGCTTTGCACTGATATCTAGCTCCGATTAATAGTCAACTTCGTGCCCTTTAATGTCATTTAAAATGAACCTAGCGAAATCTCGGCTATCACTTGAAGAATCGCCGAAATCCATTTTGAAAAACAGCGTAAAAATCCCGAAAACTATCAAAAATTGTCCTTAAAAGTCTGTTTAAATTGATACTATCGCGTTTACAAATGGCGGCCACGTTGTCAAGCTGTAGGCGAAAGCGAAAGTAGCCGTCGGAAGTGTCGGAAAGCCGAGAGATCGCGATTTTACAATGCATAATAGTATCGGCCGGAATCGGCCGCTACGATCATTTTCTCGCATCGGCCGGAATCAGACGATATGCCTTGTAAAGGGTTAATAAGGAAAAATTGGAGGTGGTGGAAAATTTTGAATATCTTGGGTTATTGATTACCAACAATGGTGAAATAATGAACGGAGTTAAAAGATGAATAGCTATTGCTCTTCAAAGACTAAAACAACTGAATAAATTGTGGAGAGGGACAGACAGAACTACAAAATTCAGATATTTAAGAGCATGCATCTTTCCCATTGCAACATGCGCCTGTGAGATCTGGACACTTACTAAACAAGCTGAACAGCGCACAAATGCCTTGAATATAAATGTTATAGACGAGTTCTAAGAATATCTTGGATAAAGAAAAGAACAAATGCATCCATGCTTTAGGAGTTGAATACTGAAGAAGGCTGGAATTAAAGATGATGAAACAAAGAAAATTGAAATATTTTGGTCACCTAAAACATCACGAAAGTTTGTAGAAAAGAATAATGGAGGAGTATATGCCTCAGAAGAGAGGAAGAGGAAGGCCAAAGGGAAGATAGGCGCAGGATATGGCGGATGATCTCCAGATGGGTGTATTGGACGCGGGACATCTTGCTTATGATCGAGAGGTTTTCCGGAATGTTGTTATGGGAGCGAGGTTCTGCAAAGGACATGCTACTGAATGAATGAATGAATGAATGAAAATGGTGACTAAAGCCAATCAAAGTACACTATTTCACTTAGGGAATAAGATATGAAGAAATAAGAAAACAAACCTGATCTTCTGGTCGCTCCCTGTCTCCTCTCTTGAGTGAACCAGCTACAACAAGCACAGATTTTATGGCTCGAAGACCCCAGTCATAGTGGTCCTGGATACACATAATGCAACTTTTCAAAAGTCATGTCATAAGCTATTTATAACATGACATTGTTACATTACCACTATCAATAATATTCATATCAATGCCATCTATGAAAATAGCAAAGACTGCATAAATGCAAACACAATTAAATATAATAATATTGGTTGAAGTTCACTGCGTACAGAAACAGAGTACATAAATGGATGCATGTCACATAGTGTCATGAAAATAATTTAACATTTCGGAAGTTAAGCCTGTAAAGAGTTTACTATCTATCCTCAGAGCCATCCATCCATCATGTGCCATGCCGATAAGAATGGGCGGTCATGTTCTGCCATCTCACTCGATCACCAGAGTCGTGGATCAGCTTCGTGTTCCTGTCTTGACCATGCCACGTGGCCAAGCCCTCCAGGTATTTACTTCTCAATCTTCCCCTTGGTCTCTTCCCTTCGTCTTGCCAGTCATCACCAAGTTCTCCACGTCATTTCTTCTCATAACATGCCCAAAAAATTTTGATTGTCTACGTCTAATGTCTCTAATCAGTTTACAATCTTCATTTGTTTCTTGCAGGACCTTTTCATTGGTTTTTCTGTATAATTCTCTGATTATAGATAAGACTGCAGTACATGATATTCTTGGCATCTGTAAAGAAGGTAGTTTGCCATTGTTTTCCTTCCTAGCAGTGACCATACTGGTCGATGACCGTAGCCATTGTCTCCCAAAAAAAAGAGAGCCTCTCCCTACCATCATGAAGCAGGAGACCATAACCTACAACTATCTGTTGGCTGCTCTTCAACTTCATCCACCACCTACACCCATGGCTTCACGTTATCCTGATCAGGGGGTTAAACAGGTACTCCACCTTGCCCAAGGGTGTCCCGTAGGCTAGTAGAGGGAAGGAGGCACCTTACCTCTCCTTTGATAGGGAATACCCTTACTCCGTCACCCAAATTACCGTCCTTCTTTATAATCTCTGAGCATTTTGTCATTATTTTCACCCAGTCTTTCTTGACAACATAACTTGACTCAATATAGTACAATTATCTATACCAGAAGGAGGAGCAGCTGGCCGAGTGGCTAAGAAAGCTGGGTTCTCCTTCGGGAGACCCGGGTTCAAATCCTTGGTAAGGCGTGGATTTGTTTCTGTCGGGGGTAAAAAGAAAATCTTAATCTGCACAGTTCGCAGCGACAGCACTAGCCAGGCTGCCTAAATTCCTCAGGCTCAAGACAACTGTCTTACACTGCAAGGTACGAAAGGCAGTAAAATGACAGACACATATACTGCAATGTGTCAGTGTTTTAAGTATACAAAAGAAGACTAGTTTTGGCTGTTTGTAATGGATGACCTTGATTATAGACAGATACCTCCATGTATCACAGTTGGATACTCTCAACAAGTACACCAACTCTGTAGCACTCATGAGGATTTAAATGTGTGTATACCAGAATCACATATGCTATAAATATTCATTTAGTGAGCAGAGTTTTATGATTTTGAAATTGTGCTGGCAGCAGCCTATTCAGTCTACTCTTTCAGATTTCCAACCTAATAAGGATTTTTTAAAGTGCTCAGCAAGCATGCAGTCCTCCTCATCAATTGCCATTGGCCACCATTCCAATAGCCAAGGTTTACATGTAGTAGAACATATTTAGTGTTCATATTTTTATAACAGTTTGCAGAGTGATTTGTAACTGGTGTACTTGAGCCAGAGAAACATGCCAGGCCTCTTAACCATTTCACTACTATATGACAAGCATGCCTACATTCAGGTACTAGAATAGAATACAAGAAATATAGGATTGCACAAGAAGCTTGTCACTGCTAAACCAGACTGAGCAGAATTCTAAGTGTCATATTGTGGTTGGATATGTAAGGTGACATGTTATATTCGTGATTATGTCACTAGAGATGAAAAAGTATGGTCTTTTATAACAGCCCATATATAATGTGCATTACAATAGGTTTATTAGCTCACCTTCACAACTATTAATCTACTCAACATGTCAATTCATCTCAACATGTCAATCTAATGTGAACAGAAAGTTGGCCTATTCAAATATGATAGAAATTATTAAAGCTATTGTTTCTCCTATTTTTGCAGACACAGTGTTGAGTAATATGAAATGTGTGTCTTCTTCTTATTCCTTTGCCTGTTATCTTCCAATGGAGTATAAGCCCTCAACTAACTAGTGCAAAAGCCTCCTAAACTTTGCAGTTTCCTATAGCTTCCTCCATGTCCTTCCCATATTATTTATTAATCCCTGTAATTAATTTTCTTGTGTGTTTTTAGTTTTTTTTACTACTTCTCTGCCCTGTGAGTTACAGAGGAAAAATTGTTTTAGTTATACTATTAACAGATTTTCTCAATGTTTGTCCTATCCAGTGGCAGAATTTTTTTATCATCTCTTCATTCACTGGGATTTGTTTATTTAAATCCATGCAATCTACACTGTTCTGTCATACCATTTAAACAATATAAAATGACACAAAGTAGTGCAGTGTGTCGTAATTCTGTTATGTAAAGCTGCACTACTTTGTGTCATTTTATATTGTTTACATTTTCACAGCTTTACCGCAGTTCCCCCCAATTTTTGTCATACCATTTAGTACTATTCTGCAGGTACATAAATTAATGAATGTGTATAGTTTATTAGTAATTGTTATTGTCATTCTCCATATTTTGTGATCCATACAGCAGTACTTTGTTATGTTAGAGTTAAATATTCTAAGTTTCCAATTAGATTTTATGTACCTGAGAAAATGTACAAGTCCTCACATTTTTAACTAGATAATTTATATATGAATAGGCCAAATATGATATCATAGTAAAAGCAGACAAGCAATACCCCAAGAATCATCTGCCTAGAACCTTGAGTCAACTTTACAACTACAAAGTGAGTCCTGCTTAAGGTAATCAGCATATGAATAATTGAGAAAAGTATGTAGTACTCATTAAAAACACTTTGTATACTTACTACTACAGCAAACTGTATTTCACTCATTAACATTTGTTGTAGAAATAAAATGTAGAAAATTAAATGAGTTAACCAAATCCTGACAAACCAGTAGAAACATAGTCATGTAAAAAACACAGCACAATGACATACCTGTTTTGAGAGCAACTCTTTGCACAAACTGTAAAGAGTAATAAATTTTCTAGCCAGCAGTCTGGCATCAAGAAAGCCTTCAGCTACCAGCATGATTTCACAGATAAGTTCAAAGTCAGGCACCACCATAGCACATGGTCTGGAAAAATAATGACAACCATTAAACTATTTCCATCATCTGAAAGAGGTGTGTATAAACTGTTGTAAAACTTCAAATACTAAATATATTTTGATAAGTATCCCAAGAAAGTGAAAGTTACCTGAACAGTGCTTTAAGATTTTCTGGTAGTTCAGCTCTTCCAGCATAACCAGGGTTCATGGTGATGAAAGCTCCAACAGTTGGGATCAACTTGATGTTCTCACCCATAAAGTTAAATCTCTTCTTTTTGTCTCTGATGGCATCTTGAATTGTCTTCACCTATAGTTGAGACAAAAACATTTTTGTTTATTAATCTGTCATGCTCTCCTCATAAAAACGTTAATATACTTTTATATTTGATTAAAACATTACGATGGAAATGAACCTGTACTGTAAAATAACAATGTTGAAAAACAAAATAAAGGAAAGAAACAAGTTATTTGTGACAATAATATTAACACAAATATTAAACCAAAATTATGTATAACGTCAATGTGGTTGGTAATTTTTGGAAACGTACGAATGTCAGCAAATATCCTTCAATACAACTATGTGTGTGTAGTTCTCTCTCAACTATTCAGTGTTTATAAAGTACATATTATTTCACATCATTAACAGTGCTATCAAAACTCTCATGTCTAAAGTATTGGCATCATGCACAGCATCACACCTAAGTATTATATGCAGCAAATTCTAACATTTTCTGCAGGATTTGTTTGGACTGCTTTCCTAAAATGTAAATGTTCCTTAACCATTGAATTACTGTTCAGTTCTTCAATGATTATCATAATATGTGACATAGTTGTTTCTACCTGCGCTTCAGGTGTGCAGGTTAGGCTTACTTTCATTTGTTTTCTGAGGTTATGAAATTAAATACAATTTGTAAGTTTTCAAGACAAATCTGCCATTCTTTGACATCTAATTTAACTGCATGTTATGTCACAGTAATTTGTAGAAAAATAAATGCATCAATCAGTGAGTGACCAGTGTTTATTTAAACAACTGCAAGCCATTATTTTGTAGACTGCAGATAGCGTCCTTAATGTCACACACAGTGATTACTGTTCATACCACGAGGATATTGGGTGTAAGATGCTAGCCCCATATTTTAAGCTGATCAGCACTTGATAGGTGACGAGGTCAATATCATATTGACTGCCTTTACTTTCCAGTCCAGTTCCTGATATCCACTTTAAGCTGGGTCGACCAAGGAGCCCAGATCATCTCAATGGGAATTCAATCACATGACCACTGGACCAGCAGGCTGGCGTCCTAGCCGTTGCACTACCACAGCTGCCTCAAATACTAATTATGAAGCTACTATTTCTTAGATTTTAAACAGCAACCCTGACGGCACATGTTTAGTGAGACATTGACAACGACGACATTGGAATAGACATCAACTACCATATGGATGGAAAGTTATTCAATCTCAGAAGGCTGAAAGCTAAAACCAAAATTAACAGCAACACCAGTCAGAGAGCTCCTGTTTGCTGATGATTGCGCTCTATACGCCAACTCAGAGGCGGACATTCAGCATAATGTTTCAGCTTTCTCACATGCCTGTGCCAACTTTGGGCTCAATATCAATTTGGAGAAGACTGTAGTTATGTACCAGCCAGCTCCAGGGAATAATCACATTGTGCCGAATATCAAAGTGAATGGTCATAGTCTAAGTGTTGTGGACAAATTCACCTATCTTGGCAGCACCGTGACACAAGCTGCCACGATTGATGATGAAGTGAATGCAAGAATCTCCAAGGCCAGCGTGGCCTTTGGCAGACAGTACAAGAATGTATGGGACAGAAATGGAATAAGCCTGCAAACAAAGCTGAAAGTCTACAAAGCAGGTGTATTATCCACACTGCTATATGCTTGTGAAACCTGGACTGTTTATCAGTGACATGCTAGGAAATTAAACCACTTCCACACAGTCTGCCTTAGGAAGTTACTGAAGATTAAATGGCAAGACAAGATCCCAGACACTGAAGTCCTAGAAAGAGCAGTCCATGCCCAGTATCCACACTCTACTAATGAAGAATCAGATTCGCTGGGCTGGTCACTTGACTCGCATGCCAGATCACAGGCTCCCTAAACGAATTTTTTACGGCGAGTTGCGTTGTGGTAAACGCTCCCAAGGCGGCCAGAGGAAACGCTTTAAAGACACTCTGAAAATCTCACTGAATGCTTTTGGAATTCATCATGACACCTGGGAGACTGCAGCCAGAGACCGAAATTCATGGCGTGCATCATTACACAAGGGTGCAGTCACTTGTGAGGCAACCAGGACTGCAAGAGCTGTGAAGAAAAGACAGAACAGAAAAATCACTGCAGGAAATCCTCCTCCAGAAATGTCAAGCATTCTTTGTCCACATTGTCAAAGAACATTTCGAGCCAAAATAGGCCTTATCAGCCATCTTAGAACTCATGGCTCCATCCTTTCAACCCCACTGGATGAAATGAATGGTCATCATCATTCTTGATGGACAAACAACAATGAGAGGTAAGCCTGCTGTTAGATAAATATCCAACATTCTTAATATTGCCATTGCATTTATTTATTACTTCCTCTCTTAGTTACACCTTTCATTTCTCCTGTAATTGTGAATGAATACGTTGTAAAGTACACCAACATTTAAAATAATAAATATGTTCAATAAATGCAACACAAACAAAATTAACAATAAAAGTAGTATTAAATAGTTACTGACAAATCAAGGAAGATTGCAAAACTAAACAAAAACAGCCATTTTCTGACCTGTACAGCAATGACTGACAGCACTTCTACAGCTATGCGATTGAACTCATCAAAGCAGCCCCAAGCACCAGACTGGGAGAGACCCTTAAAGATGTTCCCTACAGACTACACAAATTATTTCACTGATAACATAACAGTAATAGGATTCAGAAACAAAAGCAAGACATTGTCATAACATTTTGTAATAGCATTACTCTAGTAAAGTTTTTTCATCAGCTTGATCTTAAAGTTGTTTTATATTCTTGTTGGTGTCACCTCTTGTTTCATAAAATAACTCCACGCTGCCTCTATATTATCTGCATGTATTAAGGCCATGAAAACAAATTAAAGTCAAAGATACATAAAATTGTTCAACAAAGGCTCAGAATCAGATGTTGAGAAACATAACGTTTTGTTGCCTGAAAAAGTGGTAGCAAATAAAAACCTCTGGACTTAGCATATCAATATACTCATGGATATAATTCATCCTTTCTGAGGGATATGACTGTAACATTTGAACAGATGGAGGCCGAGCCAAAATAGGCCTTTTCAGCCATCTTAGAACTCATGGCTCCAAACTTTCAACCCCACTGGATGAAATGAATGGTCATCATCATTCTTGATAGACAAACAACACGAACCTGGCAGAAAATTGGAAAACCATTATAGCAACTGAAATAAAGAATTCCTACAAAATAGAAGTGGTATGGTTGATGACTTCGGTCACAAGCACAGAATGTTGCCTTCGATCACATTGTGTTGTGTATGATACCTTGAACCTCACCTCAGATGGCAGCAGGATCTGTGCTGCTTTGAGAGAATCTCATGCAAAACTGTTTCTCTACGTCCTTGTACACCACAGATATATGACTATTATAGGCCTGACCTTAAACAATAGAAATCTCATCAGAGATAGTACTGACACCCAGAGGTGCAGTGACCAGAAACAAGGAGAAGAATTACATCTGGCACCCATCGGTCCACTCATAAATAATGGATCAGCGACATCTGATACTGTGTGCCCCACAAAATGACAAATAGGTTGATATGTCTTCTGAGTAAGATTCCTACTGAATGACAAAATAGGTTCAAATGCTCATTGAGTGTGAACCCTAGAGAATGGTAAATTGGTTCAAATGCCAATGATCGAGAGTACTACTAAATGATACATGGGTTCAAATGTCCATCAAAAACCTTCTGCTAAATGAAGAGCCAATGCTAGAAGGTAGACCCTTGCTGTACAAGTTGGTTTCCTGAACCTGGAAGAAGAAACCATTACACGAGACACCGCAAGGCATTTATGTGGCAGAATTGTCTCACTGGATTAGACCACTCATTGTGTGCCGGTCATCAAAGCCCCACATCTACAAACTGCATACTGCTGATCTTTAAGGACGTACATTTGATGAGCAGGAAATGCAATAAATGGAAGTGAGGCCAAGCAGTCATGTGCAGGATGTGACAATTCCTTGAGTGAAACCAATAGTGGAGTTTCATGTATTGGGTATTCATTTTTGGATGGTGGGGAATGCCCATACGTTGCCCTTACTTTTCCTTGTCGGTCAAATGACATTATGTGGCTGTTCTGGACAGGACTGTTGAGATGCACCACCTGTAGATGGAATGGCAACAGTGATGTTGCAACTCTCATGCAATTAAATGTCATAAGAAATTACCTGGGAAGACTAGTCTGTTATGCTTAAGTCTGAAAGAGAGAACAGAAAATCCCCAAATGATGGTAGACAAACAGTATCCTGAGTGCTCACTCATGCTTAGAGACCTCATATGAATGATTGAAATAAGTGCGCTACTTCTTCTTCTGTTTTTGTCCTAATACTTTTGCCATGAAACATCGCAGAGAAGAGGTAGATGTAATTTGCTGTGTTTCGCTTGTCTTGTTGCTTGTATTAGCATCATATTTAATTTTTTCAACATCTCTTTTATTCATTCTAGCTAACTCTTTCTGGGTCATCTTCTGCCTTGTATCTTGATGTTCTCATGTATAACACTGGAGCTGCTGGTTGATCATTGTTCCATTCTAACTAAATTTCTGAACGACTTAATTCAGTGTGCTACTTGTAAACTGATAATTTTATCCAAAAACATATAATAAAATGAACACAATAAACTCAATGTATACCTTGTAATCCATTTGCTCAGAACAGTTGAATACGTATACCATGATACCCAGAGCTCTTCCCAAGTCTTTGGTGGTCTCAGTTTTGCCTGTTCCTGCTGGGCCTGCAGGAGCTCCTCCCATAATGAGGTGGAGGGATTGAGTCAGAGTAATGTAACACCTTCAAGAATATTTTTTAAGCAACTTTAAGCGACTTCAAGAATATTAAATATCTGATCATTTACACAGTTTGTGTGTTCCTTTGCAAGGATCCTTTAATAGCTGCATTCCACTCATCTATTCCAGCCACTTTTGTGGATCTTTTTCCAGGAACCCCCAATTGTTTTCCCCATTATGAGTTTCAAGCAAGACATTCTTTACTGCAGTCTCTTTTACTAAACTGTTTACCTTAATTTTTTCCATGGCCACTTGCTGAATTCTTTCTCCACAATGTATCATTTGTTTTTATATCTGATCATCTGAATTTAGCAGTGAAACGCAGATAAATAACTATTTTTTAAATGTAATATCAACTTAGCTCGTGAAACAATATTATTTTACTATTGTCTTCAAGATTATAGCTTTGTTTGCAGGCAATGTTTTAGGGATTTAATACAGAAAAAAAGTAACTTAAAAAATACAGAAAAAAAAAGTGTACTGAAAAACATGTATCATCTAATTATTTTCATGACATCCCTTTCTGCTCCCTCAGGCTCTGTACTACTTAAATGATTCTGCTTCTAACATTTAATATCAGGCTAACCAGGTCTTCTTTGTGGCATATTTAGTCATTTATTCTTGTTAATTTTGTTGCTATTCTTAGCCAGTTTTTAAACTGACATAAATATGCATGTAGGACACATGCTTTGTGGACATTTAGTTAGAATTTGAAGAATTTATCATCACCTTTTTTAAAGAAACACAAAAGGCCCCATTTTGGCAAATAGATGTGAATTACTATCAACAGTTTCTGCCTATTTGTTGTACTCTTATCAATTTATTCTAAGCAAATTGTCAGATTTGGGGTAATAAAAGAAAATTGAGATTTATTAACCAATTTTTGTGCAGTGAATCAGAAAATCTTAGGCATAGGTGTTTTTCCACATAAAAGAATATAAAAAGCAACATGGGTATTACCAGACCACAATACAGAAATTTAAACTGATCTATACGTATTAACAAGAAATGCAGATATCTCTACATGGCGTAACATTTAGTTGAAACATAAGCAATACATATTATCTTATAAACAAGGAAATAAATACCATGCAGGATATGTCAGAAATAAAGAAACTAAGAACAATTAATGGTCACACTTTTTAATAAGTACCAGGTCCTGCCAACAGTTAGTAGATAAGGTGAGCATAGAAGACAGCTGGCAGCAACATAAAACATTTGGAGCATTTTATGTACAGAATTCCTTAGATAATGGGTTGAAAAACATAAAGCATGGATCACACCCAAAAATGCTGTTAAAAACCAGAAGAAAAGAAACATTTAAAAAAACAAAAAACAGATGGAAACAATAGCAAACCTAGAACTACGTAAATGACAGCCCATGAGACAATGCACAGAAGCCAGTAAAGAAGTTAGGCGGTGCTTAAGGGCAGATAAAACACAATATTTATACGACCTAGCAGATGAGGTAGATGTACTGGGGGAAGTCAATAAGTAAGTCACGAATGGCTGTAGAAAAATAACTAAATACAATACCAACTTGAAACTAGTTCATTTTTATTCATACGTTGTCCCTTTATTTCTCAACATAATTTCCACCAACACTGATGCACTTATCTCATCATTTTATCAGTCCTCCCAAACCGGCTGCATAGAACTGCGTGCTCTGTTTTCTAAACTATGTTTTCACTGCACATTCAACTTCATCGTCATTCGCAAAATGTCTCTCACCAAGGTAGGTTTTCACTGAACCAAAAAGGTGGAAATCGCTAGGGGCTTAGTCGTGTCTGTAAGGTGCTACAGAGTCTATCGTTACTCGCCTGTCACCGCTAATCATCTCCTCCACCCGCGGCACGGATGCTTCTGTTGCAATCTCAACAGGACGACCAGATTGGATTTCGTCAACAATTTTAGAGCATCCTTCAGAAAAAAACCAAAGAAGGTGGAAATCACTAGGGGCTAAGTCGGGGCATTAAGGTGCATGTTCCAGAACTTCCCACCTTAGTTGGTTAATTTTCTCTTGAGTTAATCGAGCTGTATGTGGTCTGGCATTGTCATGAAGAAGCAACACTCCTCTAGTCAGAAGTCCTGGACATTTTCTTCAAATTGCCTCATGAAGCATCGATTGAACTTCACAGTACGATTCAAAATTCACATTGTCACCTTTCTTCTTGAAAAGGTTAAAAGCACTCCTTGACAATCCCAGAACACTGTCAGCATAACCTTCCCTGCTGATGGCGTAAACTTGAATTTTTGGACACAAGGCGAAGAAGGATGTTTTCATTGCATTTCTACCCAGCTATGCACCGCTTTACTGGACAAACATTTGACAGCATAAACAGGAAGCATTTCCTTATGATTGTCCTTTGCAGGCAGTCCTTTTGCTCACAAAATACGCACAACAGCACGTTGCTCTTTGGTTTTACATTCGCCTTTTTGTCTATGCGCTGCGCATGCACATGAGACACCTAGCGCCACCTGGCGAACGGGAATATAAAGTTCGATGTTGCTGTCACCTAATGACACGTGTAGAAAATACTAACTACATTTACCTGCCATCCCACAGAACTGTGTGACTTACTTATTGACTAGCCCTCTTAGCCGCAGCAAAAGGATACCTCATAGACCTTTACAGTACCACTTGAAAGAACGGGTCATGTTTCCATCTCCCATTTATTACAAATGTACATTCATGATTAAAAGAAACTAAATATTCAACTAAGGTTATGCATCACAAATACTGTCTCTTAGGCACAAAATGCTTACATTTACAGGCCACAAATACTGGCTCATCTGCATCTACGTGTTGATAAATTAAGTTACTGCTAAAAGTTTATAGATACAGTTAGTGCTCGACTTACGACCACGATCAGTTCCGACAGACCGGTCGTAACATGATTTGGTCGTAAGTTGAGTACTCTATGTGTACAGTAATGTGAAGTGGTGTTATAAAAATATTTAAGTTAAATTATATCATAAATTTCTTTTATTATTGTTATAAATCATAATTTTCGATGTTCGTTTTGTGCCATTTGTATCATCTCTTCATCATTTTGTTTCTTATTTTTACATTGTCAGGTTTAAGAAAAACACTGCATTAACTGTACATGTACAACTGGTTTAATATTTGCAAAACATACAAAATACAGGTGTGGAAAATACTATAGGAATCATTTTCCCAATCGCAAAACACATCAAATTGTCATTAACATCAGAATATATAAACATGGACGAAACATTTTATTGGCCACTGGTGCTTGGCTGCAGATCATTAATGTCATCATCTAAGGCAGCAGTTAGGGGTACCGGAGTTGTTTTTTTCATAAACATCGTGAGCTTTGTCTGAATTGTATGTTTCTTTTTTTCATCATAAATTTCACGATAAGGACGAAACACATTGTGCGCCATCCATTTAATCCTTGCAAATTGTTCGATGTTTGGGTCCATTGCTTCGAAATGTGTAAGAAGTTTATTCAGTAAAGATAAACCTTCTGATAATCCCTTAAGTGGTGAACTTTCTTTTTGGCTCATCCTCTTCTTTCTTGGCGTCTCTTTTTTCTTCTTCCGCCACTCTTTCTTCTTCCAGTTCGATTAACTCTTCATTTGTAAGTTCTCCGGATTCTTTGTCTAGCAACTCTTCGACATCTTCAATTTCACACTCCAAAGAAAGGTCTTTGGCGAGTTTTACTATTTCTTTCTGAATCGTTTTAAGTTCATGTTCACTGTCACATCCATGAAAATCATTAACATAGCGCTTAACACAATTTTTCCAGATGCCATTCATGCAATTTGTTGTCACAGCCTCCCTAGTGATTGTGGTCATAAAGTCAAATGATCGTAAGTTGCATAGGTCGTAAGTCGATCAATACCTGTACATTAGTGACATAAGTTCTTTGTTTATACTAGCCACTTTAGTAACATTTTCTAAATTGCTTTTTAATTATGCAATATGCATAGTTGGATACCTCTTGAAACAAGAAATCCAACTGGTACCTTAATCAAGTCTGTAGATCAATTATAAGCTGAGATATTAATGTTTGTGGGACAATTTATCACTTAATATCCACAAAGAGAAAATACTCTTTTCCTATTTTGAGAAGTTGTGACCAAAACACATTCGCTAAGGTTCAATGATATGATCCGTTTAGAGTGATGAACAATTGCACATATATACAATGTTTGTTGAATATAAACATGCATTAATTATTATTGTAGTCGCTCTTAATATTCCATAAGAATATTAAATGTTCATAGCTGGAGTATGACAAGAAAAACTGCCATCTTCCACCATTGAAATACTAGTAAATACTACATTACAGCATGCGATCTTCATAATTTCAGTGTGGCATTTATTGCCAACTTAAATGGTCCAAAATCACAAATTAGACATAAAAATAGATGCTAAACTTAATAATGCATAGTATAACAATGTAGTAAGTCTCGTAAAACGTTATTTAGGGGTTTACTTACCGCTTAGAATAGACACAAGAAATAGTTGCGAAACAAAACCGCAAGTATATTTTCGTTAAAATTCGGTAATCGGTTACTAAAGTGGCTATTTTATACAATTCTTAAAATGAATTTAAAATGTTATGGAAATTACAGCAAACTAAGATAACATTACACTGCCAATCATTTGTATATGAGTAGCAAAATGTGCTCACGAAAGCTCATGCCAGGCAGCTCCAATTTATAAATATGAAAACAAAATACTCGCTGCAGTAGAACTAACCTGTCTGTAAGAGGTGTTATAACCAGTCGTGGAGTATTGCCCAAATATTCCTTATCATATCGAAATTGAGCATCACAAATGTTGGCAAAACAGTCATCTTCTTTTGTATCCCAACGGTGTCTCAGCTGAGATAGCCAGACAAAACACTGGGAATTGTCAACCTGTGGGAAATGATCTGGATGCAGTAGTACACAGTTCACAAATCTTGACATAGTATAATAGACAGAGTGCATTAGTTATCTTGTACTATATTTGACAGCAGGAGTTTATGTTTACAACTGAATTACACTTAATATTACCACTATCTTGTGACCCGCTTTACAACAATATTTGAACACCATTTCCGAGAACAAACTATGGATGGTCGCACCTGGCATTTAAGCAGGTGCGAAACCAGAGACAGGGGGACATTAATATTTTAGGAACAGATGTAAATACATATACTGTTAGCAAAAACATAAGTAAATTTAAACACAGAAGACACAAATAATGTTGCCCGATTTAATGCCTGGCATATTTTGCTGCATCTTGTCAGGTGTATACTGCAGAGGTTTTTATGAAATTACATGAATAAATAAATAATACTTTAGCTGTATAACAAATACTGAAGTATTGGAAAGATCAGGATGTGTGACAGTGTGTTCCATGCTCAGTCTTCATAGACTTAGATGGATAGGACACGTTAGGAGGATAGATGATGGTAGAATACCAAAAGGACATCTTTTTTGGTGAATTACAGATGGGTAGGAGATCTCAGGGTCTGCCTCTACTACGATACAAAGATGTGTGTAAGCAGGACATGATTGATACAGGCATTGATAAAGCACATTGGGAGCAAGTCGCCGCTGAACTTGTTGCATGGAGGGCAACTATCAGAAATGGAATAAAGACAAAGGAGAAAATGATTGCAGATAAAGCACACACGGAGCGTGAGAGACGTAAGATGGTGCATGATGGTGAAAATGACCATGTTTTCACATGCATCCACTGTGGACAAAAATTTACAGCACGAATTGGCCTTATCAGCCACACTCGCCACCATCTTGGGTCAAAGTTATTAAGCCTTTCTGAAGCACAGTGTACCAAACTATTGTCTGTCAAGACAGAAAGGTGCCAATGAATGACTTTAGCTTAAACAACTAAAACGCACAGTCATAGGTATTGTTCAAATGTTGAGCATACGAGATGCAGTTAAATATGCCAGCAATAAATCATGCAAAATACTATTTGTGGCTTATGTGTTGGAAGACACACATACAGTATTAATCTTGTTTGAAAGTTGCATCAAAAGTTGATGTTTTCCCTCTTTTCATTGTAAAATGTATTTTGTGTGGTTTTCCAGAACATAACTTGTATGAACATTTAATTGTTGCCTTCTGATTCACAAGTTATAATGAAATCAATGTCCAGAAAGCTCTAGATTCTTTCAACAGTCAATCATCAGATGTTACAACTCCTTAAAGTTATCTATCCCTATTATAATAAAACTATAATGTTGAAAATATACCCCACTGTGTGAAATATATGAACGTATGTTTAAAGCTGTCATGAAAAATAGATGCAGGAATTACCTTCAATAGTATCATCTTGGCAACTACATCACGAGCATGCACATCAATTGTGCAAATTGTCATAATCTTCTGTCGGTCTCCAGGCGATAAATCCCCCAACAGTAATGTGATAAGACTGTTCAATTGTCCAATCTATGTACATAGACATCATACATATTTATATAGTAAAAGTCACATAGGAGTTAAATGTTAGCAAAACTGAATGCATGGTGGTTACCAAGAAAGCACACATTCCAAATTAATTCCAGATGAATTAGAAGGAAGAAGCTAAACAACTTTTAGATACACTAAAGAACATGATGCCACTGTGAGCAGCTGTTAAGAATTCTACAGATTACCTGACTGGCACAGACGACCACAAAACATATGGAAGACTGAAGTAGCATTACCCCTTATCATTACAAGTCCATATATGACTGGAATGAGATACGCTGCTGTGCCCAGGTTGGGATGAGCATAATTTCAATAAACAGGGTGTGCAGTATTTAGTAGATGCTTTTATTGTACACGATGAGCAATTAGGGTTAGAATTATGATTTAAAAATGCAGAAATTATGGTCATCTTCAAGAAGAAAGAAGTACCACAATATAATATCCAAGTAAATTGGAACATTCTTAAACAGCTGAATCAGTGCTACAATGTGGAAGGTAGCTCAAAGCAATTAGAACAACAATCACAATAGCAAAAATAGTCTTGCAAGATGGAAAACATGCTCATCAATAAAGTTTTCAACTGCAGTGAGAGAAAGTGTTAAAGCGCTATAAAGAAACAGTACTGTTGTATGCCTGTGATTGATTAATTGATTGATTGATTGATTGATTTAGGAACCGACATCACAGCATTCCCATAAGCGCTCCGTCCCCATCCTCAGAAGCCAGCGAAGAGTTCCAACCCCAATAGTACCAGTAGCAATCTGATTATATGTGCGTCTCGCCTTTCCTCTAAGTGTCGAGCATCAGCCAGATCCCATCGTCACTCCACGCTGTCGCATTCTTGCCAGACCACGGTGATCCGTTTGCTCCTTCGAGGTGTACACGTGCTCCCACAAGGCCGCAACCACGTCTGCCTTATCATGCATCAATACTCCACCAAGTTTTGCAGAGCCAGCCAATCTGTCTGCCTGTTCATTCCCCAACACACCAGCATGCCCCGGAGAAAATATCCAGATGATGCTTGCCACCCGTGACTTCTGAAGTGAAGCAAGCCGCTCGGCACGAAGCTTGCCTGTCCTCACCCTACTCAGCATGCTTTCTGAGTCAGTTACAATCACGATGTGTGTGTGTATCGTATTCTCCATCCAGCGGAAAGCTGCACTGACTGCCTCCACCTCCATTCTTAAGCTAGATGTTGTGGTATCATATGCCAGGCTCTCCTGCACCAAACGTCGACCATTAGCCTTTGCCAAGAAACCCTAGGCACTTCTACTATCTCTCAACACCGAACCATCTGTGTAGATAATCACATCACCTGGGCAAGCATTATCCTGAATTAGTTGCTTAATTTCCACTTCCGTGGCCCCTGTTGGCCACTCCCTGCTCAATGTGATTATAACTTTGCACAAGTCTGACTGCTCCGCTGGCACTCTGACCCACTCCTCTCCTTGCCTAATGTTCTCCAAGGGGCACACCTGTCTGATCGTATCCTCCGCCTGAGCCATCCATGATTTCCCTCTTATCAGGTCGTTGGCCCTTAACTGCGTCCAGCGCCTCATGCAACAGGATGATCTGTGTCAGCAGCTACTCGTATGCCTGTGAAACATGGACAATAAACAGCCATGTTGAGAAACATGTAATGGCAGTGACAATATGGTATCTGGAGATGCAAAGAATATAATGGATGAACAGAAAAATTGAATGAGGCAGTCCTTCAGGAAACAAATGAAAATCGTATGTTGAATAGTGAAATTAGACATCGAAAGTCGAGATTTTTGATTATATTATGAGGAGGAATAAACTTTAAAACTTAGTGACAACTGGCAAACTTGATGGGAAAAAAAACAAGGAGAAGACAAGGATATAAACAACCAGATGTCTTTGCCACAAGGCATAATCAGGGCAAGAACACAGACTCCATTCAATACTCTCATGATCATGTGAGATGGCGAACCATGACCGCCCATACTTAACATGTCAAATGATGATGATGATATGTGACATAATTTTATTTGTATGATAAAATCACATTTGTATATTTTAATTGTTGGGATTGAATTAAGGTCAACTGCTGCAGATATTTAAAAACAATATTAAAGCTTTGCCATACGAAATAAAATAAAAAAGAACAAATATTTGTGATTATGGAGCATCCATCATGTTGGACCTTTCGGTTGCTACCTTTCATTTACTAAAATTCAGTATTACAGCAACCAGTAGAATACCTCAGTGTGGCATACTGAAATAAATACATGTTAAATACATTCACTGTAATATTTACTATAAACATGAATGACACTAAAATCAACCATGGCAAACCCTAAAAAATACACTTGATGATCCCCTTGGATGTCAACCCATGGGTTGGGAACCTCTGCAATAAAAGAAAGGAATAATATATTTTCTTTTTTTGCCACCCACTTGTTTTTTCAGGTAATCCTTTAAGGCACTCTCAAAACCTTCTTCCAGTTTAAAAAAGGCTTGATTGACTTCTGTTGTCCACCAGATCTGGGTGCCACACAATGCAGGCTAGTTTAGAGCAAAAAGAGACAACTTTAACCAACAAGATAAGAGTCAGATTACAGTTTAATTAATCTCTTTCTTCTCCGTATGAGACACTGCAATTGTTGATAAGTAAAACTGAACACAATAATGTTTTATCAGTCATAAGTATTAAAATTTAGCAGTTAATTAATTAACTATGTGTTACTTAAATGCTGAGTTGTTTACTCATAATTTTCATTTTAAGTTTAGCATTACTTTCTATTAACGTACATTATCTATTTTATTTCACATCTCACTTAATACTTGAAAGCTAGGAAACCAATAAATGGGATTGATAATTTCAAGCATTTATACCATTTGCCAGTCTCCCTGGCATAGGGGTTAACGTCTTTCCCCGTAATCTTGTATATTCTAGTGAGTAACGCAGCTGGTCTCTCTGGCTGTGGGGTTACAACACTTTCTCTCTGTAATTCCGTTTGTCACGCAGAGTCTCGTAGCGGAGCGAGAGCTGAGGTGGTTCGACTCCCGCTCGTGACTTGCGGGATACTGAGCCGGCCGCTCAGAAAGCAATGGCAAACTACTGAGCGTAATCTTGCCAAGAGATCAACATACAGCTGAAAGATGCTGGTGTTGACAGCTAAGTCCTGTAAAGGATATGCTAAAAAAAAAAAAAAAAACGCAGCTTCGCGAGATTCGGTAGCGGAACAAGCCGCGCTGGTAGCTTACAGGGGTATGTGAGCCGGTCGCTCAGAAAGCAATGGCAAACTACTGAGAGTAATTTTGCCTAATACATCAACAGCAGCTGAAAAATGCTGGTGTTGGGTGACTGCAACATCCTGTAAAGGATGTGCAACATATAAAAAAATATACCATTTGACCAGTTTCCTTGGTTACTGACTAATTGAACACACTGTTTCATTTTATCACAAATGTAAATTTTAATAATATTTTAAAAATGTTGCATGTCCTTTGCAGGAAGTTGCGATCAACTCTAACTCCAGGTTGACTTTCTAGGCACATTTATATTCAGTAGTTTGCCATTGCTTGCAGAACAGAAAATCCAACTGACTGGTATAAGGAGCAATCCCTCTTCACCACCATCAGCAAAAGGGAAGTCCAAGCACATTAAGACCTACAACAGAATGCCTTTACTGATAGAGTAGCAGATTATGGTCAATACTTTAACTGTGTAACATAATTCAAAGTGTGGTAATTTGGTTTTAATTAGCTACATACATTTTTTCTCCATTACAGTCAGTTACCAATTGCCAATGGTTACCGTTAACCTACATGAAACTGCCCTTTTGTATGCATGTTGAAAAAGCTCGTAAATTTACTTTAAATGTATGGGGTGGCGCAATTATGTTTCTTTTAAGAATTATTTTAGTAAAGTTAAAGTAAGTGTTAGTTTGCCTAAATAAATTATATTTTAAATGCAGAGAGTGAGGCTCAAGTTATAATCCCAAACATGCAACTTTTTTTTTTTCACATATCCTTTACAGGACATCGCTGTCAACACCAGCATCTTTCAGCTGTATGTTGATTTCTTGGCAAGATTACGCTCAGTAGTTTGCCATTGCTTTCTGATTGGCCGGCTCACATACCCCGTAAGTTACCGATGCGATTCGAACCACTGCTCATTCTTACCGTCATCACATTACCAACGAGAGTATACGAGATTACGGAGAAAAGTCATAACCTCTAAGCCACGAAGCCGGCAAACATGCAACTACAGACACATAATTGTTGATTTCACAATTCGCATCCAATTCTCCACGTAATTTAAATGAGTTTATAAAACATGTTTACAAATGGCTTAAAAATAACTAACTTTTTAAGTATATGTAAACTACTAGGGAGAAAAGAATCTTTGTTAAAACAATGTAAAACACTTACGGTCTGAAAGATTTATTGTTATGAAAGCTACAATATATCATAATGTATTCTTGTCACAGGTCATGTTAAATTTGCAGTAATGTGGTCTGCACAAAGTCCACAATTCCCTTCAGGTCACTAAAACAACACCTTTTTTGTTGCCTTAATCTGCAACTTGCTCACATGTGGCAATGGAGATTGGCCGTGCCGTGATTGGCCGATTATATGTTCCAATTTCTGAATTCGGGATGTCCATGATCATTCATCTATATAGAAAAACTTGAAGACAGCACATGTGGTTTTAATAATCTGCAGTGGCTTGTTCTCCAAAGCAACAAAACATAATTTGTTATTACCACTGAAGATAGTGGATTGTGTACAGTGTTTGTCAATGTCTCAAAGCTGGGTGTGTGAAAGCACACCAGGAGAAAGACCCCTAGAAGTCATGACCCAGGTGGCCAAGCCCCAGACATGCAAAGGAGGTAAAAGGGCCAAAACATTGCCAAAGGGTGACTTTTTCTGGCAATAAGAAGTCTCCTGTCATGATAGCTGCACAGTGGAGTTCAGACTACTGTCAATATTCACATCTTTTTTCTCTCTTCAATGAGTGGAGAAGATGATCTTCACCTCGCAGTTAAAACGCTGAGTGGAAATATATTCCAGCTTTAATATTATGGCTCTAATTTAAGCTTGTGAACTCAAGCATTCTTCAACATTTTTTGTCGCCACTTGCTTTGAAATCAAGCGTAGTCCTTGTACGCTACTTCTAGTAGCACTGGACTGATTTTGCATGTGGATTAGATTTCCCTATTAGCAGTGTCCCTCGCCATCTGGAGAACCCGCTCTGACTTCAGAGGTACTTGTAATTTACGTCCCCAAGTCAAGGACGAGAAGTCAGCATTTTAGTCCAACTGCCAGATGCAGGGGTGTTATACCCCCTACCTTAGCATCAGCACATCGGATGTTTAAGAACAAGTGCTATTATCCATTCAGCCATGCTGACCTCATTCTTCAATATGAAAATTTTTTCTGTAAACCAATAATATACGCTTCACTGACCACATTCTTCAGTATGAACATTTTTTGTATATCCGGAACAATAACCAATAATATACGCTTCACTGACCACATTCTTCAGTATAAAAATGTTTTGTATATCCGGAACAATAACCAATAATATACGCTTCGCTGACCTCATTCTTCAGAATGAACATTTTTTGTATATCCAGAATAATAACCAATAATACACGCTTCACTAACCTGTGCAGGATAATCAAAAATCCATTTATCTCTTGGCTTCTCTTCATAACTCATTACTGCATCAAACATTTCTTTACGTACTGTTGCTTTCATGACATCCTCCACACGACACAGCCAAATTTCAACCTGGAAATTAACCCATGCTTGCCTTAGACATGTTCAACAGTTTCTCTCCCAAGAAATGATGTCTTCACTTTACTAGTTAAGACTGGTTACTGAACAACAGTATTTAAATGATAATGCAAAGAGCACCATATATTGAGCAGCAGAAGAAACAAACTATATTGTCTTAACCTCAACTACTAGTGGGATTATGCTACATCTCAAGATGATGCAGGAATTAACTAGGTCAGTTATATACAAACTTAAATGGCATGGCTTAACATTACTTATTCAAATAGTAAAATTAAAACAAAATATAAATCAAGGAATAATTAAAATTACAACATCATCAAGGATGTTATCATCATTACAGTGCTACAAATGTACAATAATTTTTCCTAGAGAAATAAATAGTGACACATTTATGGCTTTCATTTTGAATCTCTGAGTGGCTGTAACATTTGTGGGATATCTAGAATTTCTTGAACACAGTTATTCATGGTTTGGTTACACTGAGTAATAAATCCTTTCTCACAACAAAAATACTGGCTTTAAAAATGTGTATATAGTTGATTTTCAAACTCTATTAAATATTCTTTTTCTTTGACTCAAGATATGACGACATCAATATGTGTACCGAAGAGCTAGAGAAATTAGCAGACATATACAACAACAGTTTAGGGAGTGCTAGCATCAAGGAGGAGTGGTTACACAGCTATCTGATTCCCTTGCCGAAGCCTGGCAAAGACCATACAAAAATTCAGGCATATCGAGTAATAACCATGCAGAATACAATAGGCAAGCTGCTGGAGAAGTTAATTGCCAGAAAAATATCAAGCCAGCTAGAGACGCAAGACATTTTTCCCACCTACCCTGAGTGGGTACCATCCAAACAGAGAAACCTGGACCAATGCAGCAGTTTTTGCCTATGATATCTATGAAGGTCGGCCAGCTGTTGCTGGATTGACTGGTTTGCCTTTTCGGTTCACAAGTGCATTTTTTCAGGAGACTCCTGGGAGTCATCGCTGTAGCTACGGAGTTCGTGCTTTGTGCGGCACTTTCGGTGGGTCACCCTGCAGAAAGAGACCGAGCCATATGTGATAAAACCCTGGTCAATAAAGTCTTTCTGGTGACTGCCGTTTTCATCAATGATGAACTGTATTTATCGTGGAGGACTTTTGTGTTGGCATTCTGGCGGCAGCATTATGCACAGTGTACCTGTGCGGGCTGTTGGTTTGCCGACACCCCTGTCTATTCCATTGTTCACATGGGGTAGTGAGGAGCATTTTGTGATATTCACTGGCACAGGAACAGAGCAATATGGGGACGACCCGTTGCCGTGAAGTTGGAACCGCAACTAACTAACTAACTAACTAACTAACATCTATGAAGGTTTCCACTCAGGCATTGAAACATTTGCTGCAGCGATTGAGCTTGATGACGCGTACAACAGAGTACCATTAGATTTTTTAATTCTTCAGCTTGTTGAACTCAAGATAAGTCCATTCCTCCTTAGTTGGACCGCTGCAGCCCTCTTCCAACGGAAAGTAGTCTTTAGATGTGGCAGTTGGACTTCAGAACCAACAATAATATATCCTGTCCTACCACAGGGATCACCATTATCTCTGGTGCTGCTCAACGCCTACACTTTGAGTGAGAATCACCAGCAAGCAAATCATAGGACTGGGGAGGACACTGTCATATGCAGACGATGTTTTAGTGTATCATCAGGGCAAGGATAGAGATCAGGCTGCTGTGGAACTACAAACCGAACTCAATCACATAAGCACTTGGTGTGTTGAAGCTGGGGCAATGGTCAACCCAACAAAGGCAACAGTGACATGGTTCTCTTTGAGTAACCATATTGTCAACACCCCAACACCAACTGTAAATATGGGTTCAGAGGTAGTGAAAAGAACGCAGGCGATGAATTACCTGGGGATACGATTTGATCGAAGCCTAGCTTATACTGAGCACGTACACCAGGTGATAACAAAGGCCAAGCGGGGTTTGGCTGTGATCCAGGTTGTGGTGGCGGCAAACTGTGAGCAGCGCCATCAATGCCTTCTTTACGAGGGTCTGATCCGTTCTGTTTTGGAGTATGCGATGGTGATCCTGACTCTCAGCCATAAGCAGATAGAAAGGATGGAAAGGATACAAAATGAAGCTATGCGCATTATTCTTGGATGTACAAGAGATACAGCATGCAGGGCGATGCGCTACCTTCTTGATTTTCCAACCATGAGGGACAGAATACAATTCTGCCAAGCACATGCCTATCTCAGAGTCAACGCAAACACACAACATCCACTGCACAACGAGATCAAAAAGGTAGAGGGCAGCAGGTTAAATAGAGGAAAGTCATGGATGGGTCAAGCCGAAGATATTCTTCAGCAGGTGTGTTCACTTGAGGACTTAGAACCTGGCGAAGGAGTGGGTACAAGTGCCAACAGAGTTCTCTACATCCTTTTTAGTGTGCATCCAACTAGACAGGAAATGCAGACAAGAAAATCCAGCTGCTGTGGAGGTGGAAGTACAAGCTCTAATCTTTGAGAATTCGTTAGAGGATGATGCAGTCATTTACACAGATGGGTAGGTCGTCCGAGGAGTGAGAAGTTCATGAGCCTTTACGGCTCAGGCCGGAGGGAAAACTAGTGAAGGAAGAGTCTGCTGCTTTTGCTTTGACCACAAGCAGCCTGACTATGGAAGTCATGGCAGTAAGTAAAGCAATAACATGGCTCAAGACACAGACATTCAATCGGGCATGTGTCCTTAGTGACTCAATGTGTATGCTCAGGATGATAGAGATAGGGTGGGTCTAAAGAGAATGGCTGCTGTCTCTGGAGTGGTCTCGGCTGGCAAAGATTAGTTTCATCTTCGTGCCAGGGCATGCGGGTGTACAAGAGAATGAGCAGGCTGACAGGCTTGCGGGTAGGGCTACTGTGGAAGACGGATGAGCCATGGACCAGGCAGACATTCTGAATACTCTACGAGAAGTCATGTACGAGAATCAAGTGATGACTGGGAATCTACAACCATGGTAAGGCTATGAGAACAGCAAGTTAAAAGAGGCGTGGCCAAACAAGAACACTACGCAGGAAGCCAAAGAAGAGTAATAAACCAACACAGAACTGGTGTGTTAGCCACTACACGCTGCGGGATTTACTGAGGAGGGGATCCGAGCACTTATGGACTGAATGCTTCGATGTGCAATGAGGATGATCTGTCGACTAACTGACTAACTAACTAGATTTGACTCAAGAAGTATCAAACTATTTTATAAATATTTACTGCCAAATAAACTAAATATTTAGTAGTGTAATGAAGCATCTCGGTCATCTGAGAATGGAGTACTCCAATTTTGTTTGGATTTATAAACACTCTTTTCTGCCAGGACCAAACTTAAAGCTGGATGAAATTGTCATAAACCATTATTATCTAAAATGCAATTATAACAGACAGTCTAGAAGGGCAACTAACAATCTTCACTGTTGGTTGAATCTTCCCAGTCCTACCCAAAGTGTGAAAGGAAGCGCAGACAGAGAAGTCATAAGACACCTGTTACACTTTTTATTCAGTCAAGCAGTTGAAGGGTTGTGGGATAACTGTCTGTCTAGCTGCTTCATACACAAATTCTGTTAGATAGCTATTTTTCCTAAATTCCTACTGCTAGTGGTACTCTGTTCAGCCTATTTCCAAATACTTACCAAGTCAATTATGGGTTGTTTTTAAGTATTTAGGGAAGTTGTGTTTATTATTTTCATCCAGACATGACTGGGATCCCAGCAGGGATCTTAATTCTCCTCAGTGCAGCATTACAGGTGGTTACAAACTTCTCCACCTTGTCTAACACAGACTACAGACTATAGAGTTAACAGCATAAAGATTCTCAACAATAATCACAGCCACTCCAAGCCACAGCAGTCTTTTCACCTCAACACATTTGTGAAATCAGATAGCTTTTCATCTGGTCTGTTTGTTTATAGCGTGGAACTACAGCCATTCAATAAATTACTGTTAGCTAAAATATTTGCACTTTCCAACCATCTGTGACAACTTTTGTTGTTGAATTATAATACATTTAAATTTAATTGTAAAAGTTTCTGAATATGAAAAAAACACACACATTCAAAACAATATTTATCTTCAGGTCTCATGAAACAAAACAGTATAGATGTCTGCACACAGAGCTACACTTATAACAGCCATCATGAAATGTACATACCTGACCAGACAAGTCACAAGTGTGTGCCAGTTTCACATATTCACCTTCCTTGCTGTACATTGCAGTTGCAGTAAGGGCACTTGATTTTGGAATCTCAAGGTTGGCTAGACTGTCAAAGAGTTTAGTTAACTGCTTGGCTACCTAATTGATGGAAACAGAAAAACTAATCTCTAAATGACAGATTTAAACTCCAGATATTGATAACATAGATATATATTTACTAACCACATATATGCTTTAAAAAGGAACTGCATGACATTGTCACTGGCTGCTCTTTTCATGACTAATGTTCACATTGGTTGCATTTTCTGTCTGGTCAGTAGTTGTACAACCCTGTTATTTGAATTGTTAATGCTTGTACAACATGATGAATTCTGACAGTGGTGATGATTTTGTTTCCTTCCCTAAAAACAAACAGCACATCCATTTCAATCATGTATCTGAGGTCTCAAAGTTTGAGTGCCAGATATGGGTGTTGGATGTTTATCATATTATGGAAATTTGCTATGACTCTTTCAGTCTTGGAACTTGATCCCCGGCTGACTTCAACACATGAACCTCCTTGAGGTGACAGAAATTGCCTCATTCCCAACATCATTTGTCAGTCTAGTAGGATACTTAATAGATTCTATGCTCTGCTACATTTCTCTGGCTGGAAAGGCCAGTTTTAAGAAAAAAATCACACTCAGCCTTCTAAAACAGTGATAGTCTCCTATACTGTTTGATCAGAGAGTAATAAACAACCTGGCAATGCCAGTTAACACTAGACACTACGTTTTAGTTTTGCCATATTTGACTGGAGATTTTTTTTGCGTTAATTTTCGGTTTCTAGTTTTTGTGTCTCCGATTTAAGGATATATAGAGTACTCACGACGTTAAATTCCCCAATTATTTCAATATCGCATTAAAACAGAAACTAATTACTGAGTATTGTAGTTCCTTCCATTGTCTACGAATGTATACATTTTGGATTCTCAAATTTTTCTTCTTTCGGAGATAAAGAGACTGTCTTTTGAAGACATAAGTTGACTCGTAAATTTTGTTTTATATAGATGTTATGAATTGATCTAGTATGAATAATTCAATTGAACATCCATTTTTACGCTACAGTGTAATTTCTGACTATTTAAGTCCGTAGTTACATCCCAAACTTAAATCATTAAGATTGCATGCTATGATGCCGTAATTTCCATGGCGGGAAAATAGCGATTATCTATGTCATAATCCAGCGATGATCATTTAATATTCTTATGGATTATTCAGAGCGACTGAAATTATAATGAATGCATGTTTGCATTCAACACCCATTTTGGTATTTGCCACATGGCGTTTAGACAGAATGACGTCATCAGAATAGGCTGGTAGAAAATCATATAGGGAAAACCCCACTCGGACACGAAAGTGGACGTCAACAAAGGAATCCAAGGAGAATGTGGACAACGTAATTGGACAGCAATGGGAGACGCTGTGATTGTGATTTCGAACAAGGACGTGTTTCAAAGGATCTGTGTGAGGTGACCTCTGGACGCGATGATATGAGCATGAGACAGCTCTGAGTCAGGAGAGAGATCTGATGATGATGACACTGCAGTGAAGTAACCGGGCGGAAAAACCTAGAGTGGAATTACAGCTTAAATGGAATCAGTGGATTAGGGCTTCAAGCAGAGCGCAGTAGACTAGACACTCATCGGTGGATTAGTAAAGTAGGTGCCGACACCGTCTATAGGGGTCAACCTACAGGTCTGCGTGAGTCTGCTGTTCGCATGTCTGCTACGGAATAAACTTCTGGTAGCGCTTTGATATCTTGACTTTTGCCGTTGATTGTCATTGTATTCAAGGTAAGGACGCAAGTTTAATTCCTCGTCCTTCGTTGCTGTTTTGCATTATTACAAGTTGATACCTCGACGGTTGCCGGTGTAGGCACATCGAGGCATATGGGGGCTCGTCCGGGATGACATATTTTTGAAACATTCAAAAAAGAGACCAAAAGTTACACGCATTGGTTGTTACACACAAAAGTTACATGCACAACAAGCGAGGAAACATAGTGTAAACGGGTTCATACAAACAAAAACGCATATCATAAACATGCACACAGAAGTGAAGAAGCATAGCACAAATATACACACAAAAGGCAAGAAATGTATTACATACATACGCACAGAAGTCAAGAAGTGTGTCACAAACGTACATACAGAAGTCATTAGGTGTATTACACACATACACGCTGAAGTGAAACAGTATGTCACTAACAGATACACACAATCAAAGAAATACGTTGCGTGCGGCATTACAATTATCCATTCACAAGTTAAAAGAAGATACACAAGACTGAAAACAATTACATTGTTCCAATCAACAAAGTTACCATGTACAAATATTGGCATGCGTGCAAAAGAGAGATTCTATAGGTTTGAAACAAAGAAAGAAAGAAAGAAAATAAATGAAAGGAAGAATAAAAGAAAACAATAAAGAAACATAAAATGGGATGAATGTGAAAGTGTTAGGTTCATATCAACACATAGTACACTACAGACACATTAGGGTCTTATTACTTAGTTATCCCAGATGTCACTGTGTAAAGTTATACTTGTCAGAATTGTTCTCACTATCTTTCTTCACTTAAGTGTGTGAAAATATGTTGGTTCTCTATTCTACAGATAATTGTTCGTAACTATATCGTTATTAGAGAACTTAATAATTTTATGAAGAGTATTTGATTTAAATATTTATTATATTTCTGATTTATTATCTTAGAAATCTTGAATCTTTGAGATATGATTCTTCACAAAACTGTAGGATCTACAACTCAATTATAATCTTGCCGATATTCTAAATCAACTATAAATATAAATATTTTATTCAATTTATTCAATTCTAGTTTATTATATTTATTTGTTCATAGAGTGTTTGGAAATATGTGTTAGATAGCACCGAATTTACTGGCAATACACACACAGATCAACAATTACATATTATTAATGCAAATAGATAGTTTAAGTAGTTAGATACTTTTGTCAATATGTGATTTTGACAGGATGATAAGAAATTTACGTGGTGAGGAACCGATGAGGCATGGAGAACTTTGAGAACTTTGACTTGTGTGACTTTTCTCCTGTGTCGAGTTTTCGCTTGGATGGTTTGTGACTGGGTGTAACTACTTTAAAGGAAAACCGGTGAACACGTATTGTGATATGAGTTGAACTGAATGAACATTGTATAATATTAGTATGTGTATATAGAGTTAATTTAATGAATTGTGATAATAGTTGATTAGTTAGATTAAATACTATGTTAGTATAGTTATATTTTGATCATTGATCGTTAGTTATTATTGCTAGTCTTGTGAAAGTCATTGTGTCTACACTGCTATGTTTCAGGTTAATTCTCTTGATGTAAAGGAAACAAAAATGATTACATCATTTTAAAAGGGAGGGGGGCATACTGCCACATGGCATTTAGACAGAATGACATCATCGGAATAGGCGGTAGAAAATCATATAGGGAAAACCCCACTCGGACACGAAAGTGGATGTTAACAAAGGAATCCAAGGAGAATGTGGACAACGTAATTGGACAGCAACGGGAGACGCTGTGATTATGATTTCGAACAAGGACGTGTTTCAAAGGATCTGTGTGAGGTGACCTCTGGACGCGATGATATGAGCGTGAGACAGCTCTGAGTCAGGAGAGGGATCTGATGATGATGACACCACAGTGAAGTAACCGGGCGGAAAAACCTAGAGTGGAATTACAGCTTAAATGGAATCAGTGGATTAGGGCTTCAAGCAGAGCGCAGTAGACTGGACACTCATCGGTGGATTAGTAAAGTAGGTGCCGACCCCGTCTATAGGGGTCAACCTACAGGTCTGCGTGAGTTTAATGTTCGCATGTCTGCTACGGAATAAACTTCTGGTAGCGCTTTGATATCTTGACTTTTGCCGTTGATTGTCATTGTATTCAAGGTAAGGACGCAAGTTTAATTCCTCGTCCTTCGTTGCTGTTTTGCATTATTACAAGTTGATACCTCGACGGTTGCCGGTGTAGGCACATCGAGGCAGTATTTATGTGTAAATTGTTATCACTCTACAAGTTCGGTTACATTTATTTTTGGGTAACTTTGTAAGGCAAATTCTATGGTAAAAATTGATCTCTGCTTCGCGTTGACAACCACGTGGGTTGTGCTGCGGTCTGACGTCATCACAGCATGACTTGGAGATGTATATTTCTGAGTGTGCATGTGTGTATATATATAAACTGGCAGTAGTTATCTGTCCTTGGTGGCCATGTTAATCTCCCATGGCAACAATGTAACCAACAGTTGTGTGAGTGTGTAGGTGGGGTCACAAAAAGTGAAAAGGTCAAAATCGTTTTTTTCTATGTCTACTGATTAATTTCTACTGATACAAAAACATGTAATCTCCTCTTAGAATTTACCTACAGACTTGAATAAGGTACCGTTGGATTTGTTTTTTCAAGAGCTATCCAACTATGCAGGTTATAAAATTAAAAAGCAATGCAGAAAAAGTTACTAAAGTGGCTAGTTAACACTTGCATTTCCTTTCTAAGAGAAAACCACATATTTTGATGAGAATTCAAAATGCACAAAGAGTACTTTTACAATAGACTTCGATGTTTGGACTGACTCATCTTATGTTGAACAATCACTATGATCTGACGTCATTAATTTTCTTGAGCTCATTTCAGACCAGACAACTCACTGTCAATTCAATGGTTACCTCATACTTCACTTTAGGAGTAACTGATCAACCCTAATGAATGAGTCAATAGAATCATTATGGTGGCTCAAGACATGTCTCAAATATTTCTGTGTGGTTTCTGAGACAAGTGTTGCAAATTCCTTGGACTGCCAAAGTAACTAACGACGACTACCTGAAAGAGGCTAATGAAACTAGAACATTATATACAACAATAAGAAAGAGGCAAACAACTATTTTTGGTCATGTGATGAGAAGAGAGGCATTGGAGAACATTGTGACAACTGGAAAGATCGAGGGGAAGAGAGGCAGAGGCAAACCAAGAGAAATGATGCTGGATGGATTGAGACAGTGGCATGGAGGAATATCAACAGCAGGGTTGGTACAGAAAACCAAAGACCAAGATCTGTGGACAGTCATGAACGCCTACACCAGCCAGCATGGCATTTGATGATGACTCTACCATGCTTCCCTGAAATGTCTACACATGAACGTTTTCAACAAATGCACTGTTCCTACAACAAGACTGGCTAGAATTTGTACTTCTGCTGATTGTCAGTGATTCTGGGATGCAATGTGTATCACTGTCATGTTTACTTCAACTGTCTCTACTCTCCTGCAGTAATTTGAGATCTGATCACAGCATATTTTGGCCATCTGTTTCAATTCTAGATTTCTTTTCACTACAACTTCTGTATAGTCTGACAAGTAGCATATTTTGCCAGTTTAATTCATTATTTCATACCTATGTTCATCACTGCTGTAAACTGAGTTAATTAAAACTGCTGAATTACTGTAAAGTGTAAAACTACCATAGTTGAAAAATTAATGTTTAATGGTAAACCGTCACAGAGAAACTAATAGACAGCAGATTATTACACAATAGAGGACCATCACAGAAAAACTTACCACTGGAGGGTTATTGCCATTGGATAAAATGTCCAATAAATCTGCTGAAGACACAAAGTAGAACCTTGGGAAAGCCAGTCGTTTTGTCTCTAAGTACTCAGCTAATGCCTTTTCACATTTGACAAGCTCCCTCTGAATGTTTTCCAACCTTTCATACAGGCCGGGCTGATTACAGGCATCAACTACAATAGGTGTCACAGTGATTTCCTTTGCAACTTGCTGTTGGTACAATAAAATACCATTAGCTGTTTAGAAATAGCTGTGCATAACTAAACAACATGTGAAAATGTGCTCAGTAGTGTGACAGACTTGATCACTGATAATATCTGTTTGGAGTGTTTAACTTAACAGACTTACTACCTCTAGCAAGGCAACTGTATCACTTTGAGGGAAAGATTTCAAATATCTTCTATGCCTATGGTTTTCATTCCCAAGGAAGGTTATCCCGGTCAACAAATGCCTGAAAAAGTCGGATATTCACCCAGAAACCTATTCGATTCTTGCTCGCCACGGCCAATGTTGTTGACATCTCCAAATATCAGTTTTAATTTCCCAAACTAATATTTTGTACTAAAATCACATCTGACATCTAGATTCTATTAAAGTTTATTTTCTCACTCTAAGCTAACTCTTCACACTTGTTATTTATTGTGAGCATGGTGTATGACCAGTTAGTGGGGTAGGGATATCCCCTATCAAAGGAGATGTAAGACGCCTCCTTTCCTCTGTTAGTCTACGGGACACCCTTGGGCAAGGTGGACTACCCGTTTTCCCCCTCCCCCCCCCCCCTCCCCCAATGAGGGTTACGTGAAGCCATGGAAGCAGGTGGTGGATGGAGTGTGAGAGCCGACAGATTGTTGTTGGTTATGGTCTGCACTCTGCAGCGATAGGCAGATGATCTCATCAGTAGAGACAATGGCTATGGCCACAAACTAGTACAGTCACTGCCCAGAAGGAAAGCAATGGCAAACTACCTTCTGCAAAACTTGCCAAGAAACCATAACAACCATGAAAAAAAAACATAATAAGAAAGGGATCTTGCGAGACCCCCAGGCCAGACAGATCAGATAACAGTGGGGAAGAGTGTGACACAGGGGCCAGTACTAGTAATCGTGATGACGGAGTTAATCCTGACTGTGTTACCAAGGAAATCCCCTGTGTCCAACTAAGAAACAGAGTGAGAATAGGAACGTAGAATGTGAGAAGTCTGTATGAGGGAAAGCTTAAAGTAGTATGTGATCAGATTGAGAGGTTAAATATTCACATTTTAGTAATTAGTGTACATCGCTGGAAAGGCAAAGAAAATTTTACAAATGAAAATGAAAGTATTTTCATATATTCTGGTAGAGACGTTGGAGGCGAAAGCGGGGTAGGATTTTGTTTAGATAAAGCAAATGCAAAAGCTTTAATGGGATATAACCCAGTTAGTGACAGAATCCTCACTATCAGACTTAAAGGCTGTCCTAAAAACAAAACTCTCATACACACCTACTTCAATAGCAGAGGAGGATGAAATTGAAGATTTTTACAGCATACTGCAAGACACATTAAATAAGATTGGCCATAATGATATAACAATAATAATGGGAGATTTTAATGCTAAAGTAGGTAGGGAGGCTTCCATAATTGCAGAGCCAACACATAGTGCTCCGGTACTAGGCTCACCCAAGGAATCACCACGTCCTGCACATGGCTGCTTTAATTCCTCACTTCTATGTATTGGGCATTTCATTCGTTACAGGCCGCTCCCCACACAAACCAGGAAAGGTCTGTCTGCAGATGGCATCCACTCAGTGAGCTTTCAGTTTGGACATGTGCTGGTCGCAGTGGCCGGAAGACAAGATAGTCAAAGCTGTTCCGGGCACGAAGGACATTCGGAAGACTAGATAGCCAGAGCTGTTCCATGCACGAGGGACATTTCACTCTGACGTTTGTGTGTTGTGCCAATTTATTTATAACCTTTAGGCCAGCACATTCAACTTCTGTTGGCGTTTTTTTTTAAAACCAGGTTAGCCTTCCTGGGGGTTTTGAGGGACATTCTGTTGTGGAGTCGCCCACATCTCAGCTGGTCATGGTAGAACGGTCAAAGACATCACGGTTAACCCTCAAGGGAAGGCAGGGGCAGTTCGTGGGCATTTTCCGCCATCCAAGGGAGCTTCCATAATTGCAGAGCTGACACTGCGCTCTGAGACTGGGGGCTCACCCAAGAAATTGCCACACCCTGCTCATGGCTGCTTTAATTCCCCACTTCCATATATTGGGTATTTTGTTCGCCTCTGGCCACTACCCGCACAGACCAGGAATGGTCAGTCTGCAGACGACATCCACTCATCGGACTTCCATTCAATAGATTCGCTAGCCAAGAGTTCCATTTCGTGTCAATGAGACGACATTCACTCAGTAAGCTTTCGCTCCGGACTTCCATGTAATGGATTCGCTAGCCAAGTGTTCCATTTCGTGTTAATGAGACGTTTCTCCACCTTTGATTATACTCACACAATCAATGAGTTTTTTTTAAATACAGACTTGCATCGTAACCACTCCTTGCGGTTTGGGACACTTTTTCACCATTAGTAACGCTCATGAGGTAGGCTACATGTGCTGCCGGCTCAGCACTTACCTCCATGCAGCAGAGAGCGAGTAACGGTCAGGCCCTCTCATGCAGGGATCCCTCATATCCCTCGACTAAGAGCCTTCGAACAAGTGTCTGGACCAAGCATGTAGCAGGATCCGCATCTCATCTCCATTTTGCAGTGGGTGAGTATCGATCCGGCTCTCACATCCGGGAGTTATGGTTCAGCCATACCCCTCAGCAGAGAGCCATAGAATATGTGTCTGGACCAAGAATGTTGTGGCATCGTGTGCCTGATTCGGACTTTGACTGCCTGACCTCAGTCTACCTGCAAAGCAGCAGGTGTGTGTCTCTCTTGGTCTGGTTCCTATCCTAAGACCTGTCCGAAATGTAGCTGATCTACCGTTGGTATAGCTCTTGGGGTCATTGGAACATGCAAGCCCCTCTACCATGACAAGGTGGAGACACGTCAGAGGGGACTTTAATTCTGTTATGGTCACTTGTCAAATTTATTTATTTTGATAGAAGAGTTTCCTCCGAAGCCGGAGAGTACCTGCCTGCATGGCGAGGAACCACCAGTCTGCACACCAATAAGCCAGACATGGGACAGCGGATACTCACGCAAACCTCAGGTCCTGTATGACATCACATTGATGTTGGACAACAGGATGTATTCATCCGTCATACAAGACTTCACACTGGAGTTCACAGCCAGCGAACACAAGCAAGCAAGCAAGCGATAGAAGAGTTTGCAATGAGTAACTAGGTTACTATTTTTTAAATGTATCTGTGCTCAAGGTTAGTCTATTGACCTATTTGTCTGGCTCTTAAGTCATAGGATTCACTCTCAGCACAGAGTTGGGAAGTTTTACATGAACCACTTGTTTCTAATGCAATGTTATCACACTTCCAACTGATCTTTTGAGTATTGATTTATGATGTGAAGCCTTCTTGGATAAAGACAAAACATGCAACTCCTATGTACAAGTCTCACACATTGCAAATCTCACAAAAGTTGAAAATCACATAGTGTGGCTATAAGACTGTTTCCTTAAAAATGTTGTTAGGATAACTAAAGGATAATTAAACCATACTCATATGTGCATACTGGCCAAGATATGCCAGAGAAAAATTATAATTAATTAAAGTTTGGACATATTTGTGTACTAAAATGTTTACAAAGTTCAGCAGTAGACTATGTGTGTACAAGACTGTTGTAAAACCACAGCATGGAGGAAATTAAAACCACTGATTGAAATCTGAGAGTTCCCTATATCTCTCAAACATACTGACATTTGGACGTGAGTTCAAGGCCTGCTTGTCAAAATGAGGCTCTCAGGTCTACAAAATGTGCTGGTGCTATCACATCACAGACGCACAGCAGCAAACTGCTTCAGGGCACATTATTAAAATTAATTATTGCTATCATCATAATATGATTTTGTACAGTCAGCTAGTCATTATTTGTAAACATGTAGAAAGATATAGTATTTCAAGTTTCATACAGCAACAGACCAGCAGTACTAATATGGCTCAAGATGATGTTTATAATAGGATTTATCAACAACTGAATAACACAAACTTTAGGCTGACTTTACAAAATTACAGTTACAAAAAGAAAAGAATAAGACATAGGAATTTGTGGTGACAAGCCTTCAGTAGTAAACAAGAAGAATCAAACCACAAAAACACAAAATCAAAGAAAGAAGTGATAATAAAGGAACAACATTATTGGATAGTGTCTTTTCTGTCTTGGGTTTTGTTGTTGTGGTTTGTTTCTTGTTTTCTTCTTGTTTTCTGATGAAGACTTGCTGTTACAACGCCTCTGTTTATTTTTTTTTTTTTAAACTGTAATTTTGTAAAGCAGACTTTACACATGTTTACATTTCCACAGCTTTACCACTGTTATAATCATTCCATTCTAATACAATGTATAAATAACTATGAATAGGTATAATACATACATTGTGGCTGTTGACTTCTGAACTATGAAATGCATATACAAATAAAGAATTAAAACATTATTAATAAAACTGTTATGTAAAAATTGTAAATAACAAACAAATGAATATTTTAAATAAATAAAAACAGGAACCCAGTTGGTATATGTGTGCTGACTACCTTGAATGCAGCATCAGTTTGTTCAAACCTGTCAGTGTCCTCGGGCAGTTGCTTCCTGATGTCTTCTGAGCCTATAAAAATGCTCTCTAAATGCATCCATGTTCTTTGAACTTGAACATAACTTGAAATGACCTGCATAGCATAAATTATATAACCAGTCAGAGCCAAGAACCAGGACAAGAAAGCAAGTAACACACAATTTTACATTCAACAACTTCTCCATACATTCATACAGCTAACCGCAAAGCCATAAATTGTGATTAGTTATAAAAATGAGAGAATCTGTGAAAGAACAACCAACCTCCACCTTTGTAACACAGCTGACATTCTGTTTTAAGCATTAAAAAACAGGTGACATTTTGTTTGAAGCATTCCAGAAAAGCTGACATTTTGTTTGAAGCATTCCAGAAAAGCTGACATTTCGTTTGAAGCATTCCAGAACATTCAGCCTGTCCCCTTCAGCGGATAATTCTACAATCACCAGCCCGTAAGTTTGCAAACCTTTTTGCTGGCAAGAGCATTCCATCTTTTTGGCGGTGAGGGATATTATAATGAGTTTTCTCCATGTCTCCCTTTTTATCCTGGCCATGGTTCTTCCTTATACGGCTCTGTTGGATATCTTTATCTACTTCTTTCCTTCATCTTCAATTATATTTGTTGATCCATCTCGATTTTAATTCTAACCTGAGATCCCTGAAGTATATGAACGGCAATGAATCCATCTGAACTCCAGTCAATTGTATGCTGCAGATTGATTCCTAACGGCTGTACATGCCAATGCTAGGTGGAAATATTTTGCGTGTAATTTTAGATCTAGACATTGGGTCATTCCATTACAACATGATTCCCCAGCCATAATCAAGAAGAATCATAAATAGATATGTAGTCGTGCATCAAGCTGTTATCTACTGCTCATAGTATATCGCCCTTTGTCAACTTTTTTTACTGTCTTAATGATGGATACTTTTACAGTTAGCATACCAGCTTCCCTGTTTGTACACAGAACTGATGGTGTACACCAGTATTAAACACTTTAAAATAGCAAGCTTATCTCTGCTAGAACACGATTATGTGAACTTGTAAACATTCCTTCTATACCTGGTCTGTGACGGAGAGTTTGTGCTGCCACGAGGAGACCTGCTCAAGAAAATGAGCAATATACTTGGAGGTCATCATGTTTTGAAGTTGGACCTGCAGAGAATTACAAGTGACATAATAAATTATGAGACTTGGTTTCCAGCTTTATATATAATATTTATGTTATCTAGGACAAATGTGAGCATAAATCAAACTATTGGAGAAATCTTTTACACTAAAAAACAACATTTAAAACAATTGTTTGTGTACCTTGTAGGACACTGTGATCAACCCCAGGTTAACTTTCTAGGCAACTTTACATTCAGTAGTTTACCATTGCTTTCTCAACAAGAAGTCAACATTTTAAAGTCCAATTGACCAATGTTATGAATTAATCCACTACAGATCATAAATCCATGACCATAAATCACGCAGACATTATCATGATGTGCCATTCCATGACACAGGCGATGATGTTTCTCCACAAACATCTGTCCTCTGGTCTGTGTTCTTAAAAAGCTCGACTGATGATCATTTCCTGTGCTAGCTTATCACACCATTCAGTATACTGTCTCACTCTTGCGACCTCTCTCTGTAACATTCCTGATTTTTCTGGTCGTCACACCTGTCCCATTATGTGACTTAAAATATGATGACTGTGTGACACAACTTTCTTAGAAAAGGCAATACACTCTATTTAAGAATATGTTATGCAGCAGATATTTTTGAGAGATTATTTTTTTCCATAGGAAATGAGGCAATAATAATAGCAGTTAGCCATTAAGAGGTAGTAATATCTATAATGTGACATATGCTAAGTTAGCTATCTTACAGTACAAAGATAACTATAATGGAAACAACTAATTATAGCATTTAAAATTGTAATGCTACCCTTGTCCTGGAAAGAAACATATTTTAACAATGACCCATTGACCTAAAACAAATCTAAGAATGTGAAACAAGACAATAGCACCTGATTGTCCTCCAGTGTTTCAATAACTTCTTCCTCCACAGTTAGCAGTGTTATGCCTGTCCTTGGATGTTGCCAATGAATAAAGGACAAGTTGGCCCATGTGATACCAAACTCCTTCAATGTCTTCTCCATGCTTGTCTCCTTGACAGCTTTGTCTACAATACCATGCACATCATCTTCAAATTTGTGCAGATTCAACTTCAATAGATCATATAAGGTTGTATCTTTATCCATAGAAAATGTGACCTAAAAGGACATTGGTAAATTGTGTTAGTTATTAAACATATGTGAAAAATACACAACTGCTGTTCTTCGACATGGTGTAAAGATATCTTATACATTGGCACCTTGCCATCTTGACAGACAATAGTTTGTGCTTTAAAAAGGCATACTAACTTTTAACTATGGCGGTAGCGAGTGTGACTGATAAGGCCAATTTGCGCTGTAAATGTCCGTTCACAGTGGGTGCATGTGAACACGTGGTCATTTCCACCATCATGCACCATCTTACGTCTCAAACGCTTGGTGTGTGACTTTTCTGCAATAATTTTCTCCTTTGACTTTATTCCATTTCTGATATTTGCCCTCCATGCAACACGTTCAGCGGCGACTTGCTCCCAATGTGCATTATCAATGCCTGTATCAATCATGTCCCGCTTACACACATCTTTGTATCGTAGTAGAGGCCGACCCTGAGATCTCTTACCCATCTGTAATTCACCAAAAAAGATATCCTTTGGTATTCTACCATCATCCATCCTCCTAAGATGTCCTATCCATCTAAGTCTACGAAGACTGAGCATGGAAAAAACTGTCACACAACCTGATCTTTCCAATACTTCAGTATTTGTGATTTTGTCTTGCCACTTAATACCAAGAATTCTTCGCAGACACCGCATATGAAAGCTGTTTAAGTTGTTCTCTTGGTGTGAGTAAGTTGTCCAGGTTTCACTGCCATAGAGAAGAGTACTAAGGACACAGGCTTGATAGACAAGGACTTTTGTTTTGGCAGTAAGCTTCCTGTTCTCCCAGACTCTTTTTCTTAACCTGTTCATTGTTGTTGCTGCCTTACCAATCCGGATGTTGATTTCCTGATCTAGGGATAATTTGCTATTTACCACTGATCCTAGATATGTAAAATGGTCTACTATCTCTAGTTCGGCGTCGTCAATAAAGATTGATGGTACCCCATGTGCACCTTGTGACATAATCTGTGTCTTCTTTTTGCTAATTGTTAAACCAAATTCAGAACAAGCATTGGAGAATGCAGATAGTAGACATTGCAATTCTTCCTCAGAGTGGGTCGTAACTGCAGCATCATCTGCAAAAAGCAACTCTCTGATCAGTACCCTCCTAATTTTCGTCTTGGCCTTCAATCTCTGAGCATTGTAGAGGCCGCCATCTGAGCATGAGTGAATGTATATACCACCATCCTGATCATGAAATGCATATTTCAGTAGAAGTGAAAAGTATATTCCAAAGAGGGTGGGAGCTAGTACACAACCTTGCTTAACTCCACTCTTGATTTCAAATTCTTCAGAAGTTGCACCATCAAACTTGATTATACCCTTCATGCCTGTGTGGAACGATTCCACAATGGACAGAAGAGTTGGTGGGCAGCCAATCTTCTTTAGTGCCTTGAACAGACCCTCACGACTGACCAAATCAAATGCCTTTGTGAGATCGATGAAGGCAATAAACAGTGGTTGAATCTGTTCACGGCATTTTTCTTGCATTTGTCGCAATGAGAATATCATATCAGTGGTAGACCGGTTCTGTCGAAAGCCACACTGTGATTCGGGGTAGACTTGATCTCCTAGGACTTGAAGTCTGCGCAGAACAATTCTGGCAAATACTTTCCCAACAATACACAGAAGTGAGATACCCCTATAGTTGTTGCAGTCGCTCCGATCACCCTTGTTCTTGTACAGTGTTATGATGCTTGAATCTTTGAAATCCTGTGGGACTTGTCCATCTCGCCAGCATAGCTCTATTAGTTGGTGGATCTGTAGAGTGAGTGTGTCTTGCCCACTCCTGATAACCTCTATTGGAATCCCATCCTTACCTGGAGCCTTGCCAGATGCAAGTTCATTTATAGCACACTTAACTTCTGTTATGGTGGGAAGTGTGTCCAGGTGGTCAAGAGTTGGTAGAGCCTCTATGGCGTTGAGGGCATCATCCGCTAGTTTGGTCTCAATTGAGTAAAGCTCCAAATAGTGCTCTACCCATCTGTCCATCTGCTGTTTCTTATCAGTGATGATTTCTCCAGTCAAGGTTTTCAATGGTGCACTTCTTTTGATCACTGGACCGCAGGCTTTCTTTATTCCTTCATACATGCTTCTTATGTCTCCCTTATCACTTGCGATTTGAATGGACTCACATAACTTGATCCAATAATCATTTGCACACTGCCTGGCAGCCTTTTGCACATCCTTCCTAGCTTGCCTAAGCTCACTCAGAGTGTTACGCGTTGGTCTTTCCTTGTTTCTTAAGAGAGCTTTCTTCTTCTTATCAATCAAGGGCTGCAGAGTCTCGCTGTTGGCTGCAAACCAGTCCTGCCTCTTATGATCCACAGTGCCGTAAACCCCTACGGCAGTTTTATAAAGAGTTTCCTTAATTTGACCCCACTTTTCATTTACTGTACAATTTTCTGGTGTATTAGTGAAAGCGTCTTCAAGTTGCTGTTGAAACTGAAAGCACTTTTCAGGATCATGAGTGTTAATAATATTAATCCTGAGGCTAGATTTGTGTTTAGCTGTGTAGATTCTCTTTGGTCTCAGTCTAACCCTTGCAACAACCAAAGAACGATCCGTATCACAGTCAGCACTGTGGTAACTACGAGTCAATGATATATGGTTCAGATGTTGTCTCCGTGTGATGATGAAGTCCAGCTGGTGCCAATGGCCGGATCTTGGATGTTTCCATGTGACCTTATGCATCTCTTTTGTTTTAAAAAAGGAGTTTGTAATACATAGGTCATTACTGGTGCAATGCTCCAGCAGCCTTTGCCCATTTTCATTCATGCGACCGATGTTGTATTTTCCAAGGCACACTGGCCATGAATCGGTGCATATGCAGTAATAATGGTGGCAAACCCACAAGAGGTTGCCAAGCGCAGGGATAATAGTCTTTCATTTCCTCCTGCTGGAATTTCAATCATTCCCAGTAGCGAATTCTTCACTGCAAAGCCCACACCGTGTTGCCTTTTTTCTGCCTGCCCTCTACCCTTCCAGAAAAAGGTGTAGTTGTTTTCCCTGAGTGACCCTTCCTCAGCGAGGCGAGTCTCCTGCAGGCCAGCAATATCAATGTTTAGACGATTGAGTTCGGCATCAATCACAGCCGTTTTTCTCACATCGTCAATATTGGTCAAGTCAGTGGAAAATCCTGGACACATGGTTCTCACGTTCCAGGTTGCAAGCCGTAGCTTGAGGTTTCTATTTTTATTTTTGTTTGTACCTGGTGCATTGGTTTTACAGCCTGCGATTCAGATTTTGTCCTAGCCCCAAGCACCCATTGAAGCAGGCAGGCTGTGGTGGATCAGCACCCAATTGGCTGGGGGCTGCCCAGCTTGAGGCGGGCGGTAGCTGATCAGTGACACCTATAGGTGTCTCCCACCGTCAGAGGCAACACTTGGCGCCCCATGTCTACGCCAACTGACAAGGACTTATAACCCGTAACAGTTGCCTCTCGCTTTGATTCCGAGACCGGTTAAGACCAGGGATGGAGTTATTGTCTCTCCATAGCACAAAGCCTGGGCTAAAATATAGAGATCATGTGTTGCCCATGCAGCATGATCCCTCTCTCGGCCTGCCTAGTTTACTCCAGAGGAAAGGTAACACCCCTACATCTGGAACAAGACAAGCTGCAGAAGCTGCCGGATCAGCAAAGCAATGCTCTAACTGTCCGCCTGTCGGAGCTTCGATCCTAGACCAGTCGCCAACCAAGGCTTAGGGCCTGGTCTGCCCTGCCATGACATTTTGTCTTTAGCTTGCATTTCCTCGCACCAGGGTAAGGCTTGTACCCTCCCAATTGCGCTCTTCCGCCCGAAGCCGTTGGCACAATGTGGGGTGTCGGGTTTGGTAAGCGCCGCCCAACGTTCAGCGCTAACAGAAACCAGGTAGTACCGTCTACTGTTATACGGTAGCTCAGTCATATCTGACTAAGACCTGACATCTAAAGATATCTTATACAGATATCTGATAAAGATACATGACAATTTAAAAAAAAAACATGTGTTAATACTAACCTTTGTGGCATCCATTAGTTCATTCCAGTGCCTTTCTCGTATGGCTGAATTCTGGAGTTCTCCCACAGCCCTCAGTGAGGTAATCATGTTCTTTAATTCATTCTCCAATCCAAGATACACATCCCATGCCCTCATTTCTTTATCCAGACCCCGAATTTCCTTGGCCAATTTTTTGCAGTCTATATCCATCTTTGAAAATCAATTTAAAAAAAAAAAACAATTACTCCATACCGCAAACTAAATGTGCCTAGATAAGAATCTCCAACATGTGTAAGTGTGTGTGAGTGGGTGTTCGGATGGGTGTGCGTGCATGCGCATTTGTGTGCTTGTATGTGTATATACATCATCATCATCATCATCATCATCCTGTATTAGATTCATTGCAAAAATGTCTGTCTCATCTCATACTCCCAATCTGTCACCAGTTCCCCTAGCTCATGTATGTTCATGCTTAAGAAATCTGTACTAGCCTGTACCCACCTACATGTTGGACCCGTCTCTTCCTCCAGAAATGATATCTTCCATTTAGTTCTTTCCAAGCCACTATGACATTTAATACTGCAAAAGTATTTCAGTTTCTGAGACACTATTTATGTACATTTATGTTTTCATTCACATATTATAAAGGAATAACATTAATGAAGCAGGAATTTGACAACACTAGAGAATAAACTTTCTCTGCAATCCATGGTGCAAAAGAAATAAAGGAAGATGGAAAAACACATAGAGAAAAGAAGCATAGATAGAAATGAATAATATGGTGAGGTCGTGGACAAAGCTTAATGGGAAAGCTAGGGACAAGATGGTTTGGTGTGAGCTGGTTGAAGGTCTATACTCCCGTGTGTTGCCGGGGCCCAAAAGGGAAGCAAAGAATAGCAACACTGCAGCCTACCACGCATGTTGTAAGAGTCGACTAAGTAAGGCTTGATGTTTTCCGTCGCCCTGCTACTGAGTGAGTGCGTGGCGTGACACTGTGAGCTGTGAGTTTCGTGTGAAATGCTTTTGAATCTGCCCGATGTTTTTGGAACGTGACTGCATGTTCGGAGCGATGGCAGATGGCTATGTCCCAGAGTTGACCGGTTTATGCCTTATGCAGAAATGCGTGGCTGCTGGGCTTCTGGTTGACTGCCACTGCCATCGACGATGAACTGTATTTCGTGGACTGTGTGGGTGAACATCTAGGAAACATCCAGATGGGAAAATGACTGCAGATTCCATCAGAAATGAACTGGGTGTTTTGTGGGGGCCTATTGTGTTGACATTCTGACGGCGGCATTATGCACAGTGTATCTGTGCAGGCTGTTGTTTGTCAAGACTCATGTCTTTTCCACTTTTCACATTGGGCAGTGGGGAGCGTTTTGTGTGATATTCACTGGCACAGTAACAGAGCATAATGGGGACGACCCGTTGCTGTGAAGTTGGAACTGCGACTAACTAACTAACTAACTAACTCCAATGGAGGAGGATAAAGGGCAAAAGAAGAGAAAGAGAAATAATCAGCTTAAAACATCTGGCAAAAAGAAAACATCTCTATTGAATGTCAAGCCACACAATGTTACCTGCTCTACATCAATCTCTGTCCACAAGACACGGTTCCAAAACTCAAACATCATTCTGATCAATATAACATAATCCCACAGGATTTTCAACATTTTCAGTTCAGAGCGACAGGACTTCAGCTGCTTAAAATCAGGAAGCTGCACATCAAATATGCGAGCAGATTCCTGCATTTCTTTTAGTTCCTTTTCCATTTCAGTGATCTCTTCGTGACACTGCCAGGTAAAATAAAACAATACATACAATACCATGTAATTTATTTCAAGCAAGTCTGTGTTATACTAATGTTATTATTCATCAGTTCATTTTTTTCCAAATGAATAGTGATTTGAGTACTCGAGGTTGATAGTTTTTAGTGAAAATTCTTCAAAGAGTTCACCTTACAAATTGGTGAAAATGTAGGGAACTATTTGTCCAATCATTCTTTTCTGACATTTGATCAGTCTAGATGTTAGTTAGTTAGTGACTGTACTAGTCTAGAATTACGAGCCATTTGGTCTTGTCTTAATCAGTGAATAGTCTTCCTGTCTTAGAAAGTCTATTTGTATCTACTTTGGTATATTTCTATCATCTTAGCTAAAGCTATGCTACAGACATTCTCTATTATTGTAAATAGATTAACTACCCAAAACATTCAGTCAGATCGCACTGCAATAAAAATATTTCATCAAAGACCGTGTGCATGTGGACAATTTTGTTTCCAAATTATTTTCAAGCATGCACATATTTCTTAAAGAAACACTAACTAAACAAATATATATTCCAAAACAGTGAGCATATCTGTCCGCAACGTCCATCTATTTCCCCCTTATGTGGTATATAATGCATCAAACTGTACTAATCTTTATCTTTAGACATAATATTATAGCAAATGTAAATACTGAGTGCTGATTTTTCAGGGTTCATAAATCATTTCGTCCAGTGTAAAATAATTATATATTGAATTAGTTAAGCTTCAATACAAAAAGTACAGTTAAAGACACTAAAGACTTTCTAATATAAACTGGTTTTGTAATAACAATTAAGATTCTCAAAACAAACTATCAAACTATTTATATGTGATAAGTAACAACAACAAAATCACAAATGACCAATCAAGTAGACCATGACTTACATTATTTATAATAATATATGGTTTTTTGCAGTCATAAAAGAAAGCTGGGCACTTTCTAAATTGTTCTCTGTATGTGTGCTGCTTCACATCAAAAGATACCATTTTCCTCTTCACCTTAGCAACTTGATTCTGTTGTAGGGGTACAACAGTTTGTTTCATGAGCAACACCTTCTTTTTCAGCTGTATCCATTTATCTGGAAGCTCCTAGTATACAAAGTGTAAAATGTATGTAGAGCATATCTTTCATAAATATGTATATATTGTATACAATTTGACAAGATGGTAACATTTATATGGTAGGACGTATAAAATAGCTTAGTTATTAACCCTTTACAGGGCACAGCGGCCATTTCCGGCCGATGCCATAAAACGCGCATAGCGGCCATTTACGTCCGATACTATTATGCATTGTAAAAATGCGATCTCTCGGCTGTCCGACACTTCTGACGGCTACTTTCGCTTTCGCCGACAGCTTGACACCGTGGCCGCCATTTGTAAACGCGATAGTATGAATTTGAACAGACTTTTACAGACTTTTTTTGATAGTTTTCGGGATTTTTACGCTGTTTTTCAAAATGGATTTCGGCGATTCTTCAAGTGATAGCCGAGATTTCGCTAGGTTCAATTTAAATGACATTAAAGGGCACGAAGTTGACTATTATTCAGAGCTAGATATCAGTGCAAAGCGTTACTTTGCATTAGCAGTCTGAGTCGGACTTTAAAGAAAGTGATTATGATTCTGAAAATATGTTTGCCATATAGATGACGGAAAATCACAAACAACATGCCGTATTTCATAAATATTTGTGTTCATATATGGATTACCGACAACAATCATGTGAGTAACATATTCTGCATGCTTTTCCCTTCATTGTGTTGTTTATTTAACTAAAATCGGTTGACTAACACCTTATTTGTGATGTTTTTACTAACACGACCCGAAATTTTACCGAACCTGAAAAAATCTTGCCAGTTCAGGGCTACAAAACGGACAAGCGTCTGCCCTGTAAAGGGTTAAGGTGTTGACCTGCCACTTGACTGGTCTAAAACAAGGTCACAATACCTATGAACTGGCTGTAAACACAGGTATCTGACTGAACATCTAATAGTAGAAAAACAGAGCAGGTCACCACATCTCAGTACTGTGCTCATAATTCCAATAAAATGTTTCTCACTAAAAGAATACTACAAGCATATTTTCAGCAACAAAACATATTACACACTCATCTTCATATTCTTCAATGTATAGAGTGTATTTTTAATGACTGTGCAGTGTTTGAATACATTGCCGGTCCAAGTTTTGTATTCATCCTCTGTAAAGTTCATGCAACATAATAGGTAAATACAAAACTTGGACCAGCAATATTTTCAAACACTGCACAGTCATTAAAAATACACCCTGTATATCTCAGAAATCAACATGAATGCTGTGAACTAAACCAGTAGTCCTGTTCTATCCAAGATGCCATTCAGCTTTCTTTTTTTTGCTGTTGCTGATGTTGACCTTATGTATTCTCACTGTTCCATGACAGGATGACAAGACTGCAGATCATAGGTAGCTGTCATTTTACCAATGCCACAAGAACACATTTCATTAAAGCAGATTACAGTTTTGTCTGTTGTGGCTTTTTTGCAGTCAGAAGATAACACTATGTTAATCGCTAGAACATTCACCTTTTACAGGGTGGAAAGTCCATTCCCGTCCGATCACTTAAACGGGCAGACCACCCGAATGCGCCCGATACTATTATGCATTGTAAAAACGCAATCTCTCGGCCTTCCGATATTTCCGACGGCTACTTTCGCTTTCGCCGATAGCTTGACAATGTGGTCGCCATTTGCAAGTGCCTGCTATGAATTTGAACGGACTTTTTTTTATAGTTTTCGGGGTTTTTACGCTTAGTTTTTCAAAATGGATTTCGGCGATTCTTCATGTGATAGCTGAGATTTCGCTATGTTCAATTTCAGTGACATTAAAGGGCACGAAGTTGACTACTGATCAGAGCTAGATATCAGTGAAAAGCGTTACTTTGCATTTACCACTCGTGAGTCGGACTTTAAAGAAAGTGATTATGATTCTGAAAATTTGTTTGTAAATTGCTGTATAGATGACTGAAAATCACAAACAATAACTGTATTTCATAAATATTTGTGTTCATATATGGATAACCAGCAACAATCACATGAGTAACATATTCTGCATGCTTTTCCCTTCATTGGGTTGTTTATTTAACTAAAATCGGTTGACTAACACCTTATTTGTGATGTTTTTACTAACACAATAAGAAATTTTACCGAACCTGAAAAAATCTTGCCCGTTCAGGGCTAAAAAATGGACAAGCGTCTGCCCTGTAAAGGGTTAACTGATTCACCACATTATATCTTATATTAGACTAGCTCCTCATGTAATTTTGCAGTAACATCTAGCATTACATTCTTCATAGTTTTGTTGCAATTTCTTGGTCCACTTTCACATATTTACCCACAATTAAACCTAAAAGAGAATTAAACATTACAACAAATATTTTATAATAGCTGTCACTGAATTTAATGAATTTATTATAATTTCAGTGTTTTTTTGGGACCAAGAGCAGAGAAAGTATCAATGGTTAACACATTTTAGCAAGAATCACATTTACAGTGTATTCACATTCCAATCAATGATGTGTGATATTAATGTTATGTTATTATTTGTCAATTTATAGCTTTGTTTGCCTGAGTGGTGATCTGAGTATTAGAGGTTGATAGGGGAATACAGGGTGTCAGGCATTGGTAGTACCTTTGGTAAAGATGACTCTCATGTCCTCTTCAGGACCCATCACCCACTGGTCCAAGCCTGACATCCAGCTCACGCCTGTGGCTACTAGTAGCTGTCAGCATGCGACAGTAGCCACCCCCCAGGCAACAGCTGTGAGAGGCTGGCTAAACCAGGCATGGGTAGCCGATTTGGTGTCAAACCAAGAGGTAAACTAGGGTATGTCTACCCAGCATGTGAAGACAGGATTCGGCAGACTGCGGAGATGAAATCACTGATGATTCAACAGGCAAGACAGCGTTTATCTGCAAAGCGTTGTGGAACGTAAAGAGCACGGCAAGGCAAGTATAGCGCCCTGGTCATCCACTGCACCTGTATTCATCTCCAGTCATCTTGACTTGTCTTGCCAATGAACTCAGATGGACACAGGTGAGAGAGTGAGGTCGGCGAATTGCGCAACTCTTTCTCACCTTAATCCAATTAATCGCGCAAGTCATTCTTCATCCAACTTCACCCAGTGGATGAAATGAATGGTCATCATCATTCTTGATGGACAAACAGAGGCTGATAGTTCTTTGTTGTTTTTGGTATCATCTCCTTAGAGAATTCATCTTTCAGATGTGTGAAACTGAAGAAATTATTCTTCCAATCACTATTTTCTTATTTGTTTATGTTTTTATCAAATGGATTAACTACAAAAATATAGCAGTTAAACTGCTCTGGAATACAAATATTTCATTAAAAGCTATGAGTATGAAGATAATTTGTTTCCTGATTTCCAAATTATCTTTTTAGCATGCACATATCTGTGAATACACCACTAACTAAGCAGGAAGGATTCCAAGACAGTGAACAGATCTGCAATAGCTATGCAATAACCTTTCACTTGATATATAATACATTATACTGTGCTAGCATTTCAAGTGACATTATAGCATATGTAAGTTATGCATATGCTAATTTGTCAGGTTTGATCAATAATACTGGTCCCTGCACACAATAATTACACAGTGAAACAGTTACATCTAACAACAGGATACCAAACACATGGAAGTCATGTAACTGAACTGTACCTCCAGCTGGTTGTAGACTTTCTCTGACATTTCTACACCACAGGTCTTTAGCATGTCTATAGTCTGTTTCAGTGGTTCAAACATAGTGTCCGTCTGAGCTTGCCTGTCCCGTACAGCATTCAACAATCCCATAATGTCAACCAGTGCTTTGTAGTCACCTTCCTTTGGTTCTTTGGCTAGTCCCTCATTTGTCTTCACAATAAATTCTTGAAGATCATCTAACCTGTATTGTAGAAAACGTGTGTGGTTTACAATTACTGCCTCAGTAATAGCTTCACTGATTAAATAAAACATTCAATGGCCTGTCTTCAAATTACTGTATATATGTAAACTGCAAAATCTATGAATTGACTAATTTAGTACTGTTGTGTCAGCAAACCAAAGAGTATAAATGGCTTCAACAATACTGACCTCAGCTTCAACAGTTCACTGATATGAATATTCTGTTATTTATAATCGAGATTTACTTTCCGATAATCTTGAGTAATCCAGAAGTGAAAGCAACCTTAGTGCTACAGCAATTATTTCAATACTTTTAGTGTCACAAAACTGTCTTTATTACCTTTTAGCACTACAGTAAATGCTTCACTACACTTTTAGCATTACAGTAAATGTTTCACTAAATGTTTTTGTCACAGTAAATATTTCACTACACCCTTCATGTTACAATCAATGTTTTAATAAGCCCCCCAGTGCCATAGTCAATGTTTTACTAAACCCCTAGTGTCACAGTCAATGTTTTACTACAGCCTCATATCGCAGTAAATGTTTCCCTACACTCTTGTTGTCACTGTAAATGTTTCACTACATGTTGGTGTCACAACAGATAGTTCACTACACCTTTTGTTGGAGCTTAGGTGGCATAGTGGCTAAAGTACCTCACAGTCACTTTGCTTTCTTGTCTGACACCTAAAACTTAACGTAATATAAATAACCACACTTACTAAGACATAACAAAAACTATGTCTAAAAGTTCATAAGGGAAGACAAAGATAAACAGAAACGGCAGGGCAAAGGATACCCTGATTGCCCTTGCTAAAGTAATGCTTCAAAATTTGAAATCAAACGTAAAATTAGAGTTGGGTAAATACAGAGATAATAAAACAGGAATGCAAAAGGCAAGATGAACTTTTAGAACACCTGAAAATGTGTGGAAGTCAACAGAAAAATAAAACCAATACAAACTGTGAATATTTAACTCTAATGTAATATTAGTACTGTTGTATGGATCAGGAACATAGACAACAAAAACAATTACTAATAAATTACAAACATTCATTAATTGGTAGTTGCATGGAGTGATACTCAAATGGCATGAAAGACAAACATTTATTAATTGGTGCTTGACTAAAATAAGACTGAAATGGTAGGACAGAATCACAAAATCACCAATGCAGAGCTCATAGACCGAACCAAACAAGTTTGAATGCATCAAGAGGTGAAGAAAAGACCCTGGCACAAGGTAGGACACATTTAGACAACTTGTTAATAGCAAAATTAGAAAGTCCTTCCTCTGGAATACACATGGCAAAATGAAATTTAGAAAGAAATAAGAAGCACAGGGAAGAGAATTAGTGACAGATTAAAAATATGGAAAAGACTTGGGAAGACTAGAAGAAATTACAAGAGACAGCGAAGGTAAGGAGAGTTTGGCGTGGGGTGGTTAAGGACTTATGTCCCATTGGGAGATAAAAGGCAGAAGTAAACTGGCTATCAAATACACCTTTCTGTTATTTTGACTGCTGACAAGCACATGGAGTTGACAGGTATTGAAATACAAAACAAGAGAATTTGAGAAATCAGGAACAATGAATACCACAGACAGTAAATCAAGAAGTGGGCTTATTACCCTCCTGTAACTCTATCAATGAGATGTTGTTTAAACATCAGGCTCCATCTCTTGACGACATTCAGCAGGCCTTGCTTGAAAGCACGTGCATCCACCCGAAGCCACTTGCTGAAAACTTGTATAGTCTGCAGCTGCTCAATTTCCACATACACAGACTCATACCCATCAATCTGTGGGCAAAACAGCTTTATTAACAAAGATTCTCATCTGTTTGTTCAAATTTATTAATTTAATTAATTAAATTTACTATTTATCATGATAAAGAAATGCCAGTGTGTTACCAGGGCCCAGAGAGGAAGTAATGAATAGTAACATTGTAACCTTCTGTGCAGGTTGAAAAGGATGACCAAAGTGGATTGGCATGAGACTAGCTTCCTCATCCCGTAGAAAAACTAAGCCAAACTCCAACTAACTATGTACTGGCCTACAAGGCTTTCACTGACTCTGCTAGGAGTCTTAAAGGCAGAATATTGTGCCCATTACTAGAGGAAGTAAACCATTCAAATGAATGCCAAGTTAGACGCCCTGACCTTTGAGGTGCATAAGTAGATGTAATTCTCTCCCTTCAAAAGAGGAATGAAGAAGAGGAAGAAGACAAATACAGGAGAATAAGAAATGATAAAGAATCTAACTTCTGGGAGGTATAAGAAACAACTTCCAATAGGACCTTGCTTTAAACTGTTTCTAATATTGATTCTTCTTTCCTTCCTTCATCCCTTCCTCCTTTCCTTCCAGTTTATTGACCGCATATGTCAATCCTGAGTTCAATTAAATCAAATGTATCCATAAGCCAAGGCTGGCTTGGGGGCCAATGTACCACATGACCTTGCTATAAATTGTTTCCAATATATTTACTGACTGTTTCTAACACTGATCCATCCCATTCAGTTTATTGGGTTCATATATCAATCCTTGGTGCAATTAATTAAATCAAATTAACCCATATGCCAAGCATGGATTGGGAGCCGAGATACCACAGTGGCAACCACACTTGCCTGTGGCCTGATGGTCACGTGTTCAAATCTCCATTATATCAGATTTTAACAATTAACCTGGGCATTCCAGGTGGACGAAAATATTTATCAGGAAATGTCCTTGAAGTTAAGGTGACCGATGTGAAACTGACCACATCATCCACCAAACACAGATTGGTCTATAAAAAGTGACCGATGTGAAACTGACCACATCATCCACCAAACACAGATTGGTCTATAAAAGGTGACCGATGTGAAACTGACCACATCATCCACCAAACACAGATTGGTCTATAAAAGGTGACCGATGTGAAACTGACCACATCATCCACCAATCACAGATTGGTCTATAAAAGGTGACCGATGTGAAACTGACCACATCATCCACCAAACACAGATTGGTCTATAAAAGGTGACCGATGTGAAACTGACCACATCATCCACCAAACACAGATTGGTCTATAAAAGGTGACCAATGTGAAACTGACCACATCATCCACCAAACACAGATTGGTCTATAAAAGGTGACCGATGTGAAACTGACCACATCATCCACCAAACACAGATTGGTCTATAAAAGGTGACCAATGTGAAACTGACCACATCATCCACCAAACACAGATTGGTCTATAAAAGGTGACCGATGTGAAACTGACCACATCATCCACCAAACACAAGATTGGTCTATAAAACTATCAGGCTTGCACCATATACCCAGTATGTCCCATGGCATGTAACAAGATCCTTTACTTTACAATCATGGATCATTATGGGTGCTACAATGGAAACAATAATAATTTGTGTGTAAGCTACCCATCTCAGAATTAAGGAACCTACACTGAGGCATGCTATAGGAAAATCATAAGTCATCCCCATCTGACAGCCTACGTTCCACTGCCTATATTGTAACAGATATTTGTAGTTTTCAGTTGATATAACCAGCCATCACAGAACCAATTCTAGAAATGACATATTATTCACTTTAGTGTTACATGTATTACACCTCAAACTGAGGCATCTTCATACTTATTTCATTATCACTAATAAGTATTTCAATGTCTCTTTTAAGACTAATGAGAAAATGTTCATAAAATCTAATAATGTTAAATATATTTGCACTGAAGTCAACATGTTAAATTTTATTTTTTTTTTAATGTTGCATATCCCTTAACACTGAGCTGATCCACAACACTGGTGATCGATTGAAATGGCGAGTCATGACCAGCCACGCTTTCCGGCATAGCACTTGATTGATGGATATCCCTTACAGGACGTTGCAGTCAACACAAGCATTTTTTAGCTGCTGTTGATGTACTAGGGCAAGTTTTTACGTTCAGTAGTTTGCCATTGCTTTATTATTTATGATTAATTATCAGTACATAATTTTAAATCATCACAATTAACAACATGCATAAACACAATGTCTACACAGAAGTGTGAAAGAGCAATGATGTCACGAGACTAGGGGTGGTGAACAAGTTACACAATTCCCCAACATACAGAGTCCAGGATTCCAAATCAGCCACAGACAATCTGGAAGCAGACCACCTTGCATTGATTTCAATGGTATGAATGCCATTGTTCAGAAATCAATGGCAAACTACTGAACATTAAAATTATCTTGCAAATCTCATACAGCCAATGAATGCTGGGGTTGATTGTGATGTCCTGTAAAGAAAATGCAACTAACACGAGTCTCAGCCGGGAATTTGGCCTTGTCTTCTGAGAGATTAATATAATTGTCTCAATTGTGTTTCATAGATTTGTCCAGTTGGATCAGTTGAAGAGTTTTATATGCATAACTATGTGTGTCTTGTGTTCAGAGCAGAATTTATTTAAAAGGTTGTTCTGCATTTTTTTTAGCAAGTATCCACAATGAACAGTGTGCTGAAATGTTATACAGAACCTACTTTGCCGTATGGTAGCAAATCATGGAACATTAATGAACTAGGAAAGCTTGGAAGCAACGAAGACATGGTTCCTGAGACGAATGTTGTGAATACCTTGGACTGTCAGAGCAATTAACAATGACTGCCTAAAGAGGCTACTGAAACTAGAACATTATGTACAACTATAGGATTGAGACAACATTCTTTGGTCATGTGATGAGAAGAGAGGCACTGGAGAATATTGTGACAACTATAAAGATTGGTGGGAATAGATGCAGAGGTAGACCAAGAGAAATGATGCTGGATGGACTAAGACGAGACAGCGGCATGGAGAAATATCATCAGTGGAATTGATCTAGAGCACCAATGACCGAGATCTGTGGAGAGACATGAACGCCTACATCAGCTGGCAAGGCACATGATGATGATCCACAATAATGAAGTTTCTCATGGTCACAGTATCAGCTCCTGACTTAAAACTTGTGACGCTTGTACACAGTTAACTCTTACCATTTCTTTAAACTGAGGTAAAGTGGGTGGATTTTCTGGGAGTCCCTCATCACCCGCTAATGATAACTCCTCCTGTGTAGGCTTGTGATTGTACTTGAGAAACAGCTTCATGTACTCCAGGCGGTCTTCTACCCATAGGCTGGAGTACTGATTGAGTGAATCTCGATGTGCTGTCAGCTCAGCTAACACTTTTTCTACAGCTTCCTCAACAGCATTCTTCATTTCCACTACTTCAGTCTTTGCTTCCAAGCAGTTCTATGTAGAAAAAGTCATACATGTATCCACAGAAATACTTTTACATACAAAGTACAATCAAGTATGCTGAATGTAATCTTCATTAAATCTACAGAGATAGTGCACAAAACTGAATATAATGAACTAAATTTATTCATATTCAATCACTAAATCATTAAAATTATCTGCATGTGTCAATAAAATCAGCCTATCACAAATAATTTGAGCAGCTTGCAGGTGCTCTGTGTGCTACAAACTACTATTATCCCCATGCAGTAAACATAAAAACCTGTGCTTTTTTCCTAATTCTAATTGTCTGATGGTTTTCATTTAGATTTAAATGAATGCAGACTCTACAAGGATATGGGTACATCGGGAAAGCATGAATGCTGTAATCTGTTCAGATGTTTCCTTCCTGCTTTTATGATGAAAAAAAAATGGTGTGCATGCAATCAATAACTTCAATTCCATTTTTCATCAAGATTATGTTCTTCATTATCCATGTTAGGTTTGTTGTTTGTATTTTTACTGCCTCACACCTTAGCATCTCATACCACAACAAATATGTTCGGACTTGCTTCAAATTTAAATACAGAAAAAAAATGAAAAGTATAAATGACAAGATGTGCAAAAGTACTTCTACAAAGAACAAAAAACATTGTGCATATAATGCCTTCATCAGCAAAATAAAACAAATAAGCAAATGACTTTTCCAGGAATGTTGTTTGACTCTCTAAGTATGTACGCTTTGTCCAATATTATTTTACTTTCCTTTTATATTTTTTATTATTTATTGATTTACACATTATTATATTAAAATATAATCTTTTTTTCTATCTATCCAGTATAAATATGAAGGAATTATAATAACACTAATTTATATGTATTCTTGAATTCTGTAACAGAATCGTCTTAATTTTGCTCATGATGAATATGAAACCAAGCTTGTTCAGGTCTCAAAGAATGGTAATTTAAACTGAAAATTAATTCTGACCTGATATGAATTTGATGCTGTTGCTTTCAAGCGAGGAATTAGTGAGGCCTGGGTGTATATGTCAAGCAGCAGACCATCAATAAGATCCCAGAATCCACCAGTGGAACCAGTTTCTATATCAGGGATAAATACCATCTTGGGTACATGAAGTTCCAGAAGAATTTCAAACAGAGGGCCAGATGTTTTCTCTGGATTGGTATTCTCCATTAAGTACCTGAGACTGCAAGCTGGATATAAGGACAATCTATATGTTATTGATGTAGAATAAATTAAGACAAATTGTTCAGATAATTAAAAGAAGTATTAACTACCAACACAAGAAAACAAACCAGAACAATGCTTTGCATGATGTGGTCACGATCAGTCAGTTTAATATTTGAAAAAGACATAACCACAGATACAGTTGAGAAAAATGGTCTTTCCACAGATCGTAAAGCTAGGCTGACAATTCTAAATATATAATGAATGACACATTTAAATAAGCTCAAAATATGTATGTCTAAGTTAGTTAATAATGTAATTATCATAAATGAAATGAACATGTTATGAGTGTGCACATACTTACCTACAATGTTAGCAAATCCATCAATAACCATTTCATCAAGATAGGTAACATAATTCTGCCACGCTACTGACTTTTTGTCTGCATCAAAAAGCTCTCTATTATTCTGTTGGTGAATAAAATAAATCAGCACGAGGCCATTTAAATTGCCTCACCTGCATAATAACAGTATGAAAAAGCAACAAATTATAGTAAAATAAATTGCCATGTGCAAAATTGTAACATGAGTCTTAAATGTGTTTGCAAAATACGTTTATTACCTTGACAACCTTACCTACAGTGTTGACAACACATAGAAATTCCCCAACATGATGCAAAATATAAATAAGTGTGAATGCATATTGTCCTCTACACAGGGATTATGTTCAATGTAAAATCCCACGATCTGTTGAATTAACTGATGTGTCACAAACACACAACAGTTTTGTCCAATATTTAGACACACTTTAATATCTGAGTTGCTCTAGACAGCAGAGGTCAGAGGAGAGATATCCCCAACAAGAACCTGGGGAAACAGGTGTTTTAGAAATGTTATTCGTTCTGTAAAATGATGTTAGTGATCAATCAGCATTTGGATTTCCTCACATTAGTTTTCGGCTCAGCCGTGTTGTGTGTACATTGCTGTGTGCATGTTACACTGTTATCTTATTCTAAATCAAGTGTGTCATTAAACTGGCTTCAAGAGGAGATTATACAGAAAATAACCATGTACAGGATAGGTAAGGAGGTTATGCTGAACGGCTTAATAAAGGTTAAAAGTTAGTTGCATATCCTTTACAGGACATAGCAGTCAACCCCAGACACTTCCGGTTTCAAGATGGCGACGGACGGTCGTGTTGTTTTGTGTTCGTTAACTTTTTCGCGTAAGGGATGGATTTATTCATTTCTTGCGTGTAATTGGTGTGCCAGGATGTAAAACCAGGAGTTTCTACTCAAGATCTGCGCGGGTGCTACGGAGTTCGTGCATCGAGCGAAGCCATCCTTGAGTGAATTTTCAGCAGCGTGTGTGGTTCTCAATCAAAAGTCTGTGTTTACGTTTTTTCAACATGGCGGAACAACGTGTGTTTTCCGAACGATCAGCAGTCAACATACCAAAGCGGCGTGGTAGCCGCGCAGGGAAAAAGAAGCCAGGTAAGCGCGGTGGCTTGAGACGTTTTAGACTCAAGTGTCACCGTCTAGGACTCAGGAACATCCGTATTCTATATTGGAACTGTGCCAGTGTAAAACAACGGGGCTCTATTTTAGAAACCCTAGTTTACAGGAACGACATTGTAGCACTCCAGGAGACGAGACTGGGCGATCAGCTACTCCGAATTGCCGGCTTCAAATGTTTCTATAACAGACGACATCTGGGAACGGCGATTCTCGTTCGCGACAGCATGGTGGCGTCAGAGCTAGACATGTCCAGTTGGAACAGTGACGATATACAAATACAGGCGTTGAGAGTTCATTCCAGTATACCATTCGTGTTGGTTAATGTTTATGCCCGCAATGCGAGTGTGGACGCCCAGAAGTGGCAGTGCTTAAGTGGCATATTAGGCCACGAGAGAAATGTTATTTTCTGTGGTGACTTCAACGCTAAAGGCAGATCATGGGGAAACACTTCCTCCAATACACAAGGGGAGGAGCTCGAGACTGCACTGGAAACCATCGACCTGGTTTGTATCAACAGTGGCTGTGTCACCAGGACAGCAAGCCGTCCAGGCGATGAGGACAGTGCTATTGATCTGGCGCTAGTTTCACCTTCACTCACTACAGTGTGTAGATGGGGTGTCCTAGGACACCATGGCAGCGACCACCACCCATGCAGCATATTGGTGGAGAAAGGCAGAACCAGGCAGCACAAGCTAAAGGTAAAGACGTTCCAGTATGACAGTACAGGGCAAGATGTGGTGAGTAAAATAAGACGTGACAAGCGCAGAACGTTTCAGAGCAGGAAGAAAAGGAAAAAAAGCTGGGAGCAGCCACCGTGGTGGAGTTTCGAGGTGGAGAAGGCTTGGGTGGATAAGCGTAGTGCTGTAAGGAGATGGCAAAATGCCAAGAAGAACAGAGCTGGTCATCCTAGTCCCTGCTTGCACTTAGAAAGAGAGATGCACACAAAAGTAAGCTATTTAAAAAAACTGGTCACGGTGGTTAAAAGCGAAAAATGGGCAGAGGTGTGTCAAAGAGTAAGCACAGACAAGTCACTGAAATTGTTCTGGCGACTACATAAAAGCATGAGTGGTGTAGTCAAGAATAAGAGCATTTCTGACTTCCAAGGTGCTGACCTCATCTGGCAGAGGACTGACGAGGACAAGGGCAAAGCCCTCTTTGAACGCTACCTTGAGCAGAGCAACCAGACAGACATGGGAGGCCGGAATCTGGCCAAGGAGGTCACCTCAGACAGATGCAAGGCCCAGAACACTTCGGATGAAGACACAGTGACAGTGAAAGAAATCAAGGCTGTGCTTCGACGATCAAAAAACAGTGCTCCAGGTCCTGATGGCATAAGATACGACGACATAAATAGGTGTACCGACAATGAGCTAGAGAAACTAGCAGACATGTACAACAACAGTATAGGGAGTGCTAGCATCAAGGAGGAATGGTTACACAGCTATCTGATTCCCTTGCCGAAGCCTGACAAAGACCACAAGAAAATTCAGGGATATCGAATTATAACCATGCAGAATACAATAGGCAAGCTGCTGGAGAAGGTAATTGCCAGGAAAATATCAAGCCAACTAGAGAGGCAAGGTGTTTTCCCACCTACCCTGGGTGGGTACCGTCCAAAAAGAGAAACCTGGACCAATGCAGCAGTCTTTGCCCACGATGTCTATGAAGGTTTCCACTCAGGCACTGAAACCGTTGCTACAGCGATTGATCTTGAGGACGCATACAACAGAGTACCACTGGATTTTTTAATGTTTCAGCTTCTTGAACTAAACGTAAGTCCATTCCTCCTTAGTTGGATCGCTGCAGCTCTCTTCCAACGGAAAGTAGTTTTTAGATGTGGCAGTTGGACTTCGGAACCAACAACAATATATCCTGGCCTACCACAGGGATCACCATTATCTCCGGTACTGTTCAACGCCTACACAGTGAGAATCACCAGTGAGCAGATCACTGGACCTGGCAGGACATTATCATATGCCGATGATGTTTTAGTGTATCGTCAGGGTAAGGATAGAGAGGAGGTTGCTGTGGAACTACAAACCGAACTCAATCGCATAAGTACTTGGTGTGATGAAGCTGGGGCAATGGTCAACCCAACAAAGGCAACAGTGACTTGGTTCTCGTTGAATAATCATATTGTCAACAATCCAACACCAACTGTAATGCTGTGTTCAGAGACGGTGGAAAGAACGCAGGCAATGAATTACCTGGGGATACGGTTTGATCGAAGCCTTGCTTATAATGTGCACATAGACCAGGTGATAACAAAGGCCAAGCGGGGTTTGGCAGCGATGCGGGTGATGGCGGCAGCAAACTGTGAGCAGCGCCATCTATGTCTTCTGTACGAGGGGCTGGTCATGTCTGTTTTGGAGTATGCAATGGCAATCCTGACTGTCAGCCATAAGCAGATAGAAAGGATGGAAAGGATACAGAATGAAGCTATGCGCATTATTCTTGGATGTACAAGAGATACAGCATGCAGGGCGATGCGCTACCTTCTTGATTTTCCAACCATTGAAGAGAGAATGCAAGTTTGCAGGGCACATGCCTACCTCAGAATTAACGCAAACACACAGCATCCACTGCATAGTGAAATTAGGAAGGTGAAGGGCAGCAGGTTAAAAAGAGGACGGTCGTGGATGGGTCAAGCCGAGGACATTCTTCAACAGGTGTGTTCACTTGAGGACTTAGAACCTGGCGAGGAGTGGGTGCAAGTGCCAACAGACTGCTGCACATCCTTTTCAGTTTGCATCCAACTAGATAGAAAATGCAGACAAGAAAATCCGGCTGCTGTTGAGGCTGAAGTACAAGCGTTGATTTTTGAGAATTCGCTAGACAGTGACGCGGTCATCTACACAGATGGGTCGGTCGTCCGACATGTGAGAAGCTCATGGGCCTTTACAGCTCGGGCCGGAGGGAGAATTGTGAAGGAGGACTCTGGTGCTTTCACTGAAACCACAAGTAGCCTGACCATGGAAGTCATGGCAGTAAGTAAAGCAATAACATGGCTCGAGACACAGACATTCACTAGGGCTTGTTTCCTTAGCGACTCAATGAACATGATCAAGAGGATAGAGGAGGGGTCGATCCGAAGAGAATGGTTGCTGCCTCTGAAGCGGTCTCGGCTGGCAAAGATTAGTTTCATCTTCGTGCCAGGGCATGCGGGAGTACAAGGAAATGAGCGGGCTGACAAGCTCGCAGGTGAGGCTACTGTTGAGGGCGGACGCGCCATGGACCAGGCTGACATTCTGAATGCTCTACGAGAAGTGAGACTTTTGCAAGAACCAAGTGATGACTGTGAATCTACAACAATGGCCAGACTGCGAGAGCAGCAAATTAAAAGAGGGGTGGCCAAACAAGAACACTACGCAGGAAGCCAAAGAAGATTGATAAACCAACACAGAACTGGCGTCGTTAGCCGCTACACGCTGCGGGATTTGCTGAGGAGGGGATCCGAGCACTTATGGACTGAATGGTCCGATGTGCAACGAGGATGATCTGTCGACTAACTAACTAACTAGCAGTCAACCCCAGCATTTTTTGGCTGTTCGTGATTCCTGGGCAAGTTTATGTTCAGTAATTTGCTATTGCTTTCTGAACAACCGGCACCCATACCATTTCATAAAAAACCAATGTAAGACGGTCTGCTGCCAAATCGCCAGCTGTGTTTTGAACGCGGGTATGCAGGATTACGAACTGCGTCTGTAACCCCTTTGCCATGGAGCAGCCAATAAAGGTCAGCAATGTGAAATGAAGTCAGTAAACATGTAAAGGACCCTTTTCCATGCCATTTGGCATGTTGGGTATATGGTGCTAGCCCTGTATTATTATAGACCAACTGGTATTTGATGGATGATGTGGTCAACATCAGGCCAGCTGACTTTACCCCCCAGAACATTTCTGGTACCCAATTTAGATTGGGTAAACCAGGGAGCCCAGTTTTAACTAATCCTCAACTCAACAGGATTTCAAACATATGATTACCAGGCCAGCAGACACGCATGTTAACCGCTGAGATTTGCAGCTATGTGAAATGTACCGTGACTGAATTAGTATTCTGAAACTAAGAAATATTATAATGTCAGATTAGTTCCTGTTTTCTCACAATGTAATTGTAAACGTGGGTGCTCACTGTGTACAATAGCAGCATGTAAAAACACTTACCTCCATCAAAATGTGTAATTCCATCCCTGCTGTTGTGATCTCACCATATCTTTTTTTCACAGTTTCAGCACGATCATTTAAACCCAGCAAATTGTCCTGTTTTTCTTTTCTTTCAAACAAGGGTGCAGTAGTCCAGGTAGCCATAATACTTTTCAGCTTTTCAACATTGTCCTTGGTTTCTTGCACTTTTGTTGTGAGATTTTGTACTTCGTTCAATGTCTCAGTAATGTAGCCCCAAATGTCTGCAAGAACACCAAATAAAACAAACAAGGAACATATGTTCAGTATTCAGTACGTATGTAGTTAAAGATGCTGGCATATAGGACATCACTAAGAAGACACACCCCAACAGGTTGCCTGTAAACCAAAGAAGGCAGAATCATATAGAAAAAGATCAGATTTTAAATACATGGTAAGATTAAGTGAAAAACCTTCATAACAATACAAGACAGGAACAGCATGATATTCTGAATAAAAATGAAGGACCACCAATTTTGAAGACTGGAGTTTAGAATGCTCTTAACCAGATGAAAACTGCCAAGACCACTGGTTTACACAACAGAAATGATCACTGCCTTCAAAGAATGTAGACTAAACAAGTCACAAATCTGCTGAACTATGATACTGGAGCAGATTTCAGGAAATCAGGAGCCTTGGAAAATAATCAACACGAAACAATTAGCACAATTAGCTATTACATGAAGATTTTGCTAAGAATAGTCATGCAAAGAGTTAGGAAGAAAATACAACCCAAAATAGCGGAAGAACAATGTGGGTTTGTAGAAAACAAGGGTACATAAGATGCTGTGTATTTGCTGAGAACATTAATAGAGCATTCAATAGAAGTAAGCAAAGACATACATCTCTGCTTCATTAACAGCACAAAGGCTTTCAATAAAGACATGCCAACATATAAAGATGCTTGCAGATCTACAATTTGATGGGAAAGGCTTGCCAAAAACATATATTGGAAAAACAACATGTTGCCATTAAAATTGATCATGAAATATTAGCCTGTTAGGAGAGGTGTACATCAGGGATGCATACTGTCTCTAGATCTTTTTTTCCTATCTTGTGAAAATATTATGAGACATGTGGAGGATATGAATTGCCATTGGGGGATATAAAATCAATAATACAAGGTGTTTGTAAAGTCTCACTAGGCTTTGTATTAAGAACAATTCTGAAAAATTAAGTATTGATGTCATTAAAAAATTATCTAAAACATTCATTACATTAGTTACAATAGTTACTGCTATGGTCTAATGCTGTTTTGGAGAAGCTGGAAAGTACCAATGAAGTATTCATTATAACTTATTAAACAAATTTCTAACCATTATGCAATGAGGAGCTTGTTTATTAGGAATTCTTGCTATAAATCTTTAAACAACCGTTTGTATGTAACGACCGCCATTTCGAAACACTTATTCAACCCAAAAAATTCTTTCTTCTGTTGATAACACTATTCTGTTTGGAGTGCAAAGAATTACTCCAGCAGACGACAGCCATTCGCTGCATATTGCTTCACGATGGACTGTGGAGCACATTTTTTTATTACGTCATGTACTTAACTTTTCAAAGTTGTTCTACATACAAAGTGCAGTGAGACTTTACAAACTCCCTGTATAAGATATGGAGATAATAGAGTATAGATTGCAGACAACAAACCAGATCTGCAACATTTAGTAGATGCCATTATTGTACATATTGAACAACTGGGGTTAGAATTAAACTGTTTGAAAACAGAGATTATGGTCGCCTCTAATAAGAAAGAAATACCACAATGTAATATACAGGTAAATGGGAATTTTCATAAACAAATGAATCAGTACAACTATCTCGGAACAATCATAACATCTGATGGGAGGTGCCTTGAAGAGACGAACAAGAATTGCAAGGTGAAGGTAGCCTTTTGCAAAATGGAAAACATACTGACCAATAAAAAGATGTCAACTGTAATGAAAAAAAGAGTGTTGAAGAGCTACATGGATGTGAAATATGGACAATAAACAAACAAGTTGAGAAACATCTGATGGCAGTGGATATGTTGTTTCTGATGAAAATGCAAATAATACCAAGGACAGATAGAAAAACCAATGAGCATGTCCTACACGAAACAAATTAAAACTGTACACTGATCAGAGAAATTAGATGTAGACTGTCAAGATATTTTGGGCACGTTATGAGAAGAATGAACTAAAACAATTTAGTAACAACTGGCAAGATTTAGGGGAAAAGAACGTATGGAAGGCAGAGAGATAAATATGAATGAGGCAGAGAGATAAATGGCATGACCACATGACATAACTGAGTCAGGAACATAGCTAATCCACTGTTCTAGTGATCATGTGAGATGGTGAAACATGACCACCCTTGCTTATCGGCATAGCTCATGATAATGACAACGAAGATGATTGATTGATTAGAGAAACATCTTAAACATTAACTGCTTTTGAAAACAAAGAAGAGAAATTAACATTTTATGTAACACTAAGAATAACAACCAAATAACTCACTGCTTTGAGTGCTTCCTATTAACTAAATGTTAAACAATGTGTAACACATAACTTGTCATTCTTACCTTCCATCTTCCACATCAATTTACTGAGAGCTGGTGCAATCTGATTATCAATTTGCTCCATGTGGGGTTTGATCAGGGGTTTTTCTACATCCAAAGATTCTGTGATCAGCTTATTGTACAGCTGCACTGTCAGCATCAAGCTGGCGTAGTAATTAAACAACATATCCCTCCGATCAAAAACACCCTCAGGTATATGTGGTACAATTTCCTTGTTGCGAAGCTTCAGGTATTTCATTTCCTTCAGCACAGCAACCAACTAGAGCAGAAATTAATCAATATATTATAAACATCAGATGTGCAGATGATATTGTCCTACTCTCAAACAGAGCAATAGAACAGATAATCCCACCTGTTAACAGACATCGTGAGGATGAAAACCTTTTTTTTAATATACATGTTTTTTAAAATATTTAAGAATAAAACAACATACGGGTGTGAATCATGGACTATTTTGCAATCACTTAAAATTAAAACCAAGGCTTTTCAACTTAAATGTTACAGAAAAATACTCAGAACATCTTAGATCAAAAAGACTCGGGAGTCGAGAGTCTCTGTGGTGAAGTGGTCAAGCCGTTTGACTCGGGCTCCGAAGGTTGTGGGTTCGATTTCGGGCCACGTCCTTCGGTTCACGAGTGAAATTTTTCGGAGACTCCTGTGGGTTGTTGCTAGAGCTACGGAGTTCGTTCTTTGTGCGGCGCTTTCCGCGCTGCGGAAAGAGACCGAGCCATATGAGATAAAACCCAGTGCATTGAAGTCGACTTTTAAGTGACTTTTAAGATCAAAAAGAAAAATACTGGCTGTCTACAAAATCTGAACTTTGAAGACATCAAGCTCATAAACAGCATCATATCTCAGACACTGATAGACTTGTTACCATATTAAATAGAACAATACTGGAAGGCATGATTCCTAAAACAAAATAGACAGGGGTCGACCAACACAAAGATGAACCTTGGTATTAAGGACACCCTGGGCATGAAAATGCAGGACACAAGGGAACTGGCAACAGACTGAGAGTCTTGCTGGTGGCTGTAGTGACAGCAATGTTCTGCAAAGGATCTGCTACATGATGATGACATAAAAGACTGCCCAAGGATAGATATACAACTAGGCTGAAATATTTGGGTAAATCTTGTAGAGTTTTGCTACCAAGCACAAACATAATCCCCTTGCCTGCAGGCCAGGTGGTGACATCTTCAAACTCGCATACATTGTTTAAACATGGACATGGGCTGCCAGTGTGACCCCCGCCTATTGTGGATACCAGTAGATGTCTTGGCAAGTCCAGGTAGTTGGCCTGATTCTAACCATCACTCCTCCCGTGTCAAACATGGACATGGGCTGCCAGTGTGACCCCTGCCTATTGTGGATACCAGTAGATGTCTTGGCAAGTCCAGGTAGTTGGCCTGATTCTAACCATCACTCCTCCCGTGTCAAACATGGACATGGGCTGCCAGTGTGACCCCCGCCTATTGTGGATACCAGTAGATGTCTTGGCAAGTCCAGGTAGTTGGCCTGATTCTAACCATCACTCCTCCCGTGTCAAACATGGACATGGGCTGCCAGTGTGACCCCCGCCTATTGTGGATACCAGTAGATGTCTTGGCAAGTCCAGGTAGTTGGCCTGATTCTAACCATCACTCCTCCCGTGTCAAACATGGACATGGGCTGCCAGTGTGACCCCCGCCTATTGTGGATACCAGTAGATGTCTTGGCAAGTCCAGGTAGTTGGCCTGATTCTAACCATCACTCCTCCCGTGTCAAACATGGACATGGGCTGCCAGTGTGACCCCCGCCTATTGTGGATACCAGTAGATGTCTTGGCAAGTCCAGGTAGTTGGCCTGATTCTAACCATCACTCCTCCCGTGTCAAACATGGACATGGGCTGCCAGTGTGACCCCCGCCTATTGTGGATACCAGTAGATGTCTTGGCAAGTCCAGGTAGTTGGCCTGATTCTAACCATCACTCCTCCCGTGTCAAACATGGACATGGGCTGCCAGTGTGACCCCCGCCTATTGTGGATACCAGTAGATGTCTTGGCAAGTCCAGGTAGTTGGCCTGATTCTAACCATCACTCCTCCCGTGTCAAACATGGACATGGGCTGCCAGTGTGACCCCCGCCTATTGTGGATACCAGTAGATGTCTTGGCAAGTCAAGGTAGTTGGCCTGATTCTAACCATCACTCCTCCCGTGTCAAACATGGACATGGGCTGCCAGTGTGACCCCCGCCTATTGTGGATACCAGTAGATGTCTTGGCAAGTCCAGGTAGTTGGCCTGATTCTAACCATCACTCCTCCCGTGTCAAACATGGACATGGGCTGCCAGTGTGACCCCTGCCTATTGTGGATACCAGTAGATGTCTTGGCAAGTCCAGGTAGTTGGCCTGATTCTAACCATCACTCCTCCCGTGTCAAACATGGACATGGGCTGCCAGTGTGACCCCGCCTATTGTGGATACCAGTAGATGTCTTGGCAAGTCCAGGTAGTTGGCCTGATTCTAACCATCACTCCTCCCGTGTCAAACATGGACATGGGCTGCCAGTGTGACCCCCGCCTATTGTGGATACCAGTAGATGTCTTGGCAAGTCCAGGTAGTTGGCCTGATTCTAACCATCACTCCTCCCGTGTCAAACATGGACATGGGCTGCCAGTGTGACCCCCGCCTATTGTGGATACCAGTAGATGTCTTGGCAAGTCCAGGTAGTTGGCCTGATTCTAACCATCACTCCTCCCGTGTCAAACATGGACATGGGCTGCCAGTGTGACCCCCGCCTATTGTGGATACCAGTAGATGTCTTGGCAAGTCCAGGTAGTTGGCCTGATTCTAACCATCACTCCTCCCGTGTCAAACATGGACATGGGCTGCCAGTGTGACCCCCGCCTATTGTGGATACCAGTAGATGTCTTGGCAAGTCCAGGTAGTTTGGCCTGATTCTAACCATCACTCCTCCCGTGTCAAACATGGACATGGGCTGCCAGTGTGACCCCCGCCTATTGTGGATACCAGTAGATGTCTTGGCAAGTCCAGGTAGTTGGCCTGATTCTAACCATCACTCCTCCGTGTCAACATGGACATGGGCTGCCAGTGTGACCCCCGCCTATTGTGGATACAGTAGATGTCTTGGCAAGTCAAGGTAGTTGGCCTGATTCTAACCATCACTCCTCCCGTGTCAAACATGGACATGGGCTGCCAGTGTGACCCCCGCCTATTGTGGATACCAGTAGATGTCTTGGCAAGTCCAGGTAGTTGGCCTGATTCTAAACCATCACTCCTCCCTGAGTGTCAAACATGGACATGGGGCTGCCAGTGTGACCCCTGCCTATTGTGGATACCAGTAGATGTCTTGGCAAGTCCAGGTAGTTGGCCTGATTCTAACCATCACTCCTCCCGTGTGAAACATGGACATGGGCTGCCAGTGTGACCCCCGCCTATCGTGGATACCAGTAGATGTCTTGGCAAGTCAAGGTAGTTGGCCTGATTCTAACCATCACTCCTCCCGTGTCAAACATGGACATGGGCTGCCAGTGTGACCCCCGCCTATTGTGGATACCAGTAGATGTCTTGGCAAGTCCAGGTAGTTGGCCTGATTCTAACCATCACTCCTCCCGTGTCAAACATGGACATGGGCTGCCAGTGTGACCACCGCCTATTGTGGATACCAGTAGATGTCTTGGCAAGTCCAGGTAGTTGGCCTGATTCTAACCATCACTCCTCCCGTGTCAAACATGGACATGGGCTGCCAGTGTGACCCCTGCCTATTGTGGATACCAGTAGATGTCTTGGCAAGTCCAGGTAGTTGGCCTGATTCTAACCATCACTCCTCCCGTGTGAAACATGGACATGGGCTGCCAGTGTGACCCCCGCCTATCGTGGATACCAGTAGATGTCTTGGCAAGTCCAGGTAGTTGGCCTGATTCTAACCATCACTCCTCCCGTGTCAAACATGGACATGGGCTGCCAGTGTGACCCCTGCCTATTGTGGATACCAGTAGATGTCTTGGCAAGTCCAGGTAGTTGGCCTGATTCTAACCATCACTCCTCCCGTGTCAAACATGGACATGGGCTGCCAGTGTGACCCCTGCCTATTGTGGATACCAGTAGATGTCTTGGCAAGTCAAGGTAGTTGGCCTGATTCTAACCATCACTCCTCCCGTGTCAAACATGGACATGGGCTGCCAGTGTGACCCCCGCCTATTGTGGATATCAGTAGATGTCTTGGCAAGTCCAGGTAGTTGGCCTGATTCTAACCATCACTCCTCCCGTGTCAAACATGGACATGGGCTGCCAGTGTGACCCCCGCCTATTGTGGATACCAGTAGATGTCTTGGCAAGTCAAGGTAGTTGGCCTGATTCTAACCATCACTCCTCCCGTGTCAAACATGGACATGGGCTGCCAGTGTGACCCCCGCCTATTGTGGATACCAGTAGATGTCTTGGCAAGTCCAGGTAGTTGGCCTGATTCTAACCATCACTCCTCCCGTGTCAAACATGGACATGGGCTGCCAGTGTGACCCCCGCCTATTGTGGAGACCAGTAGATGTCTTGGCAAGTCAAGGTAGTTGGCCTGATTCTAACCATCACTCCTCCCGTGTCAAACATGGACATGGGCTGCCAGTGTGACCCCCGCCTATTGTGGATACCAGTAGATGTCTTGGCAAGTCAAGGTAGTTGGCCTGATTCTAACCATCACTCCTCCCGTGTCAAACATGGACATGGGCTGCCAGTGTGACCCCCGCCTATTGTGGATACCAGTAGATGTCTTGGCAAGTCCAGGTAGTTGGCCTGATTCTAACCATCACTCCTCCCGTGTCAAACATGGACATGGGCTGCCAGTGTGACCCCCGCCTATTGTGGATACCAGTAGATGTCTTGGCAAGTCAAGGTAGTTGGCCTGATTCTAACCATCACTCCTCCCGTGTCAAACATGGACATGGGCTGCCAGTGTGACCCCCGCCTATTGTGGATACCAGTAGATGTCTTGGCAAGTCAAGGTAGTTGGCCTGATTCTAACCATCACTCCTCCCGTGTCAACTGTCTATACAAATATGGGGTCAACAGCACATGTCCAACACACCTCCAGGAGTTTGGAAAACATCTATCACTCACTCACTTGCATAATTATTTGAAATTAACAATATACATTCTAAGAAATGCAATTTTGTTTGAATAAATCCATAAATAGTAAACTATAAATTGTTGGTAATACATTTATTTCACAATTTATAATTTTTATTGTGGAATGCCATATTTAACAAAAATCTATATTCTCTGCCAGCACATGGTAGAGGCAAAATTCTTTGTCCGTGATATCTATAACAATTTACAAAGAGCAAAGGTAAAATTATACAAGTGATTGGCCATGAGTCTTTATCCTATGAGGATATATCAGAGAACTGACATTTTTATAGTGTTTTTTCCTCTTCAACATAGCCACCAAGTAGTGTCAGGGAGGTAACCTGTACTGTCTGGTTGTATCTCATAATTCTTCTCTAGACAACTAAACAACTCTTTCCTGTTTCTGTATCAATAAATTTAGTGTAACTGCGGTAAAGCTGTGGAAATGTAAACAATATGAAATAACACAAAGTAATGCAGTTTTACAGAACAGAATTACGAACAATACAAGGAAGTTGCAGCGACTAGCCTTAATCAGCACACAAATACATATACAAAACACAATATATAATAACGGAGAAGTCCCTCCAGTGACTACATTGAAACATAAAAATGGGATGAGAAGAATAAAAAGATGAAAAAAATTAGAACAATGAAGAGAAAATTAAAATTTTTTAAAAATTATTTGCTACTTATCTCAGAATCACAGGCTGGGATTCTGAGATAAGTAGCAAATAATTGTTTATCAAATTTTCAATATTTCCAATATCTGCAGAGTTCACATAGCAAGATCTGTCATATGGTAACACTTTTAGTAAAGTAACAATACAGCAATATGTCACAATTTGCAGCTTTTTATTCACCACTGTTCTAATTCACTGTATTTCCTTTACAGTAAAGTTCAAATTTGTATTGCTGTCCTATTGTCTCATAATCTTTCATCAACATTACACCAAGGCGTGATTTTTTTGTCCCATTGTTCTTGAGGTTTTTAGAAGCTATTAGGTGTGTATACTGGTTACTATCTCAGACCCTTTAGATTCGGAACCTTTAATTTCATCCCTCAACTTCCACTAATAGATATTCACTTGAATCGCCATCACAAAACATGACAAGAGTGTTGAGCTACAATTCCCCAAAACGAGTCTCTTTTGTGTTCCTTTTCAAAGCTTCTGACTCTCAACTCCAGCTAATGAACCAACTGTACTGTAGAGTGACGTGGCCAATATGAGCAATGCCTTTCCTTGACCGTATTGTGAAGTAAAGGAACCTGACACAAGCCTGAAGCTGTCATGGGCATGTTTGTATAGAGCAGTCAGTACTCCAGGGCTGATGTGGTCATTGGTGTTAGACCCATGTTTGTATAGGGCAGTCAGTACTCCAGGGCTGATGTGGTCATTGGTGTTAGACCCATGTTTGCATAGAGCAGTCAGTACTCCAGGGCTGATGTGGTCATTGGTGTTAGACCCATGTTTGCATAGAGCAGTCAGTACTCCAGGGCTGATGTGGTCATTGGTGTTAGACCCATGTTTGCATAGAGCAGTCAGTACTCCAGGGCTGATGTGGTCATTGGTGTTAGACCCATGTTTGTATAGACCAGTCAGTACTCCAGGGCTGATGTGGTCATTGGTGTTAGACCCATGTTTGCATAGACCAGTCAGTACTCCAGGGCTGATGTGGTCATTGGTGTTAGACCCATGTTTGCATAGACCAGTCAGTACTCCAGGGCTGATGTGGTCATTGGTGTTAGACCCATGTTTGTATAGACCAGTCAGTACTCCAGAGCTGATGTGGTCATTGGTGTTAGACCCATGTTTGTATAGACCAGTCAGTACTCCAGGGCTGATGTGGTCATTGGTGTTAGACCCATGTTTGTATAGACCAGTCAGTACTCCAGGGCTGATGTGGTCATTGGTGTTAGACCCATGTTTGCATAGAGCAGTCAGTACTCCAGGGCTGATGTGGTCATTGGTGTTAGACCCATGTTTGCATAGAGCAGTCAGTACTCCAGGGCTGATGAGGTCATTGGTGTTAGACCCATGTTTGCATAGAGCAGTCAGTACTCCAGGGCTGATGTGGTCATTGGTGTTAGACCCATGTTTGCATAGAGCAGTCAGTACTCCAGGGCTGATGTGGTCATTGGTGTTAGACCCATGTTTGCATAGACCAGTCAGTACTCCAGGGCTGATGTGGTCATTGGTGTTAGACCCATGTTTGCATAGACCAGTCAGTACTCCAGGGCTGATGTGGTCATTGGTGTTAGACCCATGTTTGTATAGTTAGTTAGTTAGTTAGTCGACAGATCATCCTCGTTGCACATCGAACCATTCAGTCCATAAGTGCTCTGATCCCCTCCTCAGCAAATCCCGCAGCGTGTAGCGGCTAACGACGCCAGTTCTGTGTTGGTTTATCAATCTTCTTTGGCTTCCTGCGTAGTGTTCTTGTTTGGCCACCCCTCTTTTAATTTGCTGCTCCTGCAGTCTGGCCATTGTTGTAGATTCACAGTCATCACTTGGTTCTCGCAAAAGTCTCACTTCTCGTAGAGCATTCAGAATGTCAGCCTGGTCCATGGCGCGTCCGCCCTCCACAGTAGCCTCACCTGCGAGCTTGTCAGCCCGCTCATTTCCTTGTACTCCCGCATGACCTGGCACGAAGATGAAACTAATCTTTGCCAGCCGAGACCGCTTCAGAGGCAGCAGCCATTCTCTTCGGATCGACAACTCCTCTATCCTCTTGATCATGTTCATTGAGTCGCTAAGGAAACAAGCCCTAGTGAATGTCTGTGTCTCGAGCCATGTTATTGCTTTACTTACTGCCATGACTTCCATGGTCAGGCTACTTGTGGTTTCAGTGAAAGCACCAGAGTCCTCCTTCACAATTCTCCCTCCGGCCCGAGCTGTAAAGGCCCATGAGCTTCTCACATGTCGGACGACCGACCCATCTGTGTAGATGACCGCGTCACCGTCTAGCGAATTCTCGAAAATCAACGCTTGTACTTCAGCCTCAACAGCAGCCGGATTTTCTTGTCTGCATTTTCTATCTAGTTGGATGCAAACTGAAAAGGATGTGCAGAAGTCTGTTGGCACTTGCACCCACTCCTCGCCAGGTTCTAAGTCCTCAAGTGAACACACCTGTTGAAGAATGTCTTCGGCTTGACCCATCCACGACCGTCCTCTTTTTAACCTGCTGCCCTTCACCTTCCTAATTTCACTATGCAGTGGATGTTGTGTGTTTGCGTTAATTCTGAGGTAGGCGCGTGCCCTGCAAACTTGTATTCTCTCTTCAATGGTTGGAAAATCAAGAAGGTAGCGCATCGCCCTGCATGCTGTATCTCTTGTACATCCAAGAATAATGCGCATAGCTTCATTCTGTATCCTTTCCATCCTTTCTATCTGCTTATGGCTGAGAGTCAGGATTGCCATTGCATACTCCAAAACAGACATGACCAGCCCCTCGTACAGAAGACATAGATGGCGCTGCTCACAGTTTGCTGCCGCCATCACCCGCATCGCTGCCAAACCCCGCTTGGCCTTTGTTATCACCTGGTCTATGTGCACATTATAAGCAAGGCTTCGATCAAACCGTATCCCCAGGTAATTCATTGCCTGCGTTCTTTCCACCGTCTCTGAACACAGCATTACAGTTGGTGTTGGGTTGTTGACAATATGATTATTCAACGAGAACCAAGTCACTGTTGCCTTTGTTGGGTTGACCATTGCCCCAGCTTCATCACACCAAGTACTTATGCGATTGAGTTCGGTTTGTAGTTCCACAGCAACCTCCTCTCTATCCTTACCCTGACGATACACTAAAACATCATCGGCATACGACAATGTCCTGCCAGGTCCAGTGATCTGCTCACTGGTGATTCTCACTGTGTAGGCGTTGAACAGTACCGGAGATAATGGTGATCCCTGTGGTAGGCCAGGATATATTGTTGTTGGTTCCGAAGTCCAACTGCCACATCTAAAAACTACTTTCCGTTGGTAGAGGGCTGCAGCGATCCAACTAAGGAGGAATGGACTTACGTTTAGTTCAAGAAGCTGAAACATTAAAAAATCCAGTGGTACTCTGTTGTATGCGTCCTCAAGATCAATCGCTGCAGCAACGGTTTCAGTGCCTGAGTGGAAACCTTCATAGACATCATGGGCAAAGACTGCTGCATTGGTCCAGGTTTCTCTTTTTGGACGGTACCCACCCAGGGTAGGTGGGAAAACACCTTGCCTCTCTAGTTGGCTTGATATTTTCCTGGCAATTACCTTCTCCAGCAGCTTGCCTATTGTATTCTGCATGGTTATAATTCGATATCCCTGAATTTTTTTGTGGTCTTTGTCAGGCTTCGGCAAGGGAATCAGATAGCTGTGTAACCATTCCTCCTTGATGCTAGCACTCCCTATACTGTTGTTGTACATGTCTGCTAGTTTCTCTAGCTCATTGTCGGTACACCTATTTATGTCGTTGTATCTTATGCCATCAGGACCTGGAGCACTGTTATTTGATCGTCGAAGCACAGCCTTGATTTCTTTCACTGTCACTGTGTCTTCCTCCGAAGTGTTCTGGGCCTTGCATCTGTCTGAGGTGACCTCCTTGGCCAGATTTCGGCCTCCCATGTCTGTCTGGTTGCCCTGCTCAAGGTAGCGTTCAAAGAGGGCTTTGCCCTTGTCCTCGTCAGTCCTCTGCCAGGTGAGGTCAGCACCTTGGAAGTCTGAAATGCTCTTATTCTTGACTACACCACTCATGCTTTTATGTAGTCGCCAGAACAATTTCAGTGACTTGTCTGTGCTTACTCTTTGACACACCTCTGCCCATTTTTCGCTTTTAACCACCTTGACCAGTTTTTTGAAATAGCTTACTTTTGTGTGCATCTCTCTTTCTAAGTGCAAGCAGGGACTAGGATGACCAGCTCTGTTCTTCTTGGCATTTTGCCATCTCCTTACAGCACTACGCTTATCCACCCAAGCCTTCTCCACCTCGAAACTCCACCACGGTGGCTGCTCCCAGCTTTTTTTTCCTGCCCTGAAACGTTCTGCGCTTGTCACGTCTTATTTTACTCACCACATCTTGCCCTGTACTGTCATACTGGAACGTCTTTACCTTTAGCTTGTGCTGCCTGGTTCTGCCTTTCTCCACCAATATGCTGCAAGGGTGGTGGTCGCTGCCATGGTGTCCTAGGACACCCCATCTACACACTGTAGTGAGTGAAGGTGAAACTAGCGCCAGATCAATAGCACTGTCCTCATCGCCTGGACGGCTTGCTGTCCTGGTGACACAGCCACTGTTGATACAAACCAGGTCGATGGTTTCCAGTGCAGTCTCTAGCTCCTCCCCCTGTGTATTGGAGGAAGTGTTTCCCCATGATCTGCCTTTAGCGTTGAAGTCACCACAGAAAATAACATTTCTCTCGTGGCCTAATATGCCACTTAAGCACTGCCACTTCTGGGCGTCCATACTCGCATTGCGGGCATAAACATTAACCAACACGAATGGTATACTGGAATGAACTCTCAACGCCTGTATTTGTATATCGTCACTGTCCCAACTGGACATGTCTAGCTCTGACGCCACCATGCTGTCGCGAACGAGAATCGCCGTTCCCAGATGTCGTCTGTTGTAGAAACATTTGAAGCCGGCAATTCGGAGTAGCTGATCGCCCAGTCTCGTCTCCTGGAGTGCTACAATGTCGTTCCTGTAAACTAGGGTTTCTAAAATAGAGCCCCGTTGTTTTACACTGGCACAGTTCCAATATAGAATACGGATGTTCCTGAGTCCTAGACGGTGACACTTGAGTCTAAAACGTCTCAAACCACCGCGCTTACCTTGCTTCTTTGTCCCTGCGCGGCTACCACGCCGCTTTGTTATGTTTACTGCTGACCGCTCGGAAAAAACACGTTCTTCCGCCATGTTGAAAAAACGTAAACACAGACTGCTGAGAACCACACACGCTGCTGAAAATTCACTCAAGGATGGCTTCGCTCGATGCACGAACTCCGTAGCACCCGCGCAGATCTTGAGTATAAACTCCTGGTTTTACATCCTGGCACACCAATTACACGCAAGAGATGAATAAATCCATCCCCTACGCGAAAAAGTTAACGAACACAAAACAACATGACCTTCCGTCGCCATCTTGAAACCAGAAGTCCATGTTTGTATAGAGCAGTCAGTAATCCAGGGCTGATGTGGTCATTGGTGTTAGACCCATGTTTGTATAGACCAGTCAGTACTTCAGGGCTGATGTGGTCATTGGTGTTAGACCCATGTTTGCATAGACCAGTCAGTACTCCAGGGCTGATGTGGTCATTGGTGTTAGACCCATGTTTGTATAGACCAGTCAGTACTCCAGGGCTGATGTGGTCATTGGTGTTAGACCCATGTTTGTATAGACCAGTCAGTACTCCAGGGCTGATGTGGTCATTGGTGTTAGACCCATGTTTGCATAGACCAGTCAGTACTTCAGGGCTGATGTGGTCATTGGTGTTAGACCCATGTTTGCATAGACCAGTCAGTACTCCAGGGCTGAAGTGGTCATTGGTGTTAGACCCATGTTTGCATAGACCAGTCAGTACTCCAGGGCTGATGTGGTCATTGGTGTTAGACCCATGTTTGCATAGACCAATCAGTACTCCAGGGCTGAAGTGGTCATTGGTGTTAGACCCATGTTTGTATAGACCAGTCAGTACTCCAGGGCTGATGTGGTCATTGGTGTTAGACCCATGTTTGCATAGACCAGTCAGTACTCCAGGGCTGATGTGGTCATTGGTGTTAGACCCATGTTTGCATAGACCAGTCAGTACTCCAGGGCTGATGTGGTCATTGGTGTTAGACCCATGTTTGTATAGACCAGTCAGTACTCCAGGGCTGATGTGGTCATTGGTGTTAGACCCATGTTTGTATAGACCAGTCAGTACTCCAGGGCTGATGTGGTCATTTGTGTTAGACCCATGTTTGTATAGAGCAGTCAGTACTCCAGGGCTGATGTGGTCATTGGTGTTAGACCCATGTTTGTATAGACCAGTCAGTACTCCAGGGCTGATGTGGTCATTGGTGTTAGACCCATGTTTGTATAGACCAGTCAGTACTCCAGGGCTGATGTGGTCATTTGTGTTAGACCCATGTTTGCATAGACCAGTCAGTACTCCAGGGCTGATGTGGTCATTGGTGTTAGACCCATGTTTGCATAGACCAGTCAATACTCCAGGGCTGATGTGGTCATTTGTGTTAGACCCATGTTTGTATAGACCAGTCAGTACTCCAGGCCTGATGTGGTCATCATCATGCCACTGCCTTTATTTCCTAAGACATCCCCTGGTGCCCATGTTAGGCTGGGTTGATCTGGGAGCCCAGGTCAATTGTAAAAACGAGCCTCTAAGTGGCTTCAAACCAACTGACCACTGGGCTGGCAGACAAGCATAAATTGTAAGTCACATGCCTGAAGGTGTATTGGGCATTTGGTGTCAGTCCCATAATTTTATAGACTGATGGGCCGGCAGGCAAGCATTTAGCCATTACACTATCTCAGCTCCTGACCGTATTTTACAAGCTGTCAATATTCATCTTCAATTTATGTGAAAACGGCAAAATGATATGGCAAAATTATTATGTTTACTACATATTTTAACCTATTTTGAATAGATGTTTTAAGCATTTAAACATGTTACATAGTCAGCTATTTATGCTTTTCTCATGCCCTATTATCTTCTCAAAAAAAGACTACACTGCACTTTTCATTGATATTCATCTTTTGTCATAGTTTGTAACCTGAGTCACTGTTTTTACCAAAAATGTCTTACCCGCTACCAAAGTTGAGTTACTTTCTTATTTGAAAAATAAAAGATCTCAAGTTGTTTTTAAAACGTACCTTATCATCAAAGTTAACACTTAAGAGTCTGGTTTCCGCATTCCTGACTAAGAGTGTCTGGGCCATGTTGAATGAACAGATATCATCGACAGTTGACAGCCAGCGGTTGTAGTAAAATGTGTCAATCCTAGAATGGATATAACTTACGTTCAGTAATTGACTTCTTTTCCTTCAAAACAATATACATGTCCTTGGAAGAGAAGATGAGTTTAATTTCACTAAAAATACTAATATTAAGACATTTTTGTAAAATGGTAAATATGCATATATGAGTACTTAAGAATCAGGTTCCAGGATTTCTGTACAAGAAGCTATCAATACACGATTAACAGAGGTGTCAAATATATGCCACTCAGTTACAGTGTCAGAGACATGCTATTTCTAAAATCACAGATATTATTAAAATAGCTTCAATAATCTTTTCCCATCAATATCTCTTGGAAGTGAAAATGCTTACAAGATGTGTTCTTGTTTCCAATGCATAATCAATTGTGAGGCCATTCTAACAAAAGCTCTTTCAAGGACCTAAAAGATCACGATTTTAATGAACATTACAATACTGCTGCAAAGTCTAGTATCCCTTAAAATGGAGTCACCATGTGATATGTACATTATACATTATTACATAATGGACTATGAACAAGCTAGTGGAACAAATAATTAATGAGGTCCAATTGTGGCCATGTGGAAAAATGGGGCGAATATCACTAAATGACAAAAGAAATCATAAAGAACACAGGAGTTAAAAGAGAATTACTAAATATAATCAATGTTTGATAAATAAACTATTTTGAGCACACTTAACAAAGTCAGCTAGATTGAAAGATTGAAGGCAAATGTGTAATTGGAAGCAATGGTTTAAACTATAAGGCAATGTCAAGAGGTGGACTACAATGTTAGGTTATACTATTGTGGTAACAATGTTGGAGATTGCATAAATGATATATGTATACCACATATACACAATCACAACACATACACATATGTATGATAATACTGTTGTACTTACTGATTAAGCAGAGCTTTCAGATCTTCAAGTCTCGTAAGAACATGCTTGTAGGCTTCTGTTGTTTTCACTCTAAACAACATTAAGAACAGTTTGAAAGTAATATTACAGTGTAAATTTTAGTCTACACTGCCTTCCTTCACATTTGTAGTTTTTTACTTCACTGTTGTTATTGATCTAGCAGCACCTTGGCTTCTGCCCTTCAACCCAATGCCATGTAGTGGTATTTGCAAGTGTTCATCAGCTGCTGTGTTGTTCCATATAAAGTGTTCCTTTTTTCTGGCTAAAGTGAACGTAACTATTGTCTTATATCTGTAAGAGCTGATGTTCGACAGCTTGTAAGGATATCTACAAAACAGGTACAGATGTCTGAAAACTTTATTCTGGTCCTTGTCAGATTTAGGGGTAGTACCAAGCATATATTTAAATATTTCCATCCCATTGTCTCCAGTGGTTTACCTGTTCATCCAAGTGTTTTTATTTACAGTTCCTATTATCTTCTTTTTTCACCCTTTATTCCCACTGGGTATAGGCCCACAACAACTTATTTCAAGCCCTCTATCCTTAGTTTTCCAATGCTGTGGTTTTCAGACAAAGTCCTTTCTAGTTATAATATTCTCATGTTTTCTCAATGTATCTAGTGCCAGTGTGTTTTGTTCACCTCTTGCTTCACTGGTATTTGTCTAGTTCTCTCCATGAGCTCCACATTGGTGATTCTGTCATGCCATTTTACTCCTTCTATTTTGTATAGGCACCAGTAAGTGAATGTTTGTAGTTTATGTGTAATTGGGTTTGTTCTTCTCATTGTACTGATTTAACTTTAGGCTGAATATCCTAAGACTGGTGCTAAGTTTATTCTTATCATTTACTTGGCTATTTTAAGACAGTTTCTGTAGAAGGTAGTTTTTTTTTCTATATCCCATCTTTGCTAGTAATTACCAGGATTGTTTGAGTTTTTTACTTCAATAACCAGTGTCTCACAAAATAATGATAGACATACATTTTAAATTAGCAGGTATTTTGAACAAGCTCACTGTATTATTTTCTGCCAATATGTAAACAGCATTCTGTAAAAATTGTGTCTTTTTTCCCATAATTCTCTGATCTTTGAAATTCAAAGTTACTGTTTAAAATTGTTTCAATGTTATTTTGATGTCATTACATATTTTGCAGTTTTGGGCTGTTACTGTTTGTGAATGCTCTGAAAGATTGTGAGTTGAACTTTAAATTTGATGCATTGTTGTTCAGATTGTATGAGCCCTGACAAGAGCTGGCAGCTATCAAAGTGAAGTTGGTGTAAAGACCTTTCTCCAAGCTTAATACTAAAGTACTGAAATTGGTGTAAAGACCTTTCTCCCAACCCAGTACTAAAGTACTATCTCCCCAGGAACTGTATTGCAGAGCTTTCCTTCCTCTCTCTGGGCTCAGACACCAGCAAGGTGTGCAAGAGTGATACCGGAACTTCACATCTGTGGACAGGTATATTGGGATGTAATCTAGCCATGGTTGAGCACAGCCATTACAGATCAGCTGAAATTAGGCTTAGGACGGTAATGTTCCCTCCAGTTTAAAGGTATTCAATTTTCAATAGATTGTTATAATGTGCTGCTTTATTTTTGGTAAATATGTTCACATTATTGAACATTAGTAAACACCATAAAAATTAAGGACAAATAATGAACAAAAATAATAACTTACGGATGCTCAATACGAAGGAAGCTCTCCAAATACACATGAACCCTGGCATATATTTCTTTTGTCCAGTACATGGCTCCTGCCATAGGAGGCATGTTTTTATGTACAACCATCTTGCCAGTTTCTTTCTTATGTGTCATCTTATGAAGAAAACGCATTGCAAGATTTCATGAGAACACTGCTTTTAAAGAATTATACAAATTAACCATGACGTTATCTGTTTTGGATAATCATAACCTAATTACATTGAATCACAGATAGTACTTAAAAGTTAAGAATATAACAAATGTCACGTATATTTTTACAACAAAATTAAAAACTAACAAGTAAACATACATTGTATGTTCACTATATATATATATATATATATATATATTTAAAGTCAACTAGGTGAAGCATATAAAGGAGAGAGAACTACAAAAAAATTTACTGAGCAAATTACCAAAAGCACATAATTATGTGCCAGCTCCATGGCGAAGGTGTAACGAATGCAGTTCGTAATCCCGCATACCCGTGTTTACACCACAGCTGCATGTGATTTGGCAGCAGACTACCTTGTGTTGGTTTTTTTATGAAAATGGTATGGGTGACAGTCGTTCAGAAAGCAATGGCAAACTACTAAATATAAACTAGCCAAGAAATCACGAACAGCCAAAAAATGTTGGGGTTGACTGCAACATCCTGTAAAGGCTATGCAACTAACTAACATAATTATGTGACTAACACAAGCATTATCTTGTCAAAGTCCAAAACAAACAACAGTAACATCATCTTTACCTGCTTCTCATACAGCTCAAAGCAAGTGTCTAAGGCATTGTCCATCAACACCACCACCTCAGGATACTTGTCATCAAAGTCTTTCATGATCAGTTCTCTTTCTAGCAGTGGTCCCATCATTTCTATCAGCTGTTAATATTAGCAAAGTACTTGTTGGTATGGCTAACCATAGTCCATCCAAGAAATCATGTAAATATTCTTTGGATCTAACCATGATATTTTTTGGGGGGACATAACACACTCAACATGTAACATCTTAAATAGACACTTTAATTATTCACTGTGTACATAGAGTTGTTTAAAAGACTGTTCAAAAGATCTTAATTCTATATTAACAGTATCTTAACAAAATTATCATGCTATACTATGGACAAACATCATTATAATGAGATAATACAGAGTAAATAAAATCATACTGCTTGTAGAGTTTTAGAACTCTAGGAATAATTCCACCAAGAATCATAAATACCAAAGTTAATATTTACACCTTTTTTTTTAAATATACCAGGTAACAGCGCATATCTTCTTTTTTAAAGAATATATACCTGAAAAAGAAAACCTAAAGAAACATAAAAAGATAACTTTGTTACAACATACAAGCTAGCTGATGATCCTGTATGCCTGGTGTCTTGAAATTGTATTTTTTAGTATTGTGTTTCACATGGCAAAACACTATATATCATCTATTACAAAGGATAACTTACAAATTGCTGTTTTCTTAATTTTCAGGAACTTTCCAACTGTGATATCCATCAATATATTCAATTAGACTACTGCTTCTGATTATTATAATGGGTTACTGTATTATGCAATATGCCTCAGTTTAACAAATGGGTATTTTATCTTTAAATGTTCCTGAATGTAATAACTGGCTATTTCATTCATAGCATGTCACTCAATTAGTCACTCAATTAGGTCTAAAAATTCATAGGACAAAGACAAAGATAATGAAAATAAATCTAGCAAATGATAACCGAATCTATGTTGGTGAAACCTCATTTCAATAAGTGGAATCATCATATACATATTTTGATAATGTAGACATTGATGGGGGAACAGATTGAGATATTAAAATAAGACGACAAAAGGCACTAGGAGCTATCATACCAATAGGAAATGTGTGGATGTTAAAAGAAATTAAATCTAGCACTAAACATTTAACTCTAGTATCAAAATCAGTATTGCTGATCAGAAACATTGAAAATGACTAAATTAGCTACTAATAAACTACAAACATTCATAAATTGATGTCTACACAGAACAGAAGGACCAACATGGTATGACAGAATCTCTCATGCAGAACATATAGAGGGAAATAAATAAATTCCAGCGAGTCAAGAGTTAATGAGAAGACACTGGCATTGAATAGGAAACATTGAGAAAACCTGTAAATATTATAACTAGAAGAAAATCCTTTATCCGGAACTCGCAGGACATAGGAAACAGGAGAAGCCATAAAAACACATTAAGACATGGAGGGAGCTGAAGGGGAAGACATAAGATAGGAGGGCAAGGCAAGTTTGGTTGAGGGCATCAATTCCGTTGGGAAATAAAATGCAGAAGAAATATACATCTGCATTTTTTTTTCAAATCATGTGTAACTTACTGGTTGATTTCCCTTTATATTTGACATTTGTTCTCACTGTCAAATGTAAAATTTATATTTGACATCTGTTCTCACTGTTCCGGTTTCAAGATTGTGACGGTCGGGTTGTTTTGTGATCGTTAACTTTTTCACGTAGGAGATGGATTTATTCATCTCTTGCGTGTAATTTGTGTGCCAGGATGTAAAACCAGGAGTTTCTACTCAAGATCTGCGCGGATGCTACGGAGTTTCGTGCATCGAGCAAAGCAATCCTTGAGTGAATTTTTCGCAGCGTGTGTGGTTTCTGTTGTTTTCGGATTTTCAACATGGCGGAACAATCTGTGTTCTCCGAGCGGTCAGCAGTCAACCTAACGAGGCGGCGGGCAGGCAGAAAGCGACAAAGTAAGCGTGGTGGTTTAAGACGTTTTAGACTCAAGTGTCACCGTCTAGGACTCAGGAATATCCGTATTCTGTATTGGAACTGCGCCAGCGTAAAACAACGGGGCTCTATTTTAGAAACCCTGGTTTACAGGAACGACATTGTAGCGCTCCAGGAGATGAGACTGGGCAATCAGCTACTCCGAATTGCCGGCTTCAAATGTTTCTATAACAGACGACATCTGGGAATGGCGATTCTCGTTCGTGACAGCATGGTGGCGTCAGAGCTAGATATGTCCAGTTGGGACAGTGACAATATACAAATACAGGCGTTGAGGGTTCAATCCAGTATACCATTCATGTTGGTTAATGTTTATGCCCGCAACGCGAGTATGGATTCCCAGAAGTGGCAGTGCTTAAGTGACATATTAGGTCACGAGAGAAATGTTATTTTCTGTGGCAATTTCAATGCTAAAGGCAGATCATGGGGAAACATTTCCTCCAACACACAGGGGGAGGAGCTCAAGACTGCACTTGAAACCATTGACCTGTGTCACCAGGACAGCAAGCCGTCCATGCGATGAGGACAGTGCTATTGATCTGGCGCTGGTTTGACCTTCACTCACTACAGTGTGTAGATGGGGTGTCCTAGGACATCACGGCAGCGACCACCACCCTTGCAGCATATTGGTGGAGAAAGGCAGAACCAGGCAGCACAAGCTAAAGGTAAAGACTTTCCAGTATGACAGTACAGGACAAGATGTGGTGAGTAAAATAAGACGTGACAAGCGCAGAAAGCTTCAGGGCAGGAAAAAAAGCTGGGAGCAGCCACCTTGGTGGAATTTCGAGGTGGAGAAAGCTTGGGTGGATAAGCGTAGTGCTGTAAGGAGATGGCAAAATGCCAAGAAGAACAGAGCTGGTCATCCTAGTCCCTGCATGCACTTAGAAAGAGAGATGCACACAAAAGTAAGCTATTTCAAAAAACTGGTCAAAGTGGTTAAAAGTGAAAAATGGGTAGAGGTGTGTCAAAGAGTAAGCACAGACAAGTCACTGAAATTGTTCTGGTGACTACATAAAAGCATGAGTGGTGTAGTCAAGAATAAGAGCATTTCTGACTTCCAAGGTGCTGACCTCATCTGGCAGAGGACTGACGAGGAAAAGGGCAAATGAGTATCAGATTTCTGAAAGAATGGAAAAAAAACAGCAGAGATGATAGTAACTTCATCTCATATGGCTGTAATTTATTATTAACGAAAGACCATTACTTCACCTCAATGATAGTATCTGAAATGTGAAAACTTTCGCCTGATGTAACCAGATTGTCATATATTTACATGTTAGAGAGCACACTAAATAAAATAAGTTAAAACAATAAAAAGAAACTAACATACACTTTAAACATATGAGTGAAGTGAGAATTGTATTTCATAAAATAATCAATGGCAGTTATTAAAACCTCATCATGTAGCAGGTTCTTTACAGAATGTTGAGCTGATCACAGGCTGTCGACAAGTCTCTCAACTCCTCGCCAGTTCTACTGTCTAACATATCTACATATGTGTCTGCAATGTCCGGTGTCCAGCTTCATGCCTGCTGATCCCTGCCTCTTCTCCCAGAAACCACGCTCTCCATCACTGTTCTTTCCAAGCCACTGTAACATTTAATATGGCCAAAGTATTTTGGTTTCTGAGATATGGAAAGCTACAAATGCAAATATTACAGTTAAGTTCCACTGAACTGAAACAGGTGTGAAAACTGGAAAATAGGTTCACTTGTCATTGTCCGAAGGTCACCGAGAAATCATCACACATGCTTACCTTATAAATTGATTCCAGCCCTGAGCAGTCAAAATATCCTTTCAATACAGTTGTAGCCAACCGTCTGTCAAAGTCTGCCATGATCATATTAAATGTTTCAAAGTTTTCCATGAACCCCTGCAGAAGTCAATGTCCCACAACCAAAGGTCAACTTCATGAGATTTCACTATTACTGTTTAACTGCAACTGTTAATGGTCTTATTCCTCACTACTTATTTTAAACAATGTACAATTGATTAACTTAACTTCTGGAGCTGGAGTGGCTTTGAGGTACAGTGCCCATCTCTGACTCAAGTAGATTGGGTGTGAATTTTTACAAAGTAAACATAAAATAAGACTGTAGACTGAAGGTCTAGCCTCTTCAGATAAAGGAAAACAAACTAGAAGAACCTTTCTCCTCTTCTGCTGCATTTTATCCTCCAATGAAGCTTATGCCCTCAACTAATGCATACAAAGCCCTCCTATTTTTGCCATCTCTGCATCTTCCCCATGTCTTTCACATATTATTTGTATCTGTCTGTAATTCTCCATATGTTTTTCGTCTTCCTCTATTTCTTTTGCCTTGTGAGTTCAAGAGAAGGCACTCTCTAATTATACCATTCTGAAATCTTCTCACTGTGTCTCCTATCCAGTGCCAGCATTTTTTTTCTCACCTCTTGATTTGCTGAAATTTATTTAGTTCCCTCCACAAGCTCTGCATTATTCATTCTGTCATACCATTTTATTACTTTTTATTCTGTGCAATCAAATGTTAATGAATGTTTGTAGTTTATGGGTAACTGTTATAGTCATTCCTCACATGTGTGATCTATAAAGCAGTACAGATTTGACTTTTGATATTCAAAGCTGGTGTTAGATTTCATTTCTGTTCACCTCCACTAATATCTGTGCTGTGAAAGATCCTCTTGACTTTTGTATTCTTATTTTATCATCTCTATTTCCACATCTTTGTTTACATCGCTACTTAAATATGTGAAAGATTCCACCTCCTGAAGTGAGGTTTCATCAATGGAGATTGAGTTATTTATTTTATTCTTTCTCATTATCATTGTCTTTCCCTTTTGAATATTTAGACCAAATATGACTACCTTTTATCTTTCAACTGATATTGTGTGTGGGACTGGAGCAAAAATCTTATCAGTGAAGTCCAGATCATCAAGCTTCTTTGTCAGAGTTCACTGAATTTAATTTCCTATGGTTATTTTTGCCTTCATAATGCAGTCTATAATCACTAAGAATAATAAAGTAGACAAAAGGCTTTCCTGTCTCACTCCTGTTTTTATTGTAAATATATTTGTTAGTTTTCCCCCATGAAGAACTCTGCATATTTTGTGTCTTGATATGTTGCCTTTATTATTTTTTGTTTCCGTTTGCTTGCTTTGAACTTGAGTGTAGTCCATACACGTCTCTACTACTGGGAAGTGCATCGGACTGATGTTTGTGTGTGGGTTAGCTTTCCTTATTACCTGTTTCCCTTGACATCAAATGAACCCACTTCGACTTAAAGGTACTTGTAATTTACATCGAGAACGCCGGGCTCTCCTTTGGGAGACCTGGGTTCGATCCCTCGGTAAGGTGTCGGATGTTTTTCTGTCGGGGGGCAAAAAGAAAATCCTAACCTGCACAGTTCGCGGCGAATGCACTAGCCAGGCGGCCTTAATTCCTCAGGCTCAAAGACCCCTCTGCCATACACCGCAAGGTACTATATTGGCAGTAAATGACAGTAATTTATGTCCTCAAATCAAGGACGAGAAGGCAACATATTTTAGTCCAAATGAAAGGTGTAGGAGTTGAACCTGCAATCAGAGTACCAGAAGTTTAAGACCAAGGGCTCTTATCCTTACATCCAGACTGAGTTATGCCTTTATTAATTTAATTATCTTCTGTAAGTCCCATAATGCCTCATCTGTTTCCATAGTGATTTATTATCAATGATGACAAAGACATTTTCATCAGCACACCAGAAGTTTAAGAGCAAGCGCTTTTATCCTTATGGCCATACTGAGTTCCGCCTTTATTAATTTAATTATCTTCTGTGAGTCCCATAATGCCTCATCTATTTCCAAAGTGATTTCCTATCAATGATGTCAAAGACATTTTCATAGTCCACAAATCCAATATAAAATGATGAATTCCTTTCTATGCTTCACTCTATTATTATGTATATTGTGACTATCTAGTCAATGCAGAATCTGTTTGGTCATCCCTTAGAAGTTTGTCTTTAGAAATATACTGTTTAATATTTTCTAAAAACAGATAATAACACAGATTATTACTCTATAGAAATATCATTCGCGGGACCCTTTGAGGCTACCAAGACAGTTAATAAGTGAACATATATCTATTATTTAGTGCTCCTAAAAGCAGAAGAAAGAAATAGAGACTAGAGAACAGATTAGACAACATAAAAAGTTAAAGCTTCAATTACTCTATAATTTTTGCAACTGAGCATGTTTCCTTTCTTTCACAGCTTCACCAGATATTCTTCTCTCCAATACTGCTAAATAATTTGTGTAATTCATTTCAGGTGTTTATAATGGCTTCAATAGCTTATGGTGGGATACTATCTGCACCAGAAGCTTTTCATCATTCAGGAGTTTCTTCTTTAGAGGTGGATTTGTTGAAACTAATCTGGACTCCCAGGCTGACCCAGTCTAAAACAGATACCAGGACATGCCCTGGGAAGTAATGGCAGTCAGCATGAGGTTGATCACATGACCCATCCAGTGCTGATTGCTCTATACAATTGTGGGTCTAGCAATGTATACCCAAAATGCCTCAAGGGATGTAACAGGGTATTTTACTTTACCTTATACAAGTCTATGCAACAAATGCAGATTTAAAGTATATGTGGTCCCAGAATACATACATTTGTAACCTAGCTATGCTACAGAGTTTGTGCACTGTGGTGAAATTCTCCTAGTGTGGTCTATGGGAGGAGACTGGTACATTTGGGTGGGAAGGGGGTGGGGGGAGGGGGGAGGGGGTATCTGTTCAAGGAAGGTGATTCTCTACATATCCAAAGAAAATAGAACTTTATTTCATTTGTATTCTCATGGTTGTACAAGAAAATGGTGGATATAACAGTTTGATACACTTGTCACAGATGATTTATAAGCTAAAATAATAAAAAGCTGAATAAAATTCTTACTGGATCTGAAGAGTTCAGAGGATTGTACTTGCTCTCAGTAAACAACTTGAAAGCTTCATCAAATTCTTGAAAGATGGTCATCACTTCATCACCCAGAGTATTGCCTTTGAGGCCACCAAATTCAACCTTCTCTAATTTCATGAAGTTTATATTTGTGTCCATCAAGTACTATGGATAAATTAAGAATATGAAATTTGCTAACATCTTATTTCAAATAATGGATGCTTGGATAATCCAGACTGCAGAGGCTAGCAGACACAGTAGGGATGCAAATGTGTAATTTATAATAATCATCATATCAGGTTAATCAATCTAAAGACTGTGTTACTCCACTGTCTCTTGTTCTCAGCAATTCTCTTAGTACATTGTCAGTTTGAACTTCAATGTACATGCTTGCTTATGCAATTAGCTGTTTCTTGAATGTCCTTTGTTTTCCTTTTCCTGGATTTTTCCCTCTAATATTTTCTGTAGCAGACTTCTATGTCTCATGTTGTGACCAAGCCAAGAGAGGCAACATTTTGTATATTTTAAAAGAATTATCTTTTTTCCCCCTACATATTTAAGAATTTGTTTATTTCATCTCCATCCTGCTCTGTGAAACCTAATATGAACTAGAAATAGTCTACTGTTGAGTAGATTTTCTCATGTTGACAATGGGCTAAGACTGGGACAATTATAGCTCAGCACTTATGATTCTAACTGCCAGGAGATGTGTAATGTTAGCAATGTGCAGACAGGACCTCCTACTACTCTGTCCTTGTCCAAAAGAACTGGCTATGCAAACATCACAGTAAGCTGAGTATGAGATGCTGTGATATTACAGAATTCAATCATCCCCCGTTTTTCTGTACTAGGCGAGATCCCAGTTCAAAAACGCTGGACCAGTTTGACACGTCTAAGAGTAACTTGGTAGGATTTATTATAGTAAGTCTTGTCCTAAAAACAATTGACACAAGTGACTGATGTAGTTAGATGTAAAAATAGACTTGTCATCACTAGGCAACCAGTCTCGACTTCATGTATCCCACTACCAAAACCAAACTTGTGATTGGACGGCCTTGTAGTGACACGGCATAAGTTCAAGGTTGGAGTGAAATCATTTCTTAACGCAAACTGTCATTCATTGGAAATACAGCAAAATTAACAACAAAGCTTCGAGAAAGAAATGCTGACACATGTCGCTCATGAAAAGGAGAAATACTATTGGTGGGTGGTGAAGTGGTTGTTACGTGGTGGAAATTTTTGGTGACGTAGTCAGAGCCGACCAGCCTAACAAAAAGTGAGGAAACTGTTTGAAACCTCAACATTACGTTTAGCCAGTATTAGGAGAGAACAACAGACTTTCATCTGTCTTTTTCTATTTCGTCAATCCTAATATTTCAATTCTTCTTTTACCTACCCTAAACTCTCTTGGATTTCACGGTAAGTGTATCACTTTAAACATTTTTATGATACTGAAGATGTCAAAAAGGTGTCGTGTAATATTGTGAAATTTGTGCCGGTGAAATTTTTTATTTCATTGAGGATTCCTAATTTTTTTCACTCGCTGTAAACCAATTTTAAATTAATTACCATGCTAAGTTAACCAGTACCTTGCCAAGCTTGAACTCTCCTCTCTTAGGATGGAAGATTCTGAAAGCTACAGGAGTTTATTTTGCTCTAAATGCAAATCATTATCTTTCACTTCTTGAGCTTCAGTAATTTGCAATATGCCCTCATCATTGGCTGTGAAAACCATGTCTTGATTCTTGTACTTCATAAGGAGTCTTCTCCATACTGTAGAGACTATTCTTATAGGTTGCTGTCGGGACATGATGTGCACTTATTAAAGATTCGAAGGACTTCACTTTCACAAATCTTTTCTTAACTGTGCTCTTAGAATATTCAAGGGAGTGATATATTCGTTGATGAAGATGATTAGTCATGTTAAAAGAAACACTAGTTAGATCAGTGGTTCTCAACCTTTTTTGGCCCATGCCCCCCTTCACCATATTTTCAGAACGTCATTCCCCCCCCCCCCCCTTTCATATTTCCTACCTAAAAAGTTGGCCCGTGCCCCCCTTCACCATATTTTCAGAACATCATTCCCCCTTTTCGTTTTTCCTACCTAAAAATATCCTGCTCCTCCCCCTATACAGTATACGTAATAATGGAAGCTAAATTTAATAGCACATACTAAAACAAGTCCAGCCGTCCACATAAAACGTGATTTGTGAGTCTACTTACTTTATAAAATGAATTTTAGAAGGGTGAGACATACAGAACCGTACAGTATGAAGGGAAAAACAATATCAAGTAATCTGTTCTTGTATTAACGCGATCTTGAAATAATCTTAATTCCCCCCTGGAAACCCTAACATTACCCCCTAGGGGGGAATTCCCCACCAGTTGAGAACCACTGAGTTAGAATGTAGTGTGTTTCGCAGGACGTTGTATTAAAGGCCAGCATGAAATTTGTGCTGTAACTAGTCTGACGGCAATTTACGTTCAGTGCTATGCCAAATTGTGAGTGAACAATAGAAGGCAGGTTCACTGAGTTTATGTTGCAACTATATGTCTGTAAAAGGGACAGATGTTCAAATTTGAGTCTTTAGCCCCTATATAATGGAGATAGGCTGGAAGGGCAATCTCACGTTCAGTGTGTTCAAACTTTTGTTGACATGATGAGATATCTATCTGAATGCCTCTCTGGATGATTCATATGATCATGATTTATGACAAGATTGATGTGTTATTTCTGTTGTATGTTTAACATTGTGCATGTGGGTTGTTGGTGACTTGTGAGGAGCTATGGACATGGTGGAAAATGATAGGACTTAATAAGATGTCTACATTGCACAAGACAATACTTTACCTATTATTAACGTTCTGAGTGAGCTTGACAATCGTACTCATGTGGTGACGCATATCTTGTTAACGTCAATATTCCCATGTGGCGATTCGTCTCCACTTGATGACAAAACAGTTCACTGTTTACGTAATTTGCTCATCTGGATGTCCCTGAGTCATCTTGTTTGTTTGTTTTGTTTTGACGTCATACCAACATGATGTAACATCTCGACGGACAATTATTTCAATGGACCATAACAAATTATTATTGTAATCAATCATTTTTCTCTACAGGTATTTGTCACAATATATGTTTGTTGTAACTATGTTTTTTTTATAAACTAACGTTTATTTCCATAGATAATTGTTACAGTGATTGATTTTCGCAACACAGATGTTTACCATCACATGATGTGACTGGGCTTAATTTAACATGATTTTCTTTTCCATAAAGATAGGGAGGCCCTGAAAGATCCATATAACCTCCTATTGTTTATTTCAGAGGATGTACCGTTGCTGTATAATAATTCACACATAACATAACACCACAATGATTTGACTTTGCATGGATATAGCTATTTGTTTTTGTTCAATCAATAGAGAACTGAAGGAAGGCTGGCTTCTTGCGATATCCTACGCAACAATTTGTGTCTGGCTCGGGGGCTGAGGGTGGATGAAGGTTATGCCTCAAACTGCCTATATGCTTGCTTGCTTGCTTGCTTGTGTTCGTTGGCTTGAGCTCCAACGCGAAGTCCTGTATGTCGGATGAAGACATCCTGTTGTCCAACATCAGTGTGATGTCATACAGGACCTGAGGTTTGCATGAGTATCCGTTGTCCCATGTCTGGCTTATTGGTGTGCAGACTGGTGGTTCCTCGCCGTACAGGCAGACACTCTCTGACTTCGGAGGAATCGGCGATCCTATTGACTTTAGCCAGGACCCCAAAGGGACCTGTTGCCCAGGACGCTCGACGAGGAGGCGTCAATAGGTCTTGGCCAGTATATAACCCGGCCCTGGTGCCTTGGAAACACCTCTGCGTCCCACTGCCTATATGAATGAGGTTATTTTTGTCATTTGGAGTGATGAGTGTGAGACTGCCTTCGCACAGCTGAAAAGGGAGTCTTGCCATTTTCCTTCTACCGCCATATTCAGCCATGTCCTAGAGTGTCACTTGAAAAAGCTAAGTACTAAGAACGATACACTATGATACATACACCCACATACCCTGTGAAGTTAAATTAAAGAACAGTACCACCTATTGACAACAGTTGTGGAGATTCCTCGCTGGAGGCAGAGGAGTGAAAAATTAACAATTTTTAATTATATTAAGAACTATTTTGAGAAAGGAGTTCACTGGTGGAGTAATGTAAAATATTGCTGATTTCATTGTGACATTCATTGTGATTTCCATGACATTCATACTCCACCAGAAGTTCATTCAATACATTTGGAAAATACAAGTTGTGCTTGTGTTTAATTAATTGTTGATGAAGTTAGCAGTTGTTAGATGTGGCTATTTGTTCCAACAGACATTGTGTAAACTTATTTAATGGAGTCCCCAGTGGCTGAGTGATAACGCGGGTAAAACTTTAATTATAGAGTGGAGCTTATTCCTCTGGTTTTCCCGGTGACTACCCAGGACTCCCCCTGCCTTCTAAACGGAAGCTTAGTGTGTTTATTCATACTATTTAGAGTGGGGAAGTATTCCATAATAATTCTCTGATCACTCATGGCAGCTTGAGCCATTTGCTGGCTTTCTGACACTAGAGAACTTTGTCTTGTTTGTTGATAACCCGGACCTTAGACATCTTGAATTGTACTTCTTTTTCCTTCACGCCACAGATGCATCAGTTCATGTAAAGTGATGTTAAGATATTAGTACACATTGAAGTGTCTTCTTATCTAGTTAATCTAATATGACAGTAAGCTTATACAATCATTCACTTACATAAGCAACCTTCAGTCGTTCATGTACTTTGTTAAAACGTGAGAAAACTATGTCTGGTGAGAAGTCCCACTCACGAGGAGTAACACCATGAGGATACATCTGTGGTATTTTTGCTCGAACATCCATAAAGGACTGTGAAAATGATGACATCACTTTCTCAGCAATTTTCAGCAAAGGAAGTGTTTCACTTATATCACCTTTAAACATCTCCTCTGGGCTCAAAAATGCATCTACCTGTTCAAGACAAAAAAGCAACAAAATAAACAACATAAAACACTATTGTTATGGAGATAATGCTATTAATACTAAAGGATGGTAGTGTTCCCCATGCTTGGCTCAGGATGTTTTCCTCCCAAATGGGCGCGTTGGTATTGACGGTTAAGATGTTATGCTGACAATGGCATGAGTGCAGATGGACAAAGGTTCAATGTCAGTTCTTATTGTTCATTCCAGGAGAGAAAGGTTGGCCACCTATTCCTCTGTGCACCCAAGCCTACAAAATGTGATGGCCCTAACATTTGACATACCCACAGCATGTTCCTGCTATGGGACTATTTTTTCTCCCCAAGGGTTTGTTTCTTCAATATTATATTGGTGTTATACACTGTTATATCAGGAATAACCACAACAAAACAAAATAAACAATTCTCTACATGTTACTGGGTACAAACTGGCCTCTTGTCACAGTATATTGGAAATCTTGGCCCCAAATAATGGCCTCCTGTTCTTGAAGTATGACCTCTCTAGATATTGACTTCAATGCAACAAAATCTGTCATGCACTTCACAAGTTTATGTAAGTGCTAGCTACCATAAATATTTTTTTTTAAAACAGTCACTTAAAAGTTGACAGGGTCTACTTCAATTCACTAGGTTTTTCTCCCATATGGGTCAGTCTCTTTCCGCAGCATGGAAAGCATCGCACAAAGTACAAACTCTGTAGCTCCAGTGACGACCCTCAGGAGTCTCCGAAAAAATGCACTCATGAACCAAAGGACGCGGCCCGGAATCGAAGCTACAACCTTTGGAGCCCGAGTCAGACGGCATGACCACTTCGCCATGGAGACTCCCATAAATATTATTAATATCAATGACTGCCACAGCTGAAGCTGAGGTAGCACAGTGACCAGACACTCGCCTGCCGGCCTGGTGTCAATCTGCGTCAGGACAGATCCAGATTTTCTATCCTGACCTGGGCTCTCAGGTATGTTAGAACGTAACCTAACATGGTTACCAAATGTTGTGTTTTGGGAAGTACGGGCAGTCAGCATGACAGTGACCACATCAGCCACCGAGTGCCAGCTGGTCTATAAACATATGGGTCTAGCACCGTAAGCCCAATATGTCTTACGGATGTAAAAGGGTACTTTACTTACTGCCACTGCTTCTGTCATTTTATTAGTATAGAATAACACTGCTTTTTCTACTGTGCTTTACTTGTCAATATTACCTTGATAATAGCTGTGTGGCACTGGTCTTCATTTCTGTTCACAGCATCCTTTCTCAAGTATTGCAATCGTTTCTGATAGATATTCATCCATGCCATGATATCAAACTATACTGTATCTTCTCTTGTGGTCACCCCTGCCTCTCTTCCCTTCCAACTTTCCTGTTGTCACAACATATTCTAGGTATCTACCTTCTCATGATGTGACCAAAGAAAGTTGATTGTCTTTTTCTCATACAAGTAACACATTCTTTTTATAAGATATCTTCACTATACTTTTTATCTATTTATGGTGTTACCATTGTTCTAGAGACCTCATCTCTGTAGCTTCCACATAATTTCTCAATAATATGCTCGTTGTTCATCATTCACTTCTATACATCAGCACTGACTCAATTAACTGTTCAGGAATCTGTTTTTTTGTTTCACCTCAACGGACAAAGATATACTGCATAGAATATTCCTCATCTCATGACATGCCACTTCCGCTTTTGCTATTATACATTTAACTTCTTGAGTAGATCTTCCATCTCAGGAGGTGGAAGAGATCAGAGGTGACTTTGCCTCTGGCAGACCAGATTCTGCTCATGGTGTTGACTGGTATACTGATCCTGGGATAGTGGATTGTACTTCTCAGACAAGGGTGAAAGACTTGGACGACCCATGTGCACATCACACCCACTAAACATCCCTTGGCAGTTAGAAATTGAAAAGAGTAGGCAGAACAGGCTGCTGCCCTGGCACAATTTCAAACTATCTTTTTTTTAAAAATTATGGTGTGATTCTGCTATGCACATTTTTAACTTCTCAATAGTGCTACAGAGTTCATGCACCGTGCTGAAACACCAATACATCTGGAACAAGACAAGCTGCAGAAGCTACTGGATCAGCAAAGCAATGCTCTAACTGTTGCCTGTCAGAGTTTCGATCCTAGGCCAGACTAGATCCTGTTCAGTGACAACGAAAGACCTGGTGGAGGAAAGACTGACACTTGTACAGAACACTGACTCAGCCGATTCAAGGCAAACTCTCACCTGCATTCCCAAAATCGTGCCACAAGGATTAATATCAGTTAAGTATTTGTTTCATGCATGTGGATGTAAAAATCTCCTTTCTTTTGACTATCATCATATTACAAACCATCATGTTTTAAAGTATATATCTTTATGAGAAAATAAACACAGTGGTAATTTGTTTTAACTCATAGTTCTATCGTAATTCTTTTTCCCAAGTCTGCGTGGTTGTTTATGTGTACCTTGGTGGGGGAATCATTTTAACCATGGAGGGGAGATTGTCAGGGAGGAAACCTACCCTGCCTAGTAGCAATGTAGAAGTAAATCTAGGAATCTAACCTCCTCCTTCCCATTCCTTGGGGATACCAAGACCAGCTACCTGTAACTTTTTATGAACTATTTTCAGCGGTGTGCTTGGGTATCTAGGGACTTGATTTTTGATCAGCTTATAAAAGACATTGTCCTGAGTTATCTCTCTGGGATCTGGAGTGTAAAGGAACTGAACCTGCACCCAGAAATAAAATCCAGGGTGAGAAACAATGACTACTGACATATTGAACAGCACGTCCGGAGTATAATTTTAAAACTTTCTGACATATTGGTTGCCTGTCTTGTGAGGTCAAATTAGACATATGACATATTGGGTGTTCGCCCAAGGATATAATATGACACTGTTTCCCAATTGCAAAAGTAAATATTTGCACCTCAGTTATGTTGCAGAAAATAACAATGAGTAACTTCAACTTCAACTTAACAAAAACACTAATTCAGACTGGTTACCATATCTATAACATAGTTGCATAGCATCTGCAGGAGCACAGTGATTCTCTCAGGGGTGTTGTAGTATTTAGAATGTACCCACACTAGACCAACTGTGTACATCAATGGTTTCAGGAGTGGCTCACAGACTTCAAAATCAACAGTGTCAATGTTGTCCAGGGCATACTGAACGGGCAGCAAGTATGTAACATTGTCATTGGCCTCCACTAAAGCTATAACAGGATGAGGTACAAAATCACACAAAAAACAAAATGAATGAATAAATCATGGCAAGAAGTATAATCTACAGGATGTATAAAGTAAACATTCAAAGCTACCTAAAAGGAAAAATGTACTTTTAAACTTAAATCTCGGGTGGTTATTGGTTAGATTTATAAAGATCATTTTCATTTTACATGGAAACCCGTACTGGAGCACATAAGGAGAATCTCAAAAACAGTACAAGAACTCCATAACAAAAGGGTACTTCTTAATTTGTCATTCAAGGGAAGTACCATACACCCAGTTATGCACCAAAAAGGTCAGTGTCTGTGACTTTGGGATGCTTTGTGCAAGGTATGCTTCCTCAAGACAGATACCATCCCATATAACAGACTCTAACCATGAGTAGGTTTTCTTTCCTAACAATTTTTCCAGAGCAGCAACTTTAAGGCCTACACCTTGTGATTTCCAACTGGCATGGGAGGTTTAACGTGCGCAGCTTGCACACAGGACCTCCTGCTTTTTGCACTTTTCCAAGAAGGTTAGGTAACCAATCTGACAGCCCAAGAGATTGGAGGTTATGTGATATTACAGACCACTGGGTCATGGGAAAATGCCCATGCTTGTGGAGAGATAAAATCCAGTACAATCTGAGCCTGAGGTGAACAACATAACCTCTCAGCCATGGCTCCAGCTCCCTGCATCAGGATTCAAACCGTGTATACCAGAATCAAACACGTTATAAATATTCAGCTCTTTTCAATTGTTAATCACTGATTAATTTTTAACAAGCGCAACTTGTTCACAATGCTTCAAGACTTTCAAATATATTAAGTCAAAGTCATCCTTATCTTGCCTGTAGTAATCTTATTTCATGCTTAGTAACATTTTACAAACGCGTCCCAAAGCAAGAGCCTGCTGTGGGTGCGTGGGGTTATAGGGTCATCACATTTTGTAGGCCTGGGTGTGCGGTGGAATTACCAGCGTAGCTCTAGACCAACTATACTCATGTGCCCGCTTTCATGCTGAAAACATTTCTATGGTAAATTTAGCTATGTTCACACAATTACAATTTATTGTTGTTTATTTCGTCTAAGGGTCTATGTATCAAAACTCAGAAACGTCAAACCTCAAGCAACTCTACAGACATAGTTAATGTAAAATAACAATTGTGTTGCTGTTTGTCATGTATGCACATTGTATTTATTTTTATTTGAAATTACTTTGTTGTTTAATTACTGTATTTATGCTGCTTATTTCAGCAGCTTGAGTTATGGTATTATTATACAAATGTGACAATAGTGTCATTCACACCAAATTTTTTTTTTTAAACTGAAAATATCTTACTTCATGTTCCATATTTATCTTTTACTAATTTTATTACCAATACCATTGTAACAATGAATTATGACTGGATATGTTATACAAATATTGTAATATTGTTAGTAAGCATCCCAAATGAGGTTAGACTAAGATCAGCCTGTTTTGGTTATTCCCACTTCCAAACAATGTAAATAAAAACACACCGATACTAACAATCAAAACACTAGCAAATTGCCAAAATGTATATGTTTATTATAGACTAACTCTTCTATGATGAACATTAGGTCTCTGAAATAAAAGAATGAAGAGGATCGACTTAATTGCACTAGGTTTTATCCCATATAGTTTGGTCTATTTCCACAGAACAGACTGCCAACACATCACACAGAGCATGAATTCTGTAGCTCTGGCAGTGACCCCCAAAAAATTGTAAACAGAATGAGTCTGAAAACGAACTTACATACTTTCAGATAGCAAGGCAGGTGGTTTGACCACTGGACCATCTAGACTACCAAATTAGGTCACTTTTAATCAATGTCAATAATAACTATTAGGCATTAAACATAAACAAAAGATTTACTGCAACATCACAGACTGGAGAGCCACTTGCAGATTAAAAGTCACTAGCCATTCACTGTGGCAAGTTCTGTGGAAAGAGATATTAACCTGAACAGAAGCAAAATGTAAATGACAATGTAATTCTCCTCTAACTTTCCTTACCACCAACAACACTGCTGTAGAGATCCTTGAAAGCTTGAAAATATACACTTTTTCCATTCTTTAGGTAGCCAGCCATCATTTTGACCCTTGGATTAATTAGCTGTGAATAAACATACAAAAAACTGTTTGTATCACAGCCTAAACATTGCCACATGTTATTATAGAATTAGTGTGGTAAGTGGTAAATATATCTTGTAACATGGCAAGTAAACTAAGATAATCTAAATACAGACTATTATTGGTGAGCGTTACATGCAGAGATTACCTGTTGGTACAGTTGATCAAAGTCTTTGGCCCTCAGCTGCCAGTATTTAATCTCAATGTTTGGACTGGGGTTCTTGCCCTCCAGGATGGGATCTGAACAGCGATACTTAAGCACTTCCTGTATTTCACTGCTCCACATTACTATAAGTGTTTCAATTTCATGAAGTAATCGCCTGTCAATCCTGTTGGTGAAAGTATGTTTTGACAAGTTCATCACGTTAGATATGCTCATTTGTTTCCTGTGTGGCTTATCAATACATTTACAGACACATTAGCACATTTCTACTGGTCTACTCTCTACTGGAGAGTGTCGTGAACTGTCAACACACACAACTACAAGCTTTAAATTTGGTTGAATATTACTGTAAGCATCAGAAATAGAGCACAATACTTTACAATTTATTACTAATTTTGAAATTGCATTTTTAAGACCTGTTATAGTTTATAACATATTATTTTGTATGTTAAAAGTTTACAAAATAACTAATGGCTAAATGTGTACGTCTGACAGATAGATGGATAGACAGACCAAAAGAGGAAGAGAGAGGAGCAAGAAGGGGTGAGTGAGTTAATCTTTACAGCAAACAACAAGAAATGCTTTATATTACAGTGAGCATCAGAAGTACAGCACAACATTTGGTTTTTAATTTTGCAGTTTCTACTACTGCCGATTATGAGGTTTATATCATAATATTTTGTAAATTAAAGTTTATAAAATCATTTCAAAATAATCAATTCCTTAATTACAATCACCCAATTTTACTGAATCCAACTGCATTCAGGTTATGACAACAACCATAATATTCATTAAAGTATTTCATTCAACATGATCCATGGCAGAAAGTGCAATGAGGTCAGTGCAGGGAAAAGCACTCTGAAATTTATGCAGCTGAAGATGATTACACTGTAGAGATTAAAACTACTGCACTATCAGTGATTGTATGGTAAGAAATGAGCCTTCACATTCTTAGAGCGAAGGACAAGGTTCTTTTCTAAACAGTATGTGAAACTTTTCTAAACAGTATGTGAAACTTTTCTAAACAGTATGTGAAACCTACATGATTTTCTGTGTGTTTCAGTTTTCAGTATCAAAGTGCAGTCCGTAGGTTAAGAGGTATCTGAGAGTAAATCAAGGTGGTTATTTTGTGAAACTGTCAATTAATGCTTTATAAAGTTCAAAATATATGGCAATAGAATGAAGTGTGAACACACATTAGCATTACATCTTTAGAAGTTCAAGTTGGTCTACTGTCCTTATCATGCAAGGATGTATGCCAAGGTGAGAGTTCATCCGCAGGGTGTGAAAACACTTTTACTAGGCACACTGAAAATGGATCATGGGCAACTACTGCAAACAATGATATATCACGACACAACTGGACAAACATAAGTACTGTAAGGTTGCTGGAGATGGAAATCACATGACCTGTAGCAGGCAGAAACACTTGTAAACTATGGAGACAGTCAAACAGTCACGTACAAGACCCTCTTCCATGCTGGAGGTCTATTTGGTGTATGGTGCTAGCCCTATACTTAGACCAATCGGCACTCCATGGCTGATGTTAGAGACAGTAGCATAGATCAAATTAAAAAGTAGCTTAAAAGTCAAAAGGGTCGACTTCATTGCACCGGATTTTTCCCATATGGCTCAGTCTCTTTCCACAGCATGGAAAGCGTCACACAAAGCTCTGTAGCTCCAGCGATGACCTCCAGGAGTATTAAAAAAATGCACTCATGAACCGAAGGACGCGATCCGGAATCGAACCCACAACCTTCGGAGCCTGAGTCAGGCAGCTTGACCACTTCGCCACAGAGACTCCCATATCAAAAAAGAAATATTCAAACCTATAACTCATCATGGACGCCAATCGCCGCATTAAAATCTTAAAAAAGACAATATCCCAAGCCATCCTTCAAATCAGCATGTGCAGCAGGTTCAATATATGAAGTACACATACCATCAACTTTTATAAAGTCACTAGATGGCCTACAGTTTCTATAGAAATTACAATATATTAGAATTTGAGTGGCTCTGTGGCAAGGGGTTTACGGACGCAATTCTTAATCCTGCAAACCATATTCAAAATGCAGCTGCAGGTAATTTGGAAGCAGACCGTCTTGCATTGGTTTCTATACTATGGTAAAGAGTTCCGATCATTCAGAAAGCAAAGCAAACTACTGAACGTAAACTTTCCCAGGAATCACAAGCAGCCAAGGAGTGCTGGAGTTGACTGCTACGTCCTGAAAAGTATATGCATCTAACTTATTATTATTAAAATTCATAATAATTAATGGATAACAGGATATTGTTGTGTATTCTTAACAAACTTATTTTTGTTAATGATATAACTTAATATCTAAATAATTCTCTCTCAGCATTGGGTTCGACTCAGCAGATACAAGTTTGGTCTTGGATGCCCCACTGGTTTCTAAGCTTGGAGAGGGGAAGGAGAGCTTGGCAACAATCCCTATGGAGATGGCACTGAGAGACTGGGTCAGGAGGAACGTTTCTAAACCAACCTCACTCCAAAAGATGCAATGCTGGTTGAGACAGGAACATGGAGCTGATCCATGACTCTAGTGATCGAGTGAGATGGCAGAACATGACCGCCCACGCTTATCGGCATGGGGCATGATGGATGGATGGAAAACCATGTGTCACAAGCTAAATATAAATGTCATAATTTAAACATGAATGTCATTAGCTGAATATTCTCTGTCAAAAATTACAAATACCTTGCTGAAGACCCAACTGGATACTCAAAGTCATCAAATTCATTTGGAATTCGCAGAAGTGTATGACCTTTAGTCTTGCTGGATGTCACATCCACAACATTTTTTAATGTGTGAATATGATGGCGAATGTCCTCAGTTGTTGCCTTAGGCCACTTGTCTGTATTTGCCTCATTAGTAGCAACACGTTCTACAATCTGAACAATAACAATAATCATTACCAGTCATAAGAATGTTAATAGTTATATTAATAGGGTTAAATTGGCTACTAAGAAACAAGCAAATATATAATAAGAAAGCAGACACATGGACGTGTGCGTTGGTAGTAAAAAGCGTAAATATAAGACAAAAATTGAAAGTCCCCTTTTCACTCCTTGTGGTGTATCAATCATATGGTGCTATACAGATATGACAATATATTAATCGGCGCTCAGGGGTTATCTGGCCAATATCACTACAGCTGCCTTTACTTTCCAAGATATTGCCTGGTACCAATTATAGGTTTGGTCAACCTGGGAGCAAAAGTCAATTTTAATAACACACCCAAAAAATGGTACGTACAAACAGATACAAATGGTATATACGTACAGAAAGAATGGTGCATATACACAGAATGAATGGTACAAACACACAGAACGAGTGGCATGTGAGATTAACAGTCAGACAGATACACACAGACAGATCAAAGGTTTACACACATAGATGGATGAAAGATGTATACACATAGTAAGACAGATTAATGGTCTAAGCACATAGATAAACATAGATGGTTTATACAAATGGAAATATAAGATAAACGAATAGTCTATACACACAGAAATACAGAGATGGTTCATACAAACAGGAAGATAGACAAATGAATAGTCTATACACATTGAAAGACAGATGATGGACTGTATGCACAGAAAGATATACAGGTGGATGGTTTATACACATAGAAAAGTCAACAACTCTTATACATCGATAAAAGGACACTTCAACAGGAACCTACAGTGCTGTTAATTGGCAAATATTCTGGTGATAAAATTGTCATAATTTGTACAGTAAACTAGAAAACAAAAACTAACAATTGCAGTCTGCACTGTTGTTCTGCTGTATGCTAGCAATCACCATTTTAAGTCTTCCATCAGTCAACCAAACAAAGAATCTTCTTCTTTTGCCTATACTGTGTGGTGTTGTGATAACGTCTGTCCACAGCCATCTGTCTCACGCGCTTCCAACAATTTCTGATACTGATGTTCCCCCATGCCATGATGTCAAACTGTCCAGCATCTTCTCTTCTGGTCCTCCCCTGCCTCTCCTCCCTGTGAATTTTCCTGTTGTCACAAAATACTCCAGCTTTCTCCTTCTCAAAGAAAGAAGACTGTTTTTCTTCTGATGTGAGTAATCAGCTCTCTTTACGAGTTACATTTTTTCAAGATATCTTCATTACTCTTTCTATTCATCCAGTGTTCTCATCATTCTTCTATAACACCACACCTCTGAAGTGTTCACTTAATTCTTCACTTTTCTTCAAGTTTCCATAATTTGCGTCCGTAGATCTGGATGAATCTCAAAACAGCTCTTAAGAAATTTTTTACTCACTCGATTTACAGATATAAATAACTGAGAATTATTTTCATCATGTGAAATGTTGCTTATATGTTTATGATCGAGAAGTTTTCTGGACTATTGTTATGGGAGCGAGGTTCTGCAAAGGACATGCTACTAAATGAATGAAAGAATACATCTTATGTTGGTTGTTATTAAAGTACCCAAATGCTTATATACATTGACCTGTTTCAAACTGGTTCCATTCACTTTGAAATTGCAACAGTCAATTGACATCATTTATAAAGGCATATATGTTTGCAGTGCTATTTATGCTACAGACATACAATTACTAACTTTACTGAGAAATATGGATAGCTGATCTAACAAGCCAGGAAACATGTCACCATAGTATATTTCATCTCGAAAATTCTCCTTGGTGATTTGAGTTTTTGGATTACGCTTTCCAAAATATCTGAAAAAGAGGATAGTTCAATGAACAGTTCAAATTGGGATCAATACAGAGAATATAATCGGATATAAGAAAATAAATTCTTAGTTTCACATACACTGTTGGGAATTTGTAGAATTTTAAGGCAAGGAACAAAGTAGTGGCACTAGAACTTGTTCATAGAGAATTTGTATGACACACACACACCATAAATATATATATATATATATATATATATATATATATATATATATATATATATATATATATATATATATATATATATATATATGCCGGTCTCTCTGGCCGAGGGATTACAACACTTTCTCCGTAATCCCGTTTATCACACAGAGTCTCGTAGCGGGGCGAGAGCTGGGTAGGTTCGATCCCCGCTGGTGTCTTGCGGGATACTGAGCCGGCCGCTCAGAAAGCAATGGCAAACTACTGAGCGTAATCTTGCCAAGAAATCAACATACAGCTGAAAGATGCTGATGTTGACAGCGATGTCCTGTAAAGGATATGCAAAACATTATTATTATTATATATATATATATATATATATATATATATATATATATATATATATATATATATATATATATATATATATATATATATATATATATGCAAGCATAAATCGTTTACAACAGGCAGCTATGATCTAGCAGAAAGAGTCATGGTAAAGGATGCAGCAGAGGTATGCATAACCAACTGGTCACTAGAACTGGGTGCCATACTCTTCAACATGATCTGAAGGAGATGGAGCACATATGGGCAAGTCCTGAGTGCTACAACATTGGTGATGAATGACAAATTCTGATAAACAAATATATGTGAATATAAGACACACATCTAAGCAAATAAATGCACAAACACAATTTCTTATACAGCTCCAGAGAGAGTTAAAACTTAGTTAACCCTTTACAGGTCACAGCGGCCAATTCCGGCCGATGCCATAAAACGATCGTAGCGACCAATTCCGGCCGATACTATTATGCATTGTAAAAACGCAATCTCTCGGCTTTCCGACACTTCCGATGGCTACTTTCGCTTTCGCCGACAGCTTGACAACGTGGCCGCCATTTGTAAACGCGATAGTATGAATTTGAACAGACTTTTACGGACAATTTTTGATAGTTTTCGGGATTTTTACGCTGTTTTTCAAAATGGATTTTGGCGATTCTTCAAGTGATAGCCGAGATTTCGCTAGGTTCAATTTAAATGACATTAAAGGGCACGAAGTTGACTATTAATCGGCGCTAGATATCAGTGCAAAGCGTTACTTTGCATTAGCAGTCTGAGTCGGACTTTAAAGAAAGTGATTATGATTCTGAAAATGTGTTTGTAAATTGCCGTATAGATGACGGAAAATCACAAACAACATGCCGTATTTCATAAATATTTGTGTTCATATATGGATTACCAACAACAATCACGTGAGTAACATATTCTGCATGCTTTTCCCTTCATTGTGTTGTTTATTTAACTAAAATCGGTTGACTAACACTTTATTTGTGATGTTTTTACTAACGCGACCCGAAATTTTACCGAACCTGAAAAAATCTTGCCCGTTCAGGGCTAGAAAACGGACAAGCGTCTGCCCTGTAAAGGGTTAAAAACCACTGACAAGCACCAGTATTATAGTTTGTGAGAACTTATGAGAAATAGTCTATTATAATTCTTCCTCTCTTTTTCACAGAATTCTTGAACAAGCTCTGTTATACACTTCACACACCACATTGTTTGTTCAGTTAGTTGTGCCATTTATCCATCTTTTGCCGTTTTCCTATTGGGCAATATTATTTCCTGAGAAACATGTCTGTTGGCAGTCATGCTGTGTGGCCATGAAACAGGCAGAGAAATATAATCATCTGGGATCAATGATAACGAGAGATAGAAAGCGTGACACAAGATAATCTGCAGAATAAATCCTGCAGAAACAATCGCCTGAATTATCCAGCACTGCAGATGATACAACACTGTTAATATATGACATATTTACAATCATTACATTGGCTGTCAATGCATTTTTGTTCACATCTTCGTCTTTACTTGGTAAAACAATTTGCTCTTGAAAGAACATTATATTATCATTTAATATGATTTTAAAAAACAACTTTGATGTGTATAAATAAATCCAAGAAAGATCATACCGATGTGCATGAACAGTCATGGTTCTTACACGATCACCAGAATGCTCTTTACTATTGCAATAAAGTGACAGCCGAATAGTTAGGACATTATATCTCTGTTCTGCTGATTTCAGTAGACTGGCATGTACATTTATAAACACAATTGGATTTGGCATACATAGTTCTTTTACTGCTATGCTGCTAGGGTGGGAGTAGGTTTCTGTATCTATTAACTGCTGACATGAGACTGTCCTGTAGACATTGCATTACGTCATCCTCTCGAAAGGTTAGTTAGAGAAATACCTTGAGTTTGGGGACTGACGTTTCATTGGGTTTTGGTTTCAGCTGTTGGCAGTGGCACTTCACAAATCCAGTAGAGGGGACGCAGAGGTGTTTCCAAGGCACCAGGGCCGGGTTATATACTGGCCAAGACCTATTGACGCATCCTCGATGAGCATCCTGGGCAACAGGTCCCTTTGGGGTCCTGGCTAAAGTCAGTAGGATCGTTGAATCTTCCGATGTCAGAGACTGCCTGCACGTCGAGGAACCACCAGTCTGCACACCAATAAGCCAGACATGAGAAAATGGATACTCAGGCAAACCTAAGGTCCTGTATGACATCACAACAGGATGTTGGACAACAGGATGTCTTCATCCGACATACAGGACCTCGCGCTGGAGTTCACAGCCAGCTAACACAAGCAAGCAAGCAAGCAAATCCAATAGAGTACCTATTAAGGTGTAAGACATTATTTAGAGGTTCAAATTCCTCTGTGTTTCCTGGGTGCATATCTTCCTGTCAGGGTCGAACAGGGTCTGCACTAAGCCACTGTGGCCTGGAAAGATGTTGCTTGACTGTGGGATTATTATTATCTGTCCACATAATGGTGGTAGAAGACCAAGTTTATAATGTCAGAGGATTTTTTTTCTTCTAATGTGCCATGAAGATGACTAGAATAGGACCAAGAGGACTCCCCACGGCCACTCCATGTATATTTCCCTTCCTAAGTTATCACTTTAAAACCATCCAGACTAATGACTGACTACCGAGTATCTATGATTTCACTCACGTAAACTTCTGGTGTGCATCATTGGGCCACTTCAAGGAGAAGTCGATAGAACTTGACGTACAGAAGAAGATTAAAACTTCATGCTCAGACATTGTGAAATATTCTATCAGTGCCGTCTGAAATAAAAAAAATCATGCACAAAACTGAGACAAAATACAATGATGAAGAGATTATACATAAATATTACTAGCTGACAAATAAGTAGAAAAGGAAACAATCTGTTACAAGATGATTAAAGGGTTCCCAATGGGGAATAAGCTAATGAATTCAGGAGTGCAGGATGTTGTCGTTGTATACTTATGAGATCTTTCATTAGTTTACATCTATCTGGCTCCTTGTGGAGAATGAAATGACTGCAGCAGATGACTTCCGTTTCTGTGGTAACAAGTTTAAGATATAAGGATGCCAATAACACCATACTTACTTCTACAAAAGCAAAACAAACACACAAAATAACATGAGAGTAAAACAGGAGTTATTCTGTATATGTATTAACTTGGTTGCTTGAGTAACACATCATACTCCATTTTCTAGCTCCAAACGCAGAATCTTAAATATGAAAATATTGCACAAAGAAATCTAAACTAAGATATGAGGAATAAGCAGTCTACATTGTACATAAGTTGATAAAAATTACTATTCATTGTGATGATATTTTGATTTTTACTGCCAGAAGCTAATAAGGATGTAAACATTAGCAGCAGTTATGTAGGACAAATAATCAAATGCTATTATTGTTAGTGCTGGTTAGATTCAGTAATGAATGAAGTAGCAAACGAACAGAAATGTTGATGAATTTTCTACGTGAACTCAACATACGTTCACTGATTAACTCTTATTTCTCTGCACATATTTTTAAAGTGATGCGCACCTCACTTTGAATCTAACTCATGAGCATTGAGAAAGGCTTATATTTTATCAGCATGTTCAGATGCTTTAATTTGCCTAGATTTACAAAAAGTCAATATCTGCTTATTTCATTCTGTACCAAGCATCTTGTTCATTGGTTATCCCTCACACTGTACACTTATCTTGAACACCATATGTTCCAGCCATATGTTGCATTAACTCTTTGTGTATGCTCTAAAACCACATGTTCACAGGGTCATTTTAGGAGTACATTTGAAGCTCACTGCTTCAGATTACTTGAATTGAACCCGAGCCATGTATTTTACCTAACCTGGACTTAACTACTGTTAAGTTAGTTCATATCCTTTACAGGATGCCGTGGTCAAACCCAGCATTTTTAGTCTGTTTATAATTTCATGGTAGGTTTACGTTCAGTAGTTTGCCATTGCTTTCTAAATATTGTCTAACTACTGTAGCCACTCTAAATGGAGTTTGGTAAATTTAGAGTGATTGTCTAGCATCTTCAGGTGGTGTGTAGTATACAAAGAGTTAACCCACTTCCTAGTTATTATTTTCATTCCTTAAAGCCCCATACATTTGGTTCTTTAACCAACTCTTATCTATCTCAGGTGCTATTTTAACACATACATAAATTTCTTTAAAATACCAACAATTTACAACAAAAAGAGTTATTCACATATATAAATTATATTCAAGTTGCAAATAAATCACCAACTAAAATTACTTTTTTTATTTGGTACCGTTCTCCTGCAATTAAGAAGCCACAGTAAAGCAGTTACTAGTGTGCTTGCCGGCCAGTCAAGTATGGGGATTTGTGTTTAAACTAACCTGGGCTTCCATGTCGACCCAGCCTAAAATGGCTTCCCAAAAATGTTGTAGGATGTAGAGGCTGCCGGCAGGAACTGACTACACCACCCATCAAGTGCCAGTTGGTCTATAAACATATGGAGCTAGCACCATATACCATGCATACCTATAGTTGTTGCAACCACCCCAGGGACATATAGAGTGAATTTAAAACTGCTAAAATAAAGGGAATTTATACTGTTCAACTCAGCTGGAGTAGCTTTTCCCTGGTGTTTGAAAGTAAAGGACACTTCAAGAGAAGGTGGTTGATAGTTTCATAAGAGTGAGAACAATATCTGCACATTGTCTTTCCACATCAGGAACAATGCTGGTTTAGATGCCTAATGACTAGCATACCAGCGGTAAGTCATAGTTTATTACTTAGCATTTCCATTATCATGCTAAAAAATGTGTGTCTTTGATACATTAAACTGATTGTTCTATCTTATTTATTCACATGAATGAAAAGCAAATTATGCATGTTGAAAGTCCCAATGCAGATGGAAACTGTCAAGAGTAGGCCTTATGGTCACTGCCTTGGTAATAGGATAGACAACTTACCCACAAGTATACAGAACCCATTAACATGAAAGGAATCTGTCTAGAGAGGCAAACCTGACACTAACCCATGCCAAAGTCGGACAGACTGACTTGTTAATGCATACCAAGGTGAAAGCATTCCCCTCTACAGAGAAATAACAAAAAACGTATTCCTATTCCATTGTTTCTGAGCTTTGTTTTAAATACTGTGGTGAAAATGTATCAGCAGATGTTTGAGAGTATCTCTCCTGTGTGATTTCTTAATTAGGATCTTTGTTATTTCCTCTACCCAAGTTCTCCCGGCATATCCTATATTTCTACAGGATCATTATCAGACTGCCGAGTTTTACAATGTTTTTATTTGCTTGATTCTTGGCTCATATCATTCTTTGCGCCATCATTCACAGTAGGTTGTTGTCAGTTTCTGTATAAGCAGTTTCCATTCAGGGCAGGCTTTTCTAGCCATTGTGCCTATAATGGCATTATCTGTTAAAGCAGTCTCTAGCTCTGAGATACTTTTCAGCTGCTCCTAACTTTAATTCATCACCTGCCTGCCATGACTTCACATAGCCCTGAGTCATGAGCTAAGCATATGAGCTTCTCCACAGACTAGCAGAGGGAGGATGGGGTACACCTGGAATCTTCAGAGTTAAAGTAACAGCCAAGGTCCAAAAAGAGTTAAAGCAATACAGAATAACTAAAATACATTGGGTTGCTACAACAAATGACTGTGACAGAAGAGATAAAACCGATTCTAAGATGGCCATTCTATAAACTAAAGAAAAATAAACATAACAAAATTATGTAGGAATCAGTACATTAGAAAGTGGAAGACAACTTTAAATAAAAATGATCATTTATTTAACAGAAACAACGGACATAGGAGGAAGACAGGAAAGATCAATGTGACCTTGTTGTCCAGGTTGTTGTAAAATTTGATCCATCTATCAGGCTTCAGTTTGTAATGTCTCAACAAATAGTCTGCCACGATTTCAATACGAGGATCTTCAATGCCCAGAGAGGCAGCCAGGGACGAAGGGGAACCTACACCTGCAGGAGCTGCTTGTGGTGCCTGTTCTGCCATGGGCACTGAAATGTATGAAAACAATGAGATGATTAGTTCACTGGATTACTTTGGCTGTTGCTGTGCAGGTGACTGCAGTTAATTTAGTATACAGAAACAATATTACAGCAAATTAACAAATGCATTGTAGTAAGTAAATCATGTTTAGGCTGGCCATTGCAATACAGAGATGAAACAGTATTATGAAACTATGGCGTGACATCAACAAGTTAACAATAGCATTTGCAAGAAGGTGCATCTTCCCTCTGGCAACATATGGGTGTCATAAACCATTTCACAATTACTAAATAAGAAAATTGGGGACATTTAGTTCAAATGTTACAGAAAAATGCTTAGAATACAGTGCACCAAGGAAAAGAAAAATACTGGAATTCTAGCAGATCTGAACTTCCAAGAATGCTGGCTCATAAACAACACCATGTCTCTGAAACTGCAGTACTGTGGCCATATTAAAGGTCACAGTGGCTGGGAAAACAACACATTGGTGGAAGGTGTGGTTCCTGGATGACGGGGAAGGAGTCGGCCAGCATGAAGATGGAGACAGCACATTCAATATTCAACACTGCAAACACCACGGGTGTAAGGGTGCATCAGTTGGTCAGCAACCAACACTTTTACACGTCTTAACGTGCATTCATACACTGCTACTGCTATATATATTTAAATATTGAGCACAACCCACTACTGGCAACGCCGATCGCATTCTGGTATGAACCTAAGGCCTATCCACGTCAATATGGAAGCACTATACTCGAGTTTCGCCCTCATTTGAGCTCGTCAGTAGTGCATATCCCTGACCGGATCCGGAAACAGTCCCGGATCACGCGTGTGAAGCGGGTGCAACCACGCGGCACACACTGGACACACCAAACTATCACAACAGAACCTCACAACGCTACCCATCGTAGGCTATGCTCAAGATTGCCCAATCGCCGCGACCGACGTCCGTCAATCGATGGGACCCGAACGATCAGGACTTCTCACTGGCAAGGAACACCAGGCCTCCTAAATCCAGTGAGCAATAATCAATTGATTATGTGGTTGTTTCGGGATTTGAAATTATCCATATCATATTATATTATATTATATTATATTATATTATATTATATTATATTGCATATTTGTACAGACCAATTTAACTGGCACTCGGTGAGTGATGTGGTCTGTATCACACCGGCCACCTTGACTTTCTAAGACATTTCTTGGTACCCATTTCAGTCTGGGTAGACATGGGGGGATCAGGTCAGTTTAAACATCCGAATCTGTCTCGATGCGGATCGAACCCATAATCATTGGCCCGTAGGCGAGTGTCTAAGCTTCTGAGCCTCTCTTCTAAACTAGCGCGGCTTTAGGCTGGATGGCAAAATCGTTTTGTTTTCTAAAACTTTTCGGCGCTTCGAAATTGAAATAGAGCGAAGTTCTTAGTTCTGACTGATGACGATGATGCTGGTTTTAAGAACATGTAACACTAATGGTATATTAATGACAACGTCAAACATCTGATAAGTTACAAGTGTACTGTATATAATATGTATATTACGTTTTCTAACCCAGCAACGGACCATACAATGCCAAAGAGTTGATTCTCAATAAACAGCGACACATTGTGATTGAGAAGGCTGGTGGTACACAGCAGACTCCGCTTGCAGACGATCTAACAACGGTCCTAACGGACGCATGCGCAGCTGGTCATACATCAAATTGGCCGCATCTTATAGAAATCATGTCCAGAATAAATCTACACTTGTGGAAGACGGGCGAAATAGAAATTAGGGACGACATCTGCCTGTAGTCTTGGTGGTATACTGACATACTTGTTTGTCAATCAAAGTTGACCATCAGAACAGACGATAGACTGCTGTTCGTCCATCCAGATATATGTGTGTAGGCCTGGGCTAATGTCTTATTTAAGAGTCACTAGTGTAGTGTCATCAGGCTGTCTCCGTGGCGAAGATGTTATTGACGCGGTTCGTAATGCCGCTTACCCGCGTTCGAAACACAGCTGCCCGCGATTTGACAGCAGACCGCGTTGCGCTGGGTTTTAGCGAATTGATATGGGAGCCGGTTGATCAGAAAGCAAAGGCAAACTACTGAACATAACACTTGCCAAGACATCAACAGCAGCAGTAGAATGCTGGTGTTGACAGCGATGTCCTGTAAAAGGATATGCACACACACAAATCAGACTCTACATAGGAACAAGTGAGTAAGACTCACGAGATGAATGTATGGTAGAGAAGACAACCACGTAAATAATATGGGTTTAGATATGCCTAAAGCAGTGGTTCTCAACCTTTTTTGGCTCATGCCCCCCTTTACCATATGTTCAGAACCTCATCCCCCCCCCCTTTCGAATTTCCTCCCTATAAATTCCCCCCCCCCCCCCACCACCCTTACACAGTATTCATAAAAATGGAAGCTAAATTTAATAACACATACTAGAACAAGTCTAGACATCTACATAAAGCGTGATTTGCGGGTCTACTTACGTTATAAAACGAACTTCATTAGGGCGAGAAGTACAGAACCGTAAAATATAGAGAGAAAAACAATATCAAGTAACTGGTTCTTGTATTAATTCGATCTTGAAATAATCTTAATTCCCCCCCCCCCCCCCGGAAACCCTAAAATTCCCCCCTAGGGGGAATTCCCCACCGGTTGAAAACCACTGGCCTAAAGGGAGTGATGGATTTGATTGGCACCTTGCCGGCTTGACAGACGATAGTTTGTAAAATATGGTTATCTCTCCATAACACAAAGCCTGGGCTGAATTTAGAGATCATGTGTTGCCCATGCAGCATGATCCCTCTCTCGGCCTGTCTATTTTACTCCAGAGGAAAGGTGACACCAATACGTCTGAAACAAGACAAGCTGCAGAAGCTGCCGGATCAGCATAGCAATGCTCTAATTGTCCGCCTGTCGGAGCTTCGATCCTAGACCAGTTACCAACCAAGGCTTAGGGCCTTGTCTGCCCTGCCATGACATTTAGTCTTTAGGTTGCATTTCCTCACACTAGGATAAGGCGTGTACCCTCCCAATTGCGCTCTTCCGCCCGAAGCCGTTGGCACAATGTGGGGTGTCGGGTTTGGTGATAGCCGCCTAACATTGGGTGCTAACAGAAGCAGGTAGTACCGTCTAGTGTCATACGGTAGCTCAGTCATATCTGACCAAGACCTGACATGGGTTTAGATATGCCTAAAGGGAGTGATGGATTTACACACGCGAATACAAGGCAGATTGTCATCAATCCCGTGTAACCCTTGGCTAAACTACTTGAGTGGAGTGGGTATAATGTCCAACTTTTCATAAAGATATGCCCTATCCCTGGCACACAAAATACTGGGGAAGTGACAAGGCGGAATAGTCTATACATATCAACTGGAACGCCTGAAGCGCGTTCAGGACACCAAAATAATCACGACTGGCAGCCATGAAAGAGATTAGAGCGTGATTTTTTTTTTTTTTGGGGGGGGGGGTGGCGGTTACCCCGCCTCCCCCTTTTTTTGTGTGAACCCTTAGTCTCACTGTGAGCTATTGCGCTACTGATGGGAGAGCAGCAAATGTACCAGATCATAGCCAAAAATTATTTTTTTTTGGGGGGGTTTGGCGGTCATCCCAGACTAGCTGGTTCCCCGCCTCCCCTGTTTTTGGCGTGGACCCTTAGTCCCACTGTGAGCTATTGCCCACAGTGGTCCACCGGGCCCACATTTAAAGTGATGCTTATGTGAGGATGTTTTTTTGTTGAGATCACCCGGCCCCCGACCAGACCAGGCGCACTACTTCTGGGGGCAGCAAATGCGTCTGATCTTAGCCAAGGGACCGAGAATGATCATCCCGGCCTCCGACCAGACCAAGCGCACTACTGGAGGCCAGCAAATACACTTGATCATAGCCAAAAGACCGATAATCACTAGGAAATTATTGAGCAAACACACTAAGTAAATTTTCAAAACATATAAATTAATTTATAATGGAGAATTGAAATTCAAGTACAAAATAATTTTAATGAAAGATTTTTCTATATTATTTTAATTATTAGTAATTATTTAAATTTAGTGAGATCCTTGCGCTTGATGCTTGCTGCAAAGATATTTTATGCCAGGTTCCGATTTAATTAACTTCAGTCTCAAGCCTCCCCGTTTTGTTATATCCAGCCGATTTCTTCCATTTTCGAATTACCCCCCTTAACAATAGAATTGCCCCCCTGTGGGGCGTGGGCCCCACGTTGGGAAACACTGGATTAGAGCCTCATGGTGTTATGCCTCGAAAACAGCAATGAGAAAAAAGAGGGGTGTGGTGGGGGAACAGCGATAAGTGTCACTCTTGTCTTAATGAGAAGCCTGTTGTACATGCAATCAAGAGAGACAGCTCTACTATTGCAGAAAGCAGTGAAAATTGTAAATACATCCAAAATGCCGTTGAAAGTGCATTTTGACACCTACATGAAAATTAGAAAGAGTTGTCTAAAAATTGATGTGTGAAACATGCAAATGTTATACTAAGCACGAAAATTCGACACTTCAATTTCAGAAGTTTTATTCTAGGCATTTCAGTAAAAACATTGATATGAGGAGAGGGAAATCTATATTTATTTACTTCGGAGGACATCATCTTGTGCGAGGAGTAGGAATTTTAGTAAACAGAAATTCGAGAAAAAGATTAGTGAATTCTAACGGTAGAATGATGCTACTCAAAATTAAGGAGCGACCTTAATTTAATAGCAACATTTATAGCAATATTACAAATATACCCTTCAATAATCAGCTATAAGAATACTACGAAGAATTACAACAAACACTGACAGCAATATAATCATGAAAGGTCATAAGGAGACATGGATGCTAAAATAAAAGGCACAGGCAGTCTCATAACCTATACTGCCGTTGAGTTGGGGTGTGAAGTGATAAAGAAACATGCATTGGCACAAACTGTAATGAGACAGAAGATCTGAAAATGAAACACAACACAAAAGACGTTCATTAACATAGAAAAAATGTTACAAAGAAGAAAAATCGTATGTTAGAGGTAAAGGTGGATAAAATATATTATAGTTGATAAAACGCGTATAACAAAAGCGTGGACTGAACACATGTGGGACGCAGAGGTGTTTCCAAGGCACCAGGGCCGGGTTATATACTGGCCAAGACCTATTGACGCGTCCTCGTCGAGCGTCCTGGGCAACAGGTCCCTTCGGGGTCCTGGCTAAAGTCAGTAGGATCGCCGATTCCTCCGAAGTCGGAGAGTGTCTGCCTGTACGGCGAGGAACCACCAGTCTGCACATCAATAAGCCAGACATGGGACAACGGATACTAACGCAAAACTCAGGTCCTGTATGACATCACACTGATGTTGGACAACAGGATGTCTTCATCCGACATACAGGACTTCGCGTTGGAGCTCAAGCCAACGAACACAAGCAAGCAACACATGTAGGGTGTATTTTTAATGACTGTGCAATGTTTGAAAATATTGCCGGTCCAAGTTTTTTATTCACCCTCTGTAAAATTCATGCAACATAATAGGTAAATACAAAACTTGGACCGGCAATATTTTCCAACACTGCACAGTCAGTAAAAATACACCCTGTATAAGACTTATTCTGGAACAACAACAACAACAACAACAACAACAACAACAACAGAGGTAACAGTCCAAAAATGTACAATATTAATGACTGCCAAAGCATATTAAAGGCTGAAGTAGGGAAGGCTAACTATCAACATGATGGAACAAGGAAAGACTGCAGGCCCTGATAAAATAACATCGGAAATGAAACAATCTCTATCCAGCTTTAGTGCTGATACTAAGCCGCGGTGACATAATGGTTAGTGTGCTTCTTGCCAAACAGAGGCGGGATTATTTGTTCTTACCAGTAGGGCCCCGGTGTCAACCCATCCTCAGTATAATAGGCACCAGACAACTTTCGAATGTTCTAGTAATTGTTTGGGAAGGAAAGGCGACAAGAAGGGTAACAGGCCACCCCACTTGTTATGCCGTGGCCTAGAATATTTGAAGGCCTAAAACTTTACATCTCTGCAGTAGTATATGCTATGGAAATACAAAATATATACGAGGGTAAGTTAATAAGTAAGTCACAGATGCCTGTAGACAATATAACATTATAACTAACTATGATAACAACTTGAAACGTGTTTAATTTTATACATACATTGTCCCTTTATATACATACATTGTCCCTTGGTACTTTTGCCTTAATTCACCCCAAACAAACAAGCATCCCTTCGAGCCTCATTTGCATCGGTCCGGCAATCACTTTCTGGTTAGGGTTAGGGTTAGGATTAGGGTTAGGGTTGTGTGTGTCTGTCGACGACACATACACACACACACACAACCCTAACCCTAATCCTAACCCTAACCCTAACCGGAAAGTGATTGCCGGACCGATGCAAATGAGGCTCGAAGGGATGCTTGTTTGTTTGGGGTGAATTAAGGCAAAAGTACCTGTCCCTTTATTTCTCAACATAATTTCCACCAACATTGATGCATTTATCCCATAATTTTATCAGTCCTCCCAAACCAGCTGCTCAGAACTGCGTGCTCTGATTTAATTTACCTGCCATCCCACAAAACTGTGTGACTTACTTATTGACTCGCCCTCGAAACTGTGACTACCCAGCTATGCACCGTCTTTGCGGGACAAATATTTGTCAGCTTAAACACTGAAAACCCACCTTGGCGGGAGACATTTCGCGAATAAGGCCGAAGTTGAATGTGAAGTGAAATTGTGGTTTAGAAAACAGAGCAGGCAGTTCTATGCAGCCGGTTTGTAGGACTGATAAAACTATGGGATAATTGCTTCAATGTTGGTGGAAATTATGTTGAGAAATAAAGGGACAATGTATGTATGAAAATAAACTGGTTTCAAGTTGTTATCATATTTAGTTAGTTTTCTACAGCCATTTGTGTCTTACTTATTAACTTACCCTCGTGTGTGTGTGTGTGTGTGTGTGTGTGTGTGTGTGTGTGTGTGTGTGTGTGTGTGTGTGTGTGTGTATATATATATATAATATATATATATATATACGCAGCCCAAGAAATAAAAAGCTGTGATGACTACATAACTACTAGCATTAATATGCCATGTAATTAACATACTCCTCAAAATCATAAAGAAATAATTGAAACTAACATAAGTAAAAAAAAAAAGTAGCTGAAGAATAATTTGGTTTTCGTAAAAGCAGCTGCACCAGAGAAACCATAATTTGATTTAGGATGTTGACTGAAAAATGTATAGAAGTTCAAAATATATGTATTATGTGTTACAGACAATAAGAAAGTTGTTGACACAGCACAACATGGACAACGTGGTTTCTAGGTATAGTATATAGTGGCTAGCAGTCGGTTTCTGTGGCTTAGGTTTACGGGTTAGGAAACACAGTATCACATTTCTCAGACATACAGAGTCGAGGTTTCGAAATCTGCCGCAGGTGATTTTGAAGCAGATCGTTTTGCGTCGGTATCGGGTGTTCAGAACGTAATGGTCAACTACCGAGTGTAAAATGTCTTTGTAAATCACAAACATCCGATAAATGCTAGGGTTGATTGCAGCAACTTGTGAAGGACATGCAACTAACTTTTATATATTCATTCATTCATTCATTCATTCATTCAGTAGCATGTCCTTTGCAGAACCTCGCTCCCATAACAATCTTCCAGAAAACCTCTCGATCATAAGCAAGATGTCCCGCGTCCGATACACCCATCTGGAGATCATCCGCCACATCCTGCACCCATCTTCTCTTTGGCCTTCCTCTTCCTCTCTTCTCAGGCATATCAATCAATCAATCATGTGCCATGCCGGAAAGCGTGGGCGGTCATGATCCAGAGTCGTGGATCAGCTCAGTGTTCCTGTCTCGTCCATGCCATGTGGCCAAGCCATCCAGGTATTTTCCTCTCGGTCTTCCTCTTGGTCATATACCCCTCCATTATTGTTCTCTCCAAACTTTCGTGACGTTTCAAGTGACCAAAATATTTCAATTTTCTTTGTTTTATCGTTTTTAATAGCCAACCGTCTTCAATATTCAGTTCTTGAAGTATTGCATTTGTTCTTTTCTTTACCCAAGATATTCTTAGAACTCGTCTATAATATTTATATTCAAAGGCATTTTTGCGCTGCTCAGCTCGTTTAGTAACTGTCCAGGTCTCACAGGCATATATACTTTTATATATGCAAAACCTTTATTATTATCCCTCTAATGTTGCCTCTGCTGTGTGTTACCGGGACCCCCAAGGGGCAGTATTGAATAATTACACCGTAAACCTCCTGCACATGTCGTAGGTGACAAAAGAGTTTCGGTTTCAGAAAAATCCAATTAACATTTAACTAACCATGAACTATCCTACAAAAGAAAGGACTTGGCATGCATTGTTGTGAGTCTAAAACACACCATGAAACTTAATGGAAAAGGAAGAATAAAAAGAAACTCACCTCAAATTATAGAATTGAAAATAAATAATTGTGATATTCTGCGATCAAAGCTTAATTTGTGAGAAGTCTCACACTTTGTAGCTTTGTCTACAAATTCATAGGACATTATTTACCCAACAAATTAAGACGTCATTAGTCGCGCAATGCGTCACTATTCTTAACCATCGCGTTTCACACGGGTACACATTTACGCTGTCGTCTCTAGCACCATATACCCCAATACGTCCCAAGGCGTGCAAATGAGTCATTTAACAGTCCTTCTTGTCCCTGCAACTTGACATCTCATATATTACAAGTATCCGTAATGTGCCGTTTCTTATCTTGTCTGGCCACGCGTTGTTTACAACAGCTATGTAACAGCTCCATTACATATGTATAGACACAATAATAATAATAATAATTCTGGGTCGTGAGTTCAAAGAATGGGCAGCGGGCCGCACAGAGTTTGAGGTGCAACAACTGATACAGAGTAACACACATAAAGGTAACAAAGTGATCTACACTGATGGGCCAATGGTGAGAAACGGACGGAGTGGTTGGGGTTTCATTGCGAAGGCTAATGGGCGATTCTTTAAAAAAGGAGAATCCAGCATGACGAATGAAGGTAGAAGCAGTCACAGCGACATTCCGTTGGTTAGAGGAGACCACTGCAACACACATTGTTTTCATCACGGACTCAAGGAGTTATTTAGTAAAGTGGAAAAAGGAATGTTTCGTTTGGAATGGGTCACCTCGCTTCAGGAGTCACATATTGTGAGAATTTGAGATTGTGAGATTGTATGGACTTTTTGCCCTGGCCATACGGGAGTGCGGGGGGGGGGGGGGTGAACAGGCTGATAGGCTGGCAGGGAATGCACCTCTTCGTGGTAAATTACTTATGGACAAGGTGAAGGTAGCCGTGAGCCTGTAGGACCAGGTGGAGGTGGAGAAACAGACTGAGAACTCGTATGTGGAAAGGATGAGATTGCGGAGGATTGGCGGGGCTTCTGGTAGAATCCCATAACTGAGAGAGAAGACCATGAGAACTTTCAATCAGATAGCGGTGGGAATATTAGTAGTGTATAGACATTGAAAAACAACACAACAGTAAAAGTACCAAACTAATGAACAAAATAATTCAGGAGCTTACTAATCAAAGAACACATACTTCGGCATGCTGCCTAAAGAAAAAAAAAAGATGGAAAAATCATAATAGAAAAAGATCAGATTTTACATGTATAGTCAGATTATGTGAACATCCTTTATGATGATAACAGAGAAGAACAGTATAGTATTCAAAATATTAATGAAGAACCTCAATTTTGAAGATGGAGGTTCAGAATGCTCTTAACCATATGCAATCTGGCAAGAACCGGTTCAGACAGCATCACAACAGAAATGATTAATGCTTTAGAAGAATATGGCATAGATAGTTACCAGATTGCTGAATACAATATATGATACTGGAAATATACCTCATGAATTATGTTGCAATCCCAAAGAAATCAGGAGCTTTGGAATGCGATCAACATCGAACAATTAGTATAATGAGTCACATCACGAAGATTTTGTTAAGAATTATCATGCAAAGATTTAGGAAGAAAATACAACCTGAAATAGGAGAAAAACAATGTGGGTTTGTAGAAGGAAAGGTAAGTAAAAGCTGTGTATATACTGAGAACAGTAATTGAACGTTCTATAAAAGTAAACAAAGATCTACATCTTTGCTTTATTGACTACACAAAGGCTTTTGATAAAGTGAGACATGTCGACATGATAAGGATGCTTGAAGATCTACAAATTGATGGAAAAGACCTTAGTCTTGTAAGAAACATATATTGGAAACAACAAGCTGCCATAAGAATTGATGATGATGTAGGTCAATATCAGCCTATTAAGAGAGGTGTGAGACAGGGATGTGTAATGTCTCCAGATCTTTTTTTCCCTGTACAGTGAAAATATTTTCAGAAATATAAAAGATATGGAAGAAATCAACATTGGGGGACGATGCATCAATAACATTAGATATGCAGATGATACAGTCTTGATTGCAGACAATGAACAGAACCTGCAACATTTAGTAGATGCGGTTGTTGCACATAGTGAACAATTAGAGTTAGAATTAAATTTTAAGAAGACACAGATTGTGGTCGTCACTGAAAAACAGGAAATACCACAATGTAATATACAAGTAAATGGGCATATTCTTAATCAGTACAGTTATCTCGGAAACAGTCATAACATCAGATGGGAGATGCCTTGAAGAAACTAGACCAAGAATTGCCATTGCGTAGGTAGCCTTTTGAAAGATGAAAAACATTCCATTAAAAAGATATCAACTGAAACGAGAAAAAGAGTGTTGAAGTGCTACATAGAACTCTGTACTTTTGTAAGGATGTGAAGCGTGGACAATGAGCAAACAAGCTGAAAAACATCTGATGGCTATGGAAATATGGTTTCTGAGGAAAATGCAAAGAATACCATGGACAGACAGAAAAACCAATGAACAAGTCCTTCAAGAAACAAATTGAAAATCGTAAACTAATTAGAGACATTAGACGTAGACAATCAAAATTCTTTGGGCATGTTATGAAAAGAAATGAATTGGAGAACTTGGTGACAACTGGCAAGATCGAAGGGAAGAGATCTGGGGGGGGGGGGGGGGGGGGTGGTGGACAGAGAAGTAAATACCTGGATGGCTTGGCCACATGGCATGGTCGAGACAGAAACACAAAGCTGATCCACGACTCTAGGTGGTCGGGTGAGATGGCAAAACATGACCACCCACGCTTATGTCGGCATTTCACATGATGGATGGACTACTTGTAGCGGTACTAGGTACTTTCGGAATTCTGTAAAACTACATTTCTGAGCAGGGTGCTGTGGCTCTTCGGTAGTGAACGCGTTCCACAATTTCCTGTCATACCGAGTTGAACAAACCGAGTCGGAGGGCCCGAGATCAGCAGCAGACGATTTGGATGCAGACAGCCTTGTATTTATTGAGATGGTATGATGAGCGTCCGTCGTTCAGCAAACAATGACACACTACTTAACGTAAAAATAGCATGGTCAATCACAAACAGCTCAAAACTGCCGGGGTTGACTGCGACGTCCTGTAAAAGACTTGCAGATAACTTTTTAACTCAGAATTAGAGAAAATGAATGGAGACTTACAGGTCACACTAGACCTAGAACTATTTCCATGCCCTCATCTAGGGTTCCCCAATAATGGATATGGACGTATTACAACTGATCTTCAACAGCGATAAGTATGACAGATGTATAAGCTGATGGGGAACTACTCAACTACTGCGGCAACTGAAATATCATCAAGTGATATGCGATAAGCGAAGGTAGTCATGTTTCGCCATTCCCTGTGGCCATGCGACCCCTCTCGCGTTCCTAATGTTGTGGGTTTGATTCCGGACTACGTCCTCGGGTCACGAGTGCAATTTCTCGGAGACATGTGGAGATCGTCACTGGAGCTACGGTGCTTGTGCTTTGTGCGACGCTTTAGGCCTGCTGAAAGAGACCGAGCCATGAATGATAAAACGCGATGCAATGAAGTCGATCCTCTTGTCAAACGCGATCACCAGAGTCGTGGATCAGCCCTGTGTTTTTGTCTCGATTATGCCACGTGATCAAGCCATCTAGATATTTATCTCTTTGCCTTCCCCTTCTTCTTGTCTTCCCCACTAAGAGCTGTCAATAAGATTTCAAGCTTATTTCTTCTTCTGACATGGATGGCTTGGCCACATGGCATGGACGAGACAGGAACACTGAGCTGATCCACGACACTGGTGATCGAGTGAAATGGCGAGTCATGACCGCCCACGCTTTCCGGCACGGCACATGATTGATTGATTGATTGACATGCCCAAAAGATCTTGACGGTCCACGTATAATTTCTCTAATCAGTTTCAGCTATTAGTGGACAGCCAAAATCAGTAATTCAACATATGACAAAGGCTAAGGCACACTGAAATAGCATGAGAGATAATTTAACGAGCATTGATTTGCTCAAACCATGGCCCTGATGGCAGAAGACACTGGTTGTGTGCTTATTAATGTCACGTGACACGGTTGTTTTAAACACCTCGCGTTCATTGGCTTCTATATTCGAGGGTTTTTTCAAAAAGGGGATTTATTGAATCATTAGTTCTTGTGAACTAATAATCACACATACTCAGTCAATCAAGATTAAGTTTGTTTAAAGGTATTGGTATTAGCTGTATTTGATGAACAGTTGAAGACTCCTTGCTGGCGGCATTGTTTATTAACCCTGATTGATTAAGTGTAACTTGTCACTCTCACTTGACAGCGACACATGGATGTAAGATGCACTTTTCTGGACCGCCATGTTGACAGTTGAACTCTGATGAACTTCTGAAACTTCAGATCAATATTAATTAATTGCAACCAACATAAAGTTACCCATCAGTTAAACAAGCCTCAGCAAGGTGCGTTGAATTTATGTACACAGTCCTGACCTTTGGGACTGCTTTACGTCTCCTAAATATAGCCCGTCAATGGGCATGCACTATCGTAAAGTTCAAGTCATTTTTTTTACAGTTACAGTGGCCTGTAGCTGTACTGTACTCCTCCTGTACTGTAGGCTTTACAACACGTTGCAGGGTTGCCAGATCTTGTAACTGGAAACACTCGTGACGTTACTCTTAAAATCAAAGATGTTGCATAAATAAATGCTGTCATTCATCATCATCATAATTCAACATCACGACACACGGGTGTAACCCATAAAATAATGCTCTGTTCTACTCCTAACTCAAGCCTGAGTTCGGAGAATCTCAGCTCAGTGCACGAACTCCGTAGCACCGGCGAGGATCCTGAAATACTTCGGGTAGGTTTTTTAACTCTAAATTTTACCTGGGCAGCGCTGTTAATATGTCCTGCCAACAAACATAGCCTCATAGGCGTTCAAAAGTTCAAGACCTGAACAACTCTGTTCATGACATTCCTACTTGCAGCAGTGTCATGTCAGTCCAACCAGGAAAGTTTCTCTTTGTTTTCTTCTGCCACTGTTCTTTCCAATTGTCACAACGTTTTCCAATGCCTCTCTTCTCATATGACCATACAATTTGCTTGTTTCTTTCTTACAGTTGTACATTATAATGCTCTACCTTCACTGTGTTGATGGCGAAGTGGGGCGTTCAGTCCCCACTCCTGAAATAAGTTGGACTTAAACATGGAATTCTTGTTCAGAAAGCAATGGCAAACTACTGAACGTGCAGTTGCCTAGAAAATGAACCTGGAGTTGATCACAACGATTTGCAAAGGACTTGCAACATTTTTAAAGCCTATTTCAAGCAATTGCTGTTAGTTACTCCGGCTATTTTGGAAAAAATGTAACTCCGGCTATCCAATGTATTCGTGTAGCATTTATCTCATGAACTAATTTATTCATTCATGTTCCAGTGATTCATTGTCATAACCACGCAGGTTCTATATAAGATGTCAGTATTCACTTTCTGACATTCAGTGATAGTGACTTATTGGATATGATAATTTTCTGAAATACAGCTTTTGCTTGATACATTCTATCTTAATCTCAGTCATAAGTTAAATAGTTCTGCCAACTGAAAATTGAGAAATGGTTTGATTTAATTAAATCTTTCATTTGACAGGAAACCCCAGGAGAAAGGCATCCCGAAAGCATTTTTTGAGACTGAATTTATTTCATAAACAACCGGGATGTCTGGAAACTAAATGTTGCAATAAAATTAAATGATTAAGTCTGACCCCAAAACATTGAGTCAAACTTCTGGTACCTCAAGTCAAAGTCATTGAATCAGATGACTACTATCTCAAATCAGAGTAATTAAATCACACCCCTAGCATTTTAAGTCGAAGTCATTGAGTGGAAAACCTAACATCTCTAGTCAAAGTGATACAGTTAAATCCCTGACAAATCAGTTCAAGTGATTCAGTCAAACCCCCAGCAGCTCAAACCAAAGTGAATGGGTTAAATCCCTAACATCTGAAGTCAAAGGTATTGAGGCAAATTCCTAACATCTGAAATCAAAGGTATTGAGGCAAATCCCAAACATCTCAAGTCAAAGGCATTGAGTCAAATCCCTAACCTCAAGTCAAAGGCATTGAGGCAAATCCCTAACATCTCAAGTCAAAGGTATTGAGGCAAATCCCAAACATCTCAAGTCAAAGGCATTGAGTCAAATCCCTAACCTCAAGTCAAAGGCATTGAGGCAAATCCCTAACCTCAAGTCAAAGACATTGAGTCAAATCCCTAACCTCAAGTCAAAGGCATTGAGTCAAATCCCAAACATCTCAAGTCAAAGGCATTGAGTCAAATCCCTAACCTCAAGTCAAAGGCATTGAGACAAATCCCTAACCTCTCAAGTCAAAGGCATTAAGGCAAATCTGTAACATCTCAAGTCAAAGGCATTAAGACAAATCCCTAACCTCTCAAGTCAAAGGCATTAAGGCAAATCTGTAACATCTCAAGTCAAAGGCATTAAGGCAAATCTGTAACATCTCAAGTCAAAGGCATTGAGACAAATCCCTAACCTCTCAAGTCAAAGGCATTAAGGCAAATCTGTAACATCTCAAGTCAAAGGCATCGAAGAAAATCCCTAACCTCAAAAAAGGTATCGAGACAAATCCCTAACATCTCAGGTCAAAATGATTTGGTCATTCCCCTGACATCTAAAATTCAAAGTATTTATGTCAATTGCCTCTATTGTGTTGTGATTGTGTACAATGTAAAAAAATGTAAGACTAGAAGAAATTGAATTAAACTAGAGATTAATTAACATGATAAAAGGACAGAAAATACAATCAAAACCAGAAATCATCTGTATTTATCTATGCTGTCTCCAGTTTTGTTTACAGACACATGAAGTCAGCAGTTTTGCATAAAAATGCAGAGGTTAAACAACATCTAGAGCCTATGGCACAACACAAACTAATAATAGTGCACATTTTGAGAACATGCACCTTTCCTGTGGCAACATATGAATAATGGTGGCATTTTGATACTATGCATCTTTCCTGTGGCAACATATGAATAATGGTGGCATTTTGATACTATGCACCTTTCCTGTGGCAACATATGAATAATGGTGGCATTTTGATACTATGCACCTTTCCTGTGGCAACATGAATAATGGTGCACATTTTGATACTATGCACCTTTCCTGTGGCAACACATGAATAATGGTGCACATTTTGAGGACATTCACCTTTCTTGTGGTAGCATGAATGTGGACCTTTTTACTATCACTCAGGATGAAAATTTGGGATTTTTAACTGGCATGTTATAGAAAAGTTCTTAGAATGCTGCGGATCAAGAAAAAAATGTGTTCAATTTTTCAAAGTGAACATGTAAGGATGAATAGAAAAGGGGGGGGGGGGGGGGGGGGGGAATAGAGAATGTTAAATGAAGCAGATTAATCTAGCTAGATAATAAAAAAATGTTAGGCACTGTTACTATTGAACTCATTGGGTATAACCTTTTCTTTTCAGAATGTCCAAAAAGAAAATATTGACACTCATATTTGTTCGTGAAGCAGGAAAAATATTACTTGGTTTGAAGAAAAGAGGCTTTGGTGAGGGTCGGTGGAATGGCTTTGGAGGAAAAGTTGAAGAAGGTGAAACAGTCTTACAAGGAGCTAAAAGGTATTTGAACATTAACCAGTACCTTTGGTAAATTTTGCAAATTATGTCCTATAAAAATGGCTAGTTGCAGAAAGAACCTGGTTTTTGCAATATTTGTGGCTTTATTTTCATGATCTTTCACTCATGTGGTAACGTTCATAGTTTGCTTCTGATTTGTCCAAGTAGCTTCATTGAATTGTGTATGTAATCTACTGAAAACCTACCTTGTACCTTCATTACAAAAGGTAATGACAGGACAAAGTGAAGGATTGCTAACTGAATACAGTACAGTGTAATTCAGGTTTCAAGTTGTGTTGATTTTCTATTGAATTGGTGCACCACTATGATGATGCTGGCAAGTCTATTTTATATTTCAAGGAGGAAGTCTCTTCTCCTTTATATCTTTGAATGTTTGTTGACAATGTTCTCTGCATCATTAATGTCATTGACATCTCTGATACAAGACTGTTGACTGGATCTATCCAGCTTTTGTAGGGATCTTCCACTTATAGATATGTATATGTTTAGTAAATGAGCTGTTTACATAAGCTCCTAGCTTGCAACCTGGTTTGAAGTATTCGGTTAGCAGCCTGCTGTCCAAACGGCTCATCTTGACAAGTTATATGATACTGATATGATGAGACTAGTTTAGAGTATAGTACTACTAGTCAACTCATTATCTACGCAAGTCTTGAACAAATTCGTTGAATGGAACGAAAATACAACAGTGGATGTTTCTAAAACAATGTATAATCTTGTGTGTATTTAACATTTTCATAATCAGTATACTTCACTTTCTTACAATAAAATTCCATATACTTTCCTACTTTATAGAATAATTTGAATACAATTATAAAACACAATATGTTAAGTGGTAACATTATTTAGCTTGTTCTTTTTTGGGGGGGTTCTTGATGCTTGATCCTTCTCTCTCCGCATTTCAGACCTGGATGCCTTTCCTTCTGAGTCTTGTCACTCTCTGGCTTTCATTCATCACATGTAGCTCAGCTATGTTTATCATCTTGAGTCATGCTCCATTCAGCACTGACATGGGCTGTACTTGGCTCCTGACAGTAGTTTATCCTGTTGAACCACTTTTGCAGCCATGAAACCACTAAAGAAGTGTTGACAAATTCAGCTATGTGAAAAACAAAAGAAACCAGTAGTTATTTGATTTGCTGAAGTTTTCAATATCTGTCACTTTATCAACTGTATTGATGCGTCATTGTGTAAACTACAAATTGACTGAAAAGATATTACGTCAAGAAAAAGTCAGGAATTGTCAACAGGGAGAACTATCAAGATTTACATCAAGAAAAAGATAGGAATTGCCAACAGGAAGAACTGTCAAGCATAAATTAAATATACATACATTTGTAAGAACTATTTTATGCACTTAAATACTGCAAACAAATCTATTATGTATCTGCTATATACAGTATATACACAGTAGAGATTAGAACAAGAGTCACTATGGCAAAGGTAGATGTTTGTAAGATGAAAAACAGACCAACCAATAAAAAGGTGTCATTTGCAATGAAATAGTATTGAAGAGTTGTATAGAACCTATACTGCTATAAGGATATGAAACATGGACAGTAAGCAGGCAAGCTGAGAAATATCTAATGGCAGTGGATATGTGGTTTCCAGGTAAAATGCAAAAGAATACCATGGGTGAACAGAAAAACCAATGAGCAAGTCCTGCAAGAAATCAAATGAAAACCATAAATTAATCTGAGAAATTATAGTCAGTCAAGATTGTTTGTGCACATTATGAGTCGAAATAACCAGGAAAGTTTAGTGACAATTAGCAAGATTGGTGGGAAAGGACCAAGGGGAAAGCAGAGAGATAAATATTTGGATGGCTAGCCACATGGCATAATTGAGATCCATATAAAAGTACAGGTTCTATGTAGCACTTCAACGCTCTTTTTCTCATTTCAGTTATCTTTTTATTGGTCAGTATGTTTTTCATCTTGCAAAAGGCTACCTTCACCATGGCAATTCTTGTTCTAATCTCTTCAAGGCATCTCCCATCAGATGTTATGACTGTTCCGAGATAGTTGTACCGATTCACTTGTTTAGAATATGCCCATTTACTTGTCACCTGGTGCACATGACTATCCCTACTGGGTGAGGCTGCTCCAATGGAGCACCCATTTACACCGTTTCTCTGAATGTCGATGATGTCGCAAAACATAATGTTCTTGGCATCTGTGAAGAAGGTAGTTTGCCATTGCTTTCCTTCTTAGCAGTGACCATACTGGTCAATGACCGTAGTCATTGTCTCCTCAAAAAAGAGATCCTCTGCCTACCGGCAGATGGTGATGGTGATATACAGCTCTTTTTTTTCTTTTGTCAAAAAAATCTGGTACAAATGTTGGAGATGCTGTTGTCATTTATTTTCAGAGAACTCATGGAAGAATGTGGACTAAAGGCCCATTCCTTGAAGACTGTTGGACTTATAAACTTTGAATTTGAGAGCGACCCAGATATTATGGAAGTTCATATTTTTCAGACATCAGACTTCTCAGGAATAGTTGCTGAATCTGAAGGTTAGAAATTTGTTGTTATTGCTTGTTGCATTGCACATACATTAAGCTTTTATTACTGATTTATTCGGACATACACTGATGATTAAATGTCACTATTTGTTATATTTTAAAACATTGCTATTGAATATAACACATATATCTGGTTTTTTAACTGATTCACTGCCGTGCACCACTTTATTGACAACAAGTAACATCCCTTGACCGCCGTATGCCATTATAATGGCAAAATGTTGCAAGTTCGTTATGTGTTTCATTTCGCGTACCTTCCGTAATTTTAATGCCCAGTAAATGACATTTTACACTGGAAGAAGGTCTTTCTTTCCAAAAACACTGGACGCAAGATAGCGTGTATCTCAAATTAGAGCATAATTTTTAGTTAAATTGTGGTTACTTTTCTGATTTTAAAAATATCAACACCCACTGGTTTTCAGCCTCGCATATTTACATTAGATAATAGTTTTAAACAAAGTTAGATTATAGTTATTCTGATTTAAAGGACTTTGTGAAAGATTCTAAACTGATAGCACGTGGTTAACATGGTTATTCAGTTAAAATATATTATTTAACAGGCGGTCATAATGGAAAACAAATCTAACCGTGAAAGTTCGTCATCATGTCGAATTATGCTTGCTTTAATGGGCCACACTTGCTATGCCTAACACAAATAAACTGAGGAGTATTTAAATAATTAAATTTAAAAGAATAATTATAACTAAGTAGAAAATAGTGTATACAGTGGTACCTCGGGTTACGAACTTAATTCGTTCCAGAACTTGGTTCGCAACCCAAAACATTCATAACCCGAAACATTGAAATCAGTTAAATAAAGACAATCTGTTTCAAGATGAAAGAATCGTTCTTTTTTTATTAACATCCGGTCGTTTACCTGACAAAACGCAAAGAATACGTGTACATCACGTATTAAGTAAAGAGAAAGAAAACAACTAAATGAATTAAATGTAAAATAAAAAGAGATTTAGTCTATCTTTATTACCAAAAAAACGATCATGGGAAATTTGTCACTTTCTTTGTTATTCTGAATCGTTAGTTTCATGAGTATCTTGTTGCTGTTTCTTGGCAGCCGACTGGGATTCTTTCTGCACCAAGAAACTATCAAGGGAAATTTGTTGCTTCCTTTGCTGGAGAATCTTTCTGAAGTGGGAAATCGGTGTTATCATTCATCAGGTTTACTGCCACTGGTTAGCAATAAGTTTGTTTGGATGATAGTTCACAATGAATTCTTCTCGTACCTGCCCACTTGCCTGCAAATCTCATGACAGTGGAAACGGGCACTGATTCACATCATCGGACGATGCTTTTTGTTTTTAAAAAATAATCCACAGTGCTTGTTTAAAATTTCCGGTCCTTTGCCTTATGTCACAAATGGATATTCCTTTTTGGGGGTAGACATTGTTTTTTCAACACCCCCTTAATGGGTCTCTTTGGCCCCTTTTCCCCCCCCCCCGCGGTGTCCCGGTTTCTCAATTTTTCAAACGGCAAAAAAATGGTCATTTTAAAATGTTAAAAAAAATTGGGTTAAAAAAAATTTATTTTTTTAAATTTGGGTTTCTTTTTAATTTTGGAAAGACTTTTATTGTTGGTTGGAAATGATTGCACCTTCAACCCTTTTCCAACAAAAAATCACTTTAAAAAAATCTTTTTTCAACCACAAGAAAAGTTTAGGATAAACTTTCTGTTCGGGGGCATTTTTTAGGAATTTTCACTAAAAAAGCACTTTGGTTTTCCTTTCCCGTTGGTTTCCCCGGCTTCTCCCCGGAGTGGCGTTCAAAATCCTGACACCTTTTTAAAATTCCATTTCTTTTTCTAAAAAAATTTTTTTCCCTTTCAAAGTTTCAGCATTTACACCTTTTTTAAAAAATAAAAAAATAAAAAAAAATAATCTGCCAGGGGGAAAAGAAAGCCCCCCCCTGCCTCTTACGACTTACGTAAGACCAACAATTTGTTCTCAAAAAAATTGCCCCTTTTTGGGTTTTTGATGTGTAACATTTTTTTTTTTAAACCAAAAAAATTGGTAAAATTTAATTTTGAAAAATCTAGAGAATTGAAGATCCTTAAAATTATTTTTCAGAAACCAAAAAAAAATGTTTAGGCATCCTTATTTTTCTCCCCGGATTGGCGAACCAAAAGGGTCAAAATTAAAAAACGACTTCAAAAATAGTTCGTCAGTTAAATTTAAAACTGTTGTTAAAAAAAATTTTTAAATAATTTTAAAATTTTGGTTCCTTTAATTTAATGGTCAATTTGTTTTATTTTTAAATGAAATGAAATCCACATATGGGGGGGGGGGGGGGGGGGGGGGGGGGGGGGGGGGGGGGGGGGGGGGGGGGGGGGGGGGGGGGGGGGGGGGGGGGGGGGGGGGGGGGGGGGGGGGGGGGTTTTTTTTTTTTTTTTTTTTTTTTTTTTTTTTTTTTTTTTTTTTTTTTTTTTTTTTTTTTTTTTTTTTTTTTTTTTTTTTTTTTTTTTTTTTTTTTTTTTTTTTTTTTTTTTTTTTTTTTTTTTTTTTTTTTTTTTTTTTTTTTTTTTTTTTTTTTTTTTTTTTTTTTTTTTTTTTTTTTTTTTTTTTTTTTTTTTTTTTTTTTTTTTTTTTTTTTTATTACAGGTTTGTTTTAAACCATAATTTTTTTGATATTTTGAAGTTTCCTTTGGGCCCCTTTAAAATTTATTTAATCTGGAGTTGAAACGGTCACTGATTCCTCATCATCGGACGACTGCTCCTCTTTTAATGTCTTAGCTGTTCATTCTGAAGATCCAGAAGCTCATCTGTAGTACTGTTTGTACTGTTACGCGATCGTTTGTCTCCATCATTACACCTTTCTCTCTCTCTCTCTCTCTCTCTTCCTCTCTCTCTCTCTCTCTCTCTCTCTCTCTCTCTCTCTCTCTCTCTCTCTCTCTCTCTCTCTCTCTCTCTCTCTCTCTCGCCTTCATTCGTAACCCGAAGCACTGTTCGTTACCCGAGACATAAAATATGTGAAGTTGTTGTTCGTAACCTGAATTGTTCGTAACCTGAATTGTTCGTGACCTGAGGCATTCGTAACCCGTGGTACCACTGTATATTGTTTCTCAGTACAAATCTGACAAGTGTGTTCCTGATAGTTTCTATTTTGTGTGAAATTAATATGCTTCAAAATATGAAGTTTTAATTGTGTTTTATTGGTGTTAAGGAGTAGTTCTTATGAAGAAAAGTGGTGTTTTTATCATTATTCAGTAAATTTGATTGGATTATCATCAACAATTGAGAAGTAGTGCCTTGGTAAGTGGAAACTTTCAATAATTGTCACCCCTGTCTTCAAATTGTTTAAATAGAAAATCTAACATTATTATAAGATATTTCTAACCTCTAGCAATACTGACATGTTCCTTGTGCAATATCCTTTAATTTGATATCTAATACAATATAGCTGCTACCATTTTAACCATTCTTAGATCATTGCTGTGACACAACCCTACTTTCCATTTTCTGTCACCAATTTCTGTTTGGTCCAAACCCACATTTTGTTAAACAATAGCATTTGTTTAAGCAGCCAGAAAATATGTCATGCATTGTGTTCTTCTGCCTTTTATTTCCCTATGGAGCATATGCCCTCGACCAACTCATGCCAAGCCCTTTGTAGGCTTGTTCATGATTGGTTGGATTTTGCAGCTAAAGTTAATTAAGGGTTGAGGTAGCCAGTTGCGTGCCAACCTTCCTTAGTCACCACCTACAACATGCATGGCAGATTACAGTATTACAAATCTTTGCTTCATTTATGAGCCTGGTAACCATTGTACCGGCAGGCTAGTGTACTAAATGCAGCTCAACTGTGGCTTCCTATGTAGTTTAGTAGTCAGTAAAATAGTGTTTGGGCACTGTGCGGGATATAGTTATTCTTGTCAAGACATACCTATCATACCTACAGTTAGTGCCAGTCCGTATCTGACAATAGAGAATGAAGCTTGAGTTAGCTATACATTTTAAACTGGAGAATGATACCTCAAGAGCGAACTAGCAACATTGGAGCCAGTACTTGCAAGAGTCAGTTTGAAGACTGAGAAAACTCACAAGAAATTTGCACCTGATCTGACCATGATTTATGAATTAATACGTTATTTAACTATCTGTAATGTTTTTCTTATTTTTGTTTGCTTGTTTAACTTAGAGGTCCTTATTAGGTAATTGTGTTTCTCAAACTTTTAATTTTCTAACAGTTATCCGTTTAAGAAAGGACTAAAATTAAACTTCACAAAAACAAAAGTTAGGTTACATAAAAGGGAACCAGAGTGTACGGTGATAGCAGAGTAACACTGAAACAAGAAGAGATATTTAATTATCTAGGACCAACGATAATAACATAGGAAAAGAAACAAAGAGGTAACATGTAGAATAACACAAAGGCAACATTTCATATATAAAAAAAATTCTGTGTAACTTATCTGCAGAACACAATTTTTAAGATGTAATATAAACCCCTTAATACAGTATAAAATGTGAATCAGGGGACTCGAAGTACAGAGAGTAGAAAGAAAACTGGAGACCACAAAAAATGCTGAGAATCCCATGGATGGCTAAAAAGCCAACGCCCAAAAGTACACAGTAGACAGATATTTGATTACCGACAAGGACAGTCACATTTTTTCATCACACAATGAGACAAGAGCGCCTGGAGGAGTTGTGACAATCTCTTACACCGAGTAGTTAGGGGACGGGGTTTAAATTTTTAAAATTTTAAAATTTAAAATTTAAAATTTTTTAAATTTTAAATTTAAGTTATAATTAAAGGGTTTTACGCCATCAGCAGGGAAGATTATGCTGACAGTGTTCGGGGATTCCCAAAGAGTGCTTTACCAATTTCAAGAAAAAGGGTGAAATATGAATTCTGAATCATATTGTGTAGTTCTATCGATGCTTTCATGATGCAATTCAAAGAAAACATCCAGGACTGATGACTAGAGGAGTGATTAGCCCCTAGCGATTTCCCCCTTTTTGGTCCACTGAAACCCCCTTGGCGAAGCCCTTTTTGTGAATGATGCCAAATTGAATGTGCAGTGAAAAATTTAGAAAACAGAGCGTATTTCTATGCAGCCGATTTGGGAGGACTGATAAAACGATGGGATAAGTGCATCAATGTGGTGGAAATTATGTTGAGAAATAAAGGGACAATGTATGTATAAACGTAAACTGGTTTCAAATTTTTTATCATATTTAGATTTTTCTACAGCCATTTGTGACTTACTTATTGATTCACCTCTTTTTTTGGAGGCACAACATCTACATCTTTATTGCCAATGTATTCACCTATCATTTTAAAAATTTTCACATTATTGATACTTTGCCGGCTCCGTGGAAAAGTGTTTATGGATGTAGTTCGTGATCCCGCGTACCCACGTTCGAAACACAGCTGCTCGTGATTTGGCAGCAGGGGCTGCGTTTGCAGTGGTTTTTTATGAAATGGTGCAGGGTGGGCCCGGGTTTTTCAGAAAAGCAAAAGGCAAACTAAGACATAAACTTGCCAAAAGATCACAACAGCAAAAAGTGCTGTGTTGACTGCAACATCCTGTAAAGGATATGCAACTAACTTTTTTATTGATACTTTTTGTGTCCAAACAATGTTCTTTTAGAGCATGTTCTGTTTAAAGAAGTATTTTTTCAGACATTTAAATTTTTTCTGTTTTCAGAAATGCAGCCACAATGGTACTTGGAAGAGCCCCAAATTTCCCTTCAGTCAGATGTGGGGCCCCATGACAAAATATGGTTTCCCCTTATGCTGGCAACAAGCAGTTTGAAGGCTATTCCTCTTTTAAAGGAATGGCATTATACTAAATCACTGGTAAAGGAAGTCAATCATTTTCATTCCCAGTTTTTTTTGTTTATCAAAAATACTAGTCGAGTAGTTTTTTATGTAACACTTGTTCAGTTTGCCTGGCCATCTCTTGGGCAGGATTTTCCAGAATATGGTGGCATTTAATGCATTTCTGAGACTCTCTGTCTCTCTGTCTCACTCTCTCTCTCTCTCTCTCTCTCTCTCTCTCTCTCTCTCTCTCTCTCTCTCTCTCTCTCTCTCTCTCGCCTTCATTCGTAACCCGATGCACTGTTCGTTACCCAAGACATAAAATATTCGAAGTTGTTGTTCGTAACCTGAATTGTTTGTGACCTGAGGCGTTCGTAACCCGAGGTACCACTGTATATTGTTTCTCAGTACAAATCTGACAAGTGTGTTCCTGATATTTTCTATTTTGTGTGAAAATAATATGCTTCAAAATATGAAGTTTTAATTGTGTTTTATTGGTGTTAAGGAGCAGTTCTTGTGATATTTGTGAAGACAAGTGGTGTTTTTATCATTATTCAGTAAATTTGATTGGATTATCATCAACAATTGAGAAGTAGTGCCTTGGTAAGTGGAAACTTTCAATAATTGTCACCCCTGTTTTCAAATTGTTTAAATAGGAAATCTAACATTATTGTAATATATTTCTAACCTCTAGCAATACTGACATGTTCCTTGTGCAATATCCTTTAATTTGATATCTAATACAATATAGCTGCTACCATTTTAACCATTCTTAGATCATTACTGTGACATACCCCTACTTCCCATTTTCTGTCACCAATTTCTGTTTGGTCCAAACCCACATTTTGTTTGGCAGTGAATCAGTTAATAAGTAATGTTGTACACTTCACATCAAACTTCTTTTTGAAACAATAGCATTTGTCATGCAGTGTGTTCTTCTGCCTGTTATTTCCCTATGGAGCATATGCCCTCGACCAACTCATGCCAAGCCCTTTGTAGGCTTGTTCATGATTGGTTGGATTTTGCAGCTAAAGTTAATTAAGGGTTGAGGTAGCCAGTTGCGTGCCAACCTTCCTTAGTCACCACCTACAACATGTATGGCAGATTACAGTATTACAAATCTTTGCTTCATTTATGAGCCTGGTAACCATTGTACCGGCAGGCTAGTGTACTAACTGCAGCTCAACTGTGGCTTCCTATGTAGTTTAGTAGTCAGTAAAATAGTGTTTGGGCACTGTGCGGGATATAGTTATTCTTGTCAAGACATACCTATCATACCTACAGTTAGTGCCAGTCCGTATCTGACAATAGAGGATGACGCTTGAGTTAGCTATACATTTTAAACTGGAGAATGATACCTCAAGAGAGAACTAGCAACATTGGAGCCAGTACTTGCAAGAGTCAGTAATTGTAAGAGTCAGTTTGAAGACTGGGAAAACACAAGAAATTTGCACCTGATCTGACAATGATCTATGAATTAATACGTTATTTAACTATCTGTAGTGTTTTTCTTATTTTTTGTTTGCTTGTTTAACTTAGAGGTCCTTATTAGGTAATTGTGTTTCTCAAACTTTTAATTTTCTAACAGTTATCCATTTAAGAAAGGACTAAAATTAAACTTCACAAAAACAAAAATTAGGTCACATAAAAAGCAACCAGAGTGTACGGTGATAGCAGAGTAAGACTGAAACAAGAAGAGAGATTTAATTATCTAGGACCAACGATAATAACATAGAAAAAGAAACAAAGAGGTAACATGTAGAATAACACAAAGGCAACATTTCATAATATAAAGAACATTCTGTGTAACTTATCTGCAGAACACAATTGTTAAGATGTAATATACAGCCCTTAATACAGTATAAATGTGAATCATGGACTCGAAGTAAAGAGAGTAGAAAGAAACTGGAGACCACAGAAATGCTGAGAATCCCATGGATGGCTAAGAAGACCAAAGTCCAAGTACTACAGTAGACAGATATTTGATTACCGACAAGACAGTCATCATGTTTTCATCACACAATGAGACAAGAGCGCCTGGAGGAGGTTGTGACAATCTCTTACACCGAGTATGTTAGAGACAGGGTTAATTTTTAATTTAAATTTAAATTAAATTTTTAATTTAAGTTATAATTCAAGGTTATGCCATCAGCAGGGAAGGTTATGCTGACTGTGTTCTGGGATTGTCAAAGAGTGCTTTTAACCAATTTCAAGAAGAAAGGTGACAATATGAATTCTGAATCATATTGTGTCATTCTATCGATTCTTCATGATGCAATTCGAAGAAAACGTCCAGGTCTGCTGACTAGAGGAGTGATTAGCCCCTAGCGATTTCAACCTTTTTGGTCCACTGAAAACCCACCTTGGCGAGAGACATTTTGTGAATGATGCCGAAGTTGAATGTGAAGTGAAAACATTTAGAAAATGGAGCATGTAGTTCTATGCAGTCGATTTGGGAGGACTGATAAAACGATGGGATAAGTGCATCAATGTTGGTGGAAATTATGTTGAGAAATAAAGGGACAATGTATGTATAAACGTAAACTGGTTTCAAGTTGTTATCATATTTAGTTATTTTTCTACAGCCATTTGTGACTTACTTATTGACTTCCCCTCGTATTTTTGGAGGCACATAATCTACATCTTTACTTGCCAATGTATTCAAATATCATTTTTTAAATTTTCACATGTATTGATACTTTGCCGGCTCCGTGGAAAAGGGTTTATGGACGTAGTTTGTGATCCCGCGTACTCACGTTCGAAACACAGCTGCACGTGATTTGGCAGCAGACTGCGTAGCATTGGTTTATTATGAAATGGTGCAGGTGCCGGTTGTTCAGAAAGCAATGGCAAACTACTGAACATAAACTTGCCAAGAGATCACAACAGCAAAAAGTGCTGATGTTGACTGCAACATCCTGTAAAGGATATGCAACTAACTTTTTTATTGATACTTTAGTGTCCAAACAATGTTCTTGAGAGCATGTTCTGTTAATGAAGTATTATTTCAGACATTTTAATTTTTTCCGTTTTCAGAAATGCAGCCACAATGGTACTTGGAAGAGTCAATTCCATTCAGTCAGATGTGGCCTGATGACAAAATATGGTTTCCCCTTATGCTGGCAAATAAGCAGTTTGAAGGCTATTTCCTCTTCAAAGGAATGGACATTATACTAAATCACTGGATAAAGGAAGTCAATCATTGTCATTCCTAGTAGTTTTTCTGTTTATCAAAAATACAAGTCGAGTAGTTTTATTATGTAACACTTGTTCAGTTTGCCTGGCCATCATCTCTGGACAGGATTCTCCAGAATATAGTGGCATTTAATGCATTTCTGAGAACAGAATTCTCTAAAATCTCATCATCACGTGCTCTGCAAACTGTGAGCATTCATGCATCTCCATAGATTTTGGTCCTTAGTGTTCTGGATTAATTCTGTTGATGATATTCCTCCATACCCAGGAAGGTAACCTGGCCAACAAATGCCTGAAGAAGTCGGATGTGTCGGCCAAAAGGTTCAAATATCGCAACTCTGCTGTAAACAAGCACAACGCAATTACGTCTAAAACAACATTCTGGATGAGCGCAGAAGAAGAAGAAGAATATTCCTCCATGCCATTGTCTCAAATCATCCAGTGTCATTTCTCTTGGTCTATCTGTGCCCTTTCTACCTTTGATCTTTCCAGTTGTCACATTATTTTCCAAAATATGTCTTCTCATTATCTGTCCACAGAATGCTTTTTCTCTCTTTCTTATAGTTGTATAACATATCCTACTTTCATGAGCTTTTTCAATACAACTGTTGCTAGTTACTCTGGCAGTCCAAGGTCATTGCAACATTCATTAAGGAACCACATTTCTGTTGCTTCCAAGCTCTTCCTGATTTGTTCATTCACCATCATACAGCAAACAGGTTCTATATATTTCAGTACTTTCTTTCAGACATCCAATTATGGTGACTTATTGCATAAGGTAGTTTTCATTTTCTGAAATGCAGCTTCTGTTTCTTCTTTATCTGTGTCATGCATCTTCCATATGATGTTATGATTTTCTCCTAGTATTCAAATTCACATTACAGCTAAGTATTGTACTGTGTATTGTTATGTAATACTTTGAAGTGTTTTTTAAATTTTATGTAACCATTGTTTCTGTTTTCGTGATCTTCAGGGAAAGACCTCTTTTGCATTATCTACTACAATATCCAACAGTATTTGTACATACTTTGCATTTCAGATCTCAGTACTGTTGTGTATCATCAGCATAGTGTAGATTGTTTATACTATAATCTAAAACTCATATTCCTGGCCTCTCATTGATCTCTTTCATTTCTACTTCTTTATAGATAGAGAAGAGATCCTGTGGTATTTCATTAACATCACTGGACTGGATTCTGTATGTAAATTATTGTAGTACCTCATTTCCAAAATATTGTGGTATTTAAGTTAGCCCATGCCATACCGGGGCCCATAAGGGAAGCAAAGAACAATAACAGTGCAACACAGCATGCATGTTATAAGAGCTGGCTGAGGAGGTTTTCTTGAGACTGGCTACCTCATGCCACAGGTCACTTTAGGTGAATAACCCAACCAGGCATGGACAAGTATACAGAGGAGGACTGGGCATCAGCTGGTTCAGGTCGTATGCTCCACTGGGAGATTGTGTGTGTGTTTGCTCACTTTGAACTCAAGCGTGGTCCATAACGTGCTATTACTTCTAGTGCACTGGACTGGTTTTTGTGTGGTGGATTAGCTTTCCCTGTTGCCAGTGTCCTTCACCATCAGGTAAACCCACTTCAACCTTTTAGGTACTTATACTTTTTGTCCCCATATGAAGGCCAAAAAGTCAACATTTTAGCCCAGCTGACTTGTGTAGGGGTTGAACCAGCTTCATCTGCATCAGCACACCAGAAGTTTCAGGGCGAGTGCTCTTATCCATTCTGCCATGCTGATCTCCAGTTGTAGAACAAATGGCAGAAGAAGAATGAACTTGTCCGGACAAGATTCCCCAAAATATAGTGGTATTTAACTCACTTTTCTAGACAGGATTCTGCAACATGGAGTGGTATTTAACTCACTTCTCTAGACAGGATTCTCCAACATGGAGTGGTATTTAACTCACTTCTCTAGACAGGATTCTCCAACATGGAGTGGTATTTAACTCACTTCTCTAGACAGGATTCTCCAACATGGAGTGGTATTTAACTCACTTCTCTAGACAGGATTCTCCAACATGGAGTGGTATTTAACTCACTTCTCTAGACAGGATTCTCCAACATGGAGTGGTATTTAACTCACTTCTCTAGACAGGATTCTCCAACATGGAGTGGTATTTAACTCACTTCTCTAGACAGGATTCTCCAACATGGAGTGGTATTTAACTCACTTCTCTAGACAGGATTCTCCAACATGGAGTGGCATTTAACTCACTTCTCTAGACAGGATTCTCCAACATGGAGTGGTATTTAACTCACTTCTCTAGACAGGATTCTCCAACATGGAGTGGTATTTAACTCACTTCTCTAGACAGGATTCTGCAACATGGAGTGGTATTTAACTCACTTCTCTAGACAGGATTCTGCAACATGGAGTGGTATTTAACTCACTTCTCTAGAAAGGATTCTCCAACATGGAGTGGTATTTAACTCACTTCTCTAGACAGGATTCTCCAACATGGAGTGGTATTTAATTCACTTTTCTAGACAGGATTCTCCAACATGGAGTGGTATTTAACTCACTTCTCTAGACAGGATTCTCCAACATGAAGTGGTATTTAACTCACTTTTCTAGACAGGATTCTGCAACATGGAGTGGTATTTAACTCACTTCTCTAGACAGGATTCTCCAGCATGGATTGGTATTTAACTCACTTCTCTAGACAGGATTCTGCAACATGGAGTGGTATTTAACTCACTTCTCTAGACAGGATTCTCCAACATGGAGTAATATTTAACTCATTTCCCAGACAGGATTCTCCAACACGAAGTGGTCTTTCACTTTCACTTGGAAAATAAATGAGGTTTAAGTGCAATTCCATGCTGAGCTCTGACCCATTTGTGATTTGGAAATATGTATGTTTGTGAATGTTATTATTTTTGAGTAATAAAACATTTGACAATTGGTGCAGTCATTAGAATGCTAGCTTGGCATGGTTTTTGGTTGTGAGTTTAAAGCCAGATCATATATAGAGAGGAGGGTTTGAATTGTGACCAGTTGTTTGTGAAATCTTGTAGATGTTTTCACCTCTATTGTATTTTTTGGTGTTGACACTTTTAAGATCAGGTAAATTTTGCTTAGTGACAGCAACACATGTAAATCATATTCCCTGTTATAATTTGTTTTACTGTTTACTTGTCGAATAACGAAACATTCCTTTCTCCACCTTACTAAGCATACTCTTTGAATCCGTAATGAATACAACGTATGTTGCAGTAGTCTCCTCTAGCCAACGGAATACCACTGTTACTGCCTCCACCTCCATTCTCAAACTGGAGGTCGTAGTCTCATATGCCAGACTCTCATTTTTCAAGACTCGTCCATTAGTCTTTGCAACAAAGCCCCAACCACTACATCTGTTTCTCACCACTGACCCATTGGTGTAGATGGCTATGTCACCTTAATGTGTTTTGCTCTGGATCAGCTGTTGCACTTCAAACTCAGTGCAGCCAGCTGCCCATTCTCTGCACTCACGACCCAGTGTTATTATTACATTGTGCCAGTCCATCTTGTCTTCCGGAACTTCAACCCACTCTCTTCCACAATTGATGGTCTCTAGATCACACACCTGACGTATAGAAAGTTCTGCCTGTGCCGTCCAGGACCTGCCTCGTCTTAGTCTATGACCCTTGACCATATCAATGGCTGCATGCAGCGGGTGATCCCTATCTGCAGCAACTCTCAGGTACCATTTGGCTCTGAGTAATCCATGTTAAAGTCCAGTTGACTGACTGGTGCGTGGATTGAACCCACTACCCCACCATCAGCACACTGGAAGTTTAAACGCTAGCGCATTAAGCACCTTGACCACATCGGACATGCATTGAAGTGTTCAGGTAATTGAAACTGCTGTGTCTCCACTGGTTCACTGCAAACATCATAGAAGCATCTGGCTTTTTATAAAGTGGTTGTTTTAATGGGTGAAAGCTGCAGTTGTACCAAGAGACGTGATAGCAATAACTGAGTTCCTGATTGTGGTTTGAGGGACCAGCTTTGTCAATTCATAAAGCTGTGGCCTAGCATCTGTCAAGTCTGTAAGACTGACCACTCCAGCAGTGTCCACTGTCAGATATGTCAGGTTTGGCTGGAGCCAAGTCTATATCATGTATATATTGTTATTGTTATGGTAATTAATACATGCATATAACATAATGTTCATATGTAGAGTGGTTGTTCATTATCATTAAGTTTTATACCGGTGGTTTTATTTTGCTGCTTTGTTTAAACATCAATTCTTCATACAAGACAAAATTATTCACACAAAACTTTTGCACATTCAATCTTGATAATCATTTTATTCAGACTTGTGGCTTTTGCAACATGGTGATGATACATTTATTATGCCCTGCAATGGATGGTTTTGTCAAAATGAAAACTTTGTTCCAGCATAGAGGTGCAGCATTTTAAATGCCTGATTGTCAATGAAGCTGAAGTGTGAAAAGTTCAAGGTTGCAAACATTGTAACTTGATAAATATTCAGATTGTGTCATTGCCTCCTTAGTGAAAAGTCACTACATAAGTCACATGACGAATGCACTAGTCAGTGTGACATCTGTAATGAGTCAGTACAGCCCAGCAGTCAAAATTGACTGTTTATGGACAGCACGTCATTTGCTTTTCAAGGAAATGGCTCAAACTAAACTTATCATTGTTAGACAATGAATATATTTTTCTTTGTCCAATACTAAACACATTCATCTTTCTTTGTTGCTCAGATGATACATTTTCTTCTGTCTTGTTTCTCGAATAATAAAAATTTTCTTCTTTCTTGTTGCTGAGATAATAAATGTAAAATGTTTGGCAGTAGTATCACCATATAGGTTGCATGTGATGACATTCAGGAGTGACAAGTCAGATTAGTAGGACAAACATAATTATTTCAATATAGTAACATCAAATAACAGACACACACATAGTTACATCAACAAATATAATACTCATCCTGCTGTGTCATAGATATGTATTTGTGTGTGTGTATTTATGTATGCTGTGTGTGGTTGACATGGCATGGAAAGTAAATCTATGTATTTCTAGCATGAAGATTCCAAGTTAAACAGAAAGTTGATAAAAATAAGTGTGTTGTCTTTTTTGTGCCTGTGTTTGTCATGTGTTGTTGCTTATGTTGGTAAGTGGTTGTCATTAGAAATACAGCTGAAAGGGCAATCTAACCAACAATAATGTTGGCTGAGCTGTCTTGAGCTTTGGCTAGAGCCAAGTCTATATCAGCACTTAAAGATTGTGGATCTGTGGCTGGAGGTGATCGATTTATCACCCGCCCGTCTGCACCCACAAGGAAAGTTTCCCAGTTCCAGGCCACATCACTACCCCGGATTGGTGTGTAAAATAAAAGTGTAGTATCAAAGGCATCCTTCGTGGGCGGACAGTTTCGCTGCAAAGAAAAAAATAATACAGCTAAATTTGTGTATATATAATAAAATGTTGCATGTCTTTGCAGGATGTTGTGACTAACCCCAGGTTGACCTTCTATGCAATTTTACATTTAGTAGTTTGCCATTGCTTTCTGAATGAGAAATCATATTTAAGTCCGACTAGTAGATGTGTGGAAGAATGAACCGACTTAATCGACATCAGCACACATGAAGTATACGATAAACTCCATGGCCACTCTAACCCTTAAAACTATTTTAATAAATTGTACATGGACGTTTTCATGTTTTGCCAGTGAAAACACAGTGTGTTGACATGACTATCAGTATATTGTGTTGATAATATAATGATAGTAAACCTCTTATTCTCAATAGAGCACAGGGCTTGTTGCTGGCTTCAATCTGGCAATCACATTATTTGCATTGACAAGAGTTAGCTGCTCTTCTAGCATAATTCCAGTCAGATACAGTTGTTTGTTCTTTCTATGTTTAGCCATCATACAGACGTAGATCTGCAGGCCACTATTACAGTGCCTTCTATCATTACGTACATAAAGGTAACATTTCCAGATTGAAAGCCCAAAATTGTTTTGCTATATTAAAGGTTTTAGATGCAAATTTTCTGTCACGAATTGGACCCAAGCCACCACGGCAATCTTTGAGCTGTTGAAATTGAAGAGGAATCACATGAATGTGCTGTTCAAAAGCCAATTTAACAATTGAATGATAGTGTGCACCCCTCTGCTCTGACTGTAATAGTCTTGGGGAGGGGGGGGGTTTTCAGGTTGGTCCAGTCAGCCACCTCAGGCCCTACTCTTGAACTGGCAAATGTCAACATGGTCACTCTTGATAAAATTGGTCAGGCAAAAGTAGCACTACAGCGAGCAAGTAATACTAGAAGGTATGTTTGCTCACTCATGTGGCATGTTTATCTCAAATATGTTCTGATTTAAAGTTCATACACATGAAGTAAAGCGTTTTATACCTTCAGATAGGTAAAGAGCTTGTGCTCGTTGTTCCCGTTCACCTCGATCTTCTCGAAGATGGGAAACTTTGGAACAAATCCACTACCAGGACGAACATAAGTTATCCCGTTCATGATTTCTGTTCCATTAGCCCCTGGCTCTTGCTGAAACAGTAAAATTTCATGTTAATAATTACAATTATTGTATTTAATGTGCAATTTTATATATAACTAGCTGACGACCCGGCCCAGCGTCGCCTAGTCCCTGGCGGGGAGCGTCGCATTTAATTCATATAAGTTGTCATTATACATTCAAATACATTTCTCTAAGCGCACAGATTTTATTACTTGCCAGAGAATAAATATAACTCTTTTATTTAAACAAACTTTTTTTTTGAATAGTCTTAAATAGAATAGATTCTATTTTACTGCAATATACATTATCTCTATACACTTTTATTTGAGCATCGCGTACTCGAACGGTTTCCAGTCTTGCTTGCCGTTACTCGCCTGTTTCAGATGAATGTGCTTGAGCAGTGCGAACTCGATTGGTTTCCAGATGAACGTGCTTGAGCAATGCTTACTTGATTGGTTTCCTGTCTTGCTTCCCATTGCTCGTCTGTTTCTGAAGCTCGTAATGCCTTTTTCTTTCGTGCTTGAGGGAAAAATTGTTGGATTTAAACTAATTATTTCAGTTGGATCCGCGGGAGTGAGAACAATCTGTACAAAATTTCATCTCAATCGAGATGAAAACGGGAACGCATAAAGGACACACACAAACAAACATTCTCTTATATATATATATAGTAGATGATGATAATAATGTCAATTCTTCATCCTCGCCATGCCTATTTTCTTTCAGCATCTGGTCAAGAATAGACATCTGGTGTGTGCTTCATACATGGTGATATTCACTGCCTCATATTTCATTAATCTATTGTTTGAATGGATGGTCTCTTGTTCTTTTTCTGTAGTCTGAAAGTGCTAGGAATTTCACAATAAATCATTTGTTGAATGGCCCCAGCAATGCAAATGTTCAGCAGTAATAAATACCCATGGCACAACACCAGCAATTCAAGTGACACCTTTGAGAACATGCCTCTTTTCTATGGCGACACACGGACACGAGTTATGGACCAGTTTGTAATCACTATAGAAGAAACATTGGGGTGTATATATGTTACAGAAAGATTCTTAGAATATCCTGGACCAAGAAGACAAACACTGACACTCTACCAGATCTGAACATGAAAGAAACCTGGCACACAGATACCAGCATGTCTTGGAGACTGAAATACATTGGTCATGTGAAAGTTCACGTGGTTTGTAAAATGCATGCGATCTGCTTCCCCCCCCCCCCCCTCCAAAATAGAGACACTTTATGGAGGGGGGGGGGGGCGACATTCCGCACCGCATCCCCTACATAATGAAGTTCTAGAGCTTTTGTGGAACACTGGCTTGTGATAATATTTCTACATAGCCAAAATGCCAAATCATCTGTCGTGGTGTTAATGTAATCTGCTTGCTTGCTTGTGTTCGTTGGCTTGAGCTCCAACGCGAAGTCCTGTATGTCGGATGAAGGCATCCTGTTGTCCAACATCAGTGTGATGTCATACAGGACTGAGGTTTGCGTGAGTATCCGTTGTCCCATGCCTGGCTTATTGGTGTGCAGACTGGTGGTTCCTCGCCGTACAGGTAGACGCTCTCCGACTTCGGAGGAATCGGCGATCCTACTGACTTTAGCCAGGACCCCGAAGGGACTTGTTGCCGAGGACGCGTCAATAGGTCTTGGCCAGTATATAACCCGGTCCTGGTGCCTTGGAAACACCTCTGTGTCCCTTAATGTAATCTAACAAGGGGGCTGTTGCCACTTGCTTAATGATATGATTACAAGAGTTAGTTTACAAATTACGATGTAAAATGTGTACAGAATGCTTACCTTGTTGAATTGGTTGCAAGGGAAACCAAGGATTGTGAAGTTCTGACCAGCATATTTGGAACTAAGTGCATTCATTCCATGATAATGATGTGTCAGACCTCAGTAAGTTGCCACATTGACAATGAGGACAACCTGTAAGTATAAGGAACAATTCCTTGAATGAACTAGTAGAATTGAGTCTAACTATTATTATTATTATTATAAAAAATATTATTATATATACGGTATATAGCCAAGAACGAAGTTATGCAAGTTAGTCGATCCACTAAGTATACAAATAAATAGCACATCTCTGAAACAAGTTACAAAATTCAAATATCTTAGAAGTATAATCATAGAAGACGGTAGATTTGATAGAGAAATCGAGATCAGATGTCAAAATACCAGCAATGGTACACAACATGTGGTGCTATTGACAGATGCCAAATCAGTACTCGAGGCGCTCCTGTCTGGGAAATTGCCAGTACTAAGGACACTACTTTCTGAACTTAGCAGTCAGCATAAGGTCACCATACAGTGGATACCATCCCACTGTGGAGTACCCGGAAACGACAGAGCTGATCAACTGGCTAAGGAAGGAGTCAAAGAAGAACAGCCTGATGTACCCGTTACATACCACAAAAAGAAAAGAATGATCAGATCAGTCAGAAAGCCACCAAAACCTGCTCAAGATGACTACCACATTATGGACAGTCCACAACAAGTCATTATTCTGCGCCTCAGAACAGGACGCAATAGATTATGCAACCACATGTATACAAAATTCAAGATTGGTGAAACAGCCATGTGCACATATGGATTGGCGTCGCAGACAGCAGAGCACATACTCCAAGACTGAGATGGTGAAACAGCCATGTGCACATGTGGATTGGCGTCGCAGACAGCAGAGCACATACTCCAAGACTGCCCAAAACCTTCTGGCCTAGAGAGACGACAGTGGAAGATAAACTCTATGGACCGCTGTGTGAACTAAAAAAGACAGTTAAATTCATACAAGAGACAACATTGCAGTTATAGACATATTTCAAGCGAACGAAAAAAGAAGAAGAAGATGATGTCAAAAACAAGTGCACTTACGTATCAACTATCACCCATATTTAAACACCCAAACATACCTATGTCCGCAAAACGACAGATAATGAACAACATATTCATACCAACCTTATGTTTCCACTATCAAACTTACGCAAAATCAACACCTGTGGGATGAGGTGCCTGAGAAGATCTGCCAGTTAATCCGAAACCGAATAAGACATATTATATCAGACAATGGGATTAACACCTTGTGCGACATTTATCGAAATACAGAAGATCGAATGGTTTGGTCATCTCGTTAGAATGCAACATTATCAACTCCAGCACTGATGGTAGATTGGATAGCGAAATCGAGATCAGATGTCAAAAAGCACGTGCGAAGATCATCTGCGGCGAGAGCAAGAGGACGCCTGAGAAGAAAATGGATTGACGACATCAAAGACATTGTGCAATCACACGGAATGGCACTATCCAGTGCCACCCATCGTGCGCTGGAACGCCAATTATTTGTCCCCACGACGCTTGACGGCAAAAGTGGAAGATGATGATGATTATATGTAGTTCTTCTGACTTGTTGGTGTCAGGACGGCATTCCCAACAGAACGTAAGTTGTTTACATTATGACCACCAACTGCAACCCCTGGTATATTTTCCATCAATCTCCTTATTCTTTCACTGTAAAACGAAATGAAATTAGTACAGAACACACACCAACGCCCTTCTTTATGCACTGAAATGTTCCTAGATGGCACACGATTTTATTGGCTTGTTTTTACTGTCATTATATATTATTTGCAAACTACTGAGCGTAATCTTGCCAAGAAATTAACAATCAGCTGAAAGATGCTGATGTTGACAGCAATGGCCTGTAAAGGATATGCGAAAAAAAAAATATGATTTATCTTTCTCAGATCTGTGCTGTGAATGTTGACAGGTTCATCCGAGTCAAGTATACCGCCGCCGTATGTAAACACGTCTTGCATCAGAATAGCTGTTTGTACTTTTAAATATAGTACAGAAAACGGACGTTTACAAGTAAACTAATCTGCTTATGTGAAAATTGCGATGTGGTGGCGGGGGGCGGGGGTGTCTTGAACCTGGGGAATTAAGGTGAACCGTGCAGGTTAGGGTTTTCTTACTGCCTCCGACAGAACCAATCCTTCACCTGACTCGGGTCTCTTGAATGGATGGTGCTCGGCGTTATAGGCTGTCGGCCAGACACACCCCTACTGTTTACGTGCAACTATGAAATATTTCTGCTCGTGTCTGCCTTAGATGTCGAAAGTCATCTGCCAGACCTCATATTAAAGTGCCATTTCAGTAAATGATTTTATTGTTCGGCTTGATGGAGAATAAACTGGGGACGTAATTTTTTTTTTTTTACATTTGTTTTGGAGTTTTCAGTGATTCTAATCAAGTGCTGAATGCTGATCCCGCTAGATATGTTTACGAATACAACACGGATGGGGGACACAGCTGCTTTCTGTTGGTGCATTTAGCACGTTTGCTTGCTTGTATGTGATATGTGCAAGACCGTGTCAGCAAGGAAGCGCTCCTTCAACATATACCCAACTAGGAATGGGCCAGCTGTGATGGAATAGAGTAATAGCTGGCAGATATACACATACATTAACTACCCTCTAGGTTGGGGGGGGGGGGTGGGGGGTCACCTTGGCGAAGTTGTCCAGCCGCATGTCTCATGCTACTAAGGTCATAGGTTCGGTTTTGGACTCTTTCGGTTTACGAGTGGAGTTTTTTCGCAGACTCATGGGGGTCGTCGCTTGAGTTACCGAGTTCGTGCTGTGTGCCATGCTTTGAACAGGCCACACTGTGGAAAGACCGAGCCATGTAGAATAGAACTCAGTGCAATGAAGCTGATCCTCTCGCTTTTCACACATGTAGTTCTTATGTGCCAGGCTGAACAATTCTCCTTGAGGTGCCTGGTCTGGAGCAGACATTGGCGATCACATACCCCCGGTCATCTGTCTTATATTGTAATGAAATCGATGTTGCTTGTATTATTAACGTTAAAAGTACTCCCAGGTTGTCATTACACTAAGGAGATGCTGCAGCGGTAACTGCCTCTTATCGGACGACATCGAGGTAATGGGACTCAAAGAAAAACATTGACGTCCAGAAGACATCATCATCGACACAGATGAATCCATGAGGCGTGTTTCATGTTGTGCGTGTTCGTAACTACATCAGTCCTGACTATGGTGCCTCTAGAGCTCTTGCGCGGGTAGCAGAACGGACAGCCTTACACGCAGTAATTATATCCACAAACCAGCTACAGAACATCGCGCCCGGCAGTCTCCTCTCCGAATTGATAGCATTCAGAAGCCAGGCTTCACATTACTAACCCGGATGTACGCATCCGGACTTGGCGGAGTGACAGCGGAGTTCAAAGGCGAGATGATCGACTTCATTGCACCCGGTTTTATCTCATTATCTTTCTGATGAGCGTCCTGCCGAAAGCGTCACACAGACAGCGACAACCCTCAGGAGTCTCCAAGAACAGTGCATTCGTAAAAATGAATAACGGAGTCTAAAAGCGAACGCATGACCTTCGGAGCTGGAGACAGGCGGCTCTAACACTTGGTCAGCGAGACTGCCAATAAGTGGTTCAGTTTCTCTTGTTATGACGTGTCTGGTGTATATTCTTTCTCTTCATGGTAGCATTATCCACTAGCGATAACAACACATTAGTTTGTAGCATATCCTATACAGGACGTAGCAGTCAACTCCAGCATTCTTTGCTGTTTGTGATTCCTGGGCAAGTTTTACGTTCAATAGTTTGCCATTGCTTTCTAAACGGCCGACACTCATACCATTGTATGAAAACCACCGCAAGTCGGCCTGCTTCCATATAGCCCGCAGCTGTGTTTCGAACGCGTAATGCGGGATTACGAATTGCATTCGACTCCCAATCACGCCATTATCTGTCTCTAATTCCATTTTCTCTTAAATAATGATCAACTCAGGAAGACTGGATTCACACTAGTAGCACCAGCAACAAAGTCTGGTAAAAAAAAACAAAACACAGCACATTCGTTTAAACAACACATCATAAACTTTCCTGTAGACAACTGATTGTATTTGGGCGAGTAGGAATTTATTGAGTTGCAGACTATAAACTGAGCTACAAACATAAATTTTATGAAAAAAGTCATACCGCCAAATTGAAGGAGTGGCCATGGGGAGTCCTCTTGGTCCTATTCTAGCTGACATCTTCATGGCACATTTAGAAGAAAAGAGATCCTCAGACATTAACAACTTGGTCTTTTACCGTCGTTATGTGGACGATATATTAATTATTACCACAGACGAGCTACAAGCAACATCGTTCCAGGCCATAATGAACATGGCGCAAAAAAGCATCTCTCTATCTATGGAACACGATCACAGCGAAGCGTTGCCGTTCCTGGATATCCTAATGAGACGTAGAGTAGACGGCACAATTCAAAGCTCGGTGTACCGCAAAGACACATGGACTGGCCAATACTTAAATTTTCATAGCTTCGCACCTGTCCAGTACGGACCCTGTTTGACCGTGTTAAGAAGATACGCACCCAGGACACACTGACAGAGGAAATTGAAATCCTGAAGAATGTCTTACACCTGAATGGGTACTCCACAGGATTTATAAAGCGCCACTGCCAACAACCGAAACCAAAATCAGACGTAACTACAGTCCTAAGCTCAAGATTTTTATCCAGCTAACCTTTGGAGGGGATGACATAATGCAACGTCTACAGGACCGGCTCATTACAGCAGTCGGCCGAACATTCTGTGCGGCAACTCCAGTTATTAGGTAAAGAACCACACCTATTCCCAACCCAGCAGTAAAAGAATCTACCCCTCTGACGCCACATCAAATTGCATTTACCAATTCACATGCAGGTGCGAGTACACCTATATCGGCAGGACAGAGCGGCAGCTACACAGCAGGGTTGTTGAACACGTACCAAACTGGGTTGACAATATATTACACAAAGGCGATGGGATCATGGGAAGGCTGACACACTACAAATATAAACTTCCGGTGTCGTCAGTTGCACGTCTTGTCTTGGAAACCGGTCATGTAATTGATAGAGATAGGCAGATAGCGCTTTTCGCGTGTTGTTTCATACACAAAATAGTCGTTTGTTACAGTTTGTAGAAGCCCTAATGATTCATCTACATACGCCAATTTTATGCAAACAGAAAGACATGGTAGTCAATTTAAAATTACCATGGTAAACAACTGATGTTACTGTGCGAACATGTGTATAATGTATATTTCAGCTCGAACGATGTATCTAGTTATTTTACGCTACATTGTGTGACATCTGCAGTATGTACCTGACGAGATGCAGTGAAATATGCCAGGCAATAAATCGTACATTATATGGTTTGTGTTTTGTGTCTTCGTTATTCAGATTCACTACGGGAAAACATTGTTTTGACAAACATAAATATTGACACGGCAATGTTACCTTTCCCCTGTAATCACTGAGGCTGATGTTCCTCAGATTGTGCACGTCCATCAAGGTGAAGTCATACAAGGTCGTCTTGTCACTGTCTGGCTGCTTGCAGTCCTGTGTTGTCACATAAAGACAGTTAGTGGCCAGCTACATACAGGATTTTATATTTACAAAAGTGATGATGGCTGGGGGAAGCATTTCTATTTATGCTTTATGTGAACCAATAATAATAATAATAATAATAATAATAATATAATAATAATAATAATAATAATAATAATAATAATTTAAATGTTTCTTCAAACTAAAGTTTAAGAAATCTGATCTTTAATCTTACATTGTTGATGTCAACGACCGTGGCAGAATCTAATGGCAATTTTTGCAGTTATATTTATAACATCAGATGAAAGATGAATGACAGAGATTAAAAGCAGAATAGGTCAAACAAAAACTACATTTGAGAAAATGAAAAGTATCTTATGCAATAACTCACGATCACTTAATATCAGAAAAAGAATATTTACATGACAATATAACCTGTTCTCCTGTGTGGCAGTGTATCGTGGAACGCAACCGAGCAAATTTAATTTGAAATTAGGAAGAGCTTGGAGGCAACGGAGATCTGGTTTTAGAGACGCATATTGCAAAATATTTAGGATTGTCAGAAAAATTAACGAGCGCCTGGGGAAAAAAACGCGTTATATACAAATACAAGAATAAAGAAGGTGACAAAAAGTCTACTTTTGCCATCTAATGAGAGGAGAAGCTTTAGAAAACATCGTCGGGACAGGAAAGATGGAGCGAAATGATGCTGGACGGACTGAGACGGTGGCATAAAGGAATATCATCAACAGAATTGATCCAGAACGCCAAGGACGAGATCTGTGGAGATGCATGATCTGTTTCGCCAGTTAATGGGACACATGATGATGAGAACTGTTTGCTAGCAGAGAACAACTTTTACTGTGAATGACATGCACATTGTACTTACCAACATAATAACTCCGGCATTGGCCGCGACGAAAAGACCGCAGAAAGCGATCAACATCCCGCCGGGACCAGTGGATGACCAGAGCCCCATAGTGAGACTCAGTGTTGACTGTACTGTCTCAGGCTTGCCCGAGAAAGGTGTCGTTGCTGTCTGTGGGCAGACTGGCTGCCGTTTATATATCCGCGCACAAAACAAATCTAGCAAAAAGTGGGCCGCGGAACTCATTTTTGTGTTGTTTTTTTTAAATGTTACATTCTGATTAATTTGTTCTTTAGTTGTGCTTATTTCTTGCAGAGAAGAGACTTTCAATTAGTTAAAAAGTATGGTCGTAATGGAATGTATATTTTTTTCTTCCGTTCGCTTTTCCTAGATAAACAAATGCGTAATAATTAACCGCTGTTTTTAATCACTAATGGGATGTGATTATCCATAGGCAGCTTTAAAAAAATGGTAAAACTTTTACACATTTGGCTTCTTCCTTCCTCTACTTTTCCTCCGTCCTCCTCTTTCTCCTCTGTTTTCTTCGTCTTCCTCCTCCTGCACCACCTCCTCCTCCTCCTTTTATCACCCAAATTGGCATTGCCCCTCAATCAAATCACGACAAGCCCTAGCCATTTTTGCAGTCTCCTGCAACTTCCATGACGTGCTCTCCAAACTATTTATCTCTGGTCTCTAATTACTAATTCTCTTCTGCCTGTGTTGTTAGGTCTCTCTCTATTCCTTCTGTCTTGTGGGTTCCAGAGAAAGGCTTTCTAGTTATATTCATTTCTTCTATGAAAGCTGCAGCTTTTGTATTCTTGATGTAATATGCTTAGCTGTTCCCCATCTTAGTCTACACTGTTACCTAAATATGTTTACGATTCCATTTCTCGAAATGTTGTTTCACCAAAAAGAGAGAGAATACAATTTTGAACTGTTCAGTAGAACTCAAACTGTTATATGGTGAAACATTGACAATATACAGGCAATTTGAGAAATATCTGATTTGATTAATGTTATTTATGTGTGATTTGATTCATGTTATTTATGTGTGATTTGATTTATGTTATTTATGTGTGATTTGATTCACGTTATTTATGTGTGACTTGATTGATGTTATTTATGTGTGACTTGATTCATGTTATTTATGTGTGATTTGATTAATGTTATTTATGTGTGATGTGATTCATGTTATTTATGTGTGATTTGATTCATGTTATTTGAGATGTGATTCATGTTATTTATGTGTGATTTGATTCATGTTATTTATGTGTGATTTGATTCATGTTATTTGAGATGTGATTCATGTTATTTATGTGTGATTTGATTCATGTTATTTATGTGTGATTTGATTCATGTTATTTGAGATGTGATTCATGTTATTTATGTGTGATTTGATTCATGTTATTTATGTGTGATCTGATTCATGTTATTTAATGTGTGATTTGATTCATGTTATTTGAGATGTGATTCATGTTATTTATGTGTGATTTGATTCATGTTATTTGAGATGTGATTCATGTTATTTATGTGTGATGTGATTCATGTTATTTATGTGTGATTTGATTCATGTTATTTGGGATGTGATTCATGTTATTTATGTGTGATTTGATTAATGTTATTTATGTGTGATTTGATTCATGTTATTTGAGATGTGATTCATGTTATTTATGTGTGATTTGATTCATGTTATTTATGTGTGATTTGATTCATGTTATTTGGGATGTGATTCATGTATTTATGTGTGATTTGATTAATGTTATTTATGTGTGATTTGATTCATGTTATTTATGTGTGATTTGATTCATGTTATTTGAGATGTGATTCATGTTATTTATGTGTGATTTGATTCATGTTATTTATGTGTGATTTGATTCATGTTATTTGGGATGTGATTCATGTTATTTATGTGTGATTTGATTAATGTTATTTATGTGTGATTTGATTCATGTTATTTAATGTGTGATTTGATTCATGTTATTTGAGATGTGATTCATGTTATTTATGTGTGATTTGATTCATGTTATTTATGTGTGATTTGATTCATGTTATTTAATGTTTGATTTGATTCATGTTATTTGAGATGTGATTCATGTTATTTATGTGTGATTTGATTCATGTTATTTATGTGTGATTTGATTCATGTTATTTATGTGTGATTTGATTCATGTTATTTATGTGTGATTTGATTAATGTTATTTATGTGTGATTTGATTCATGTTATTTAATGTGTGATTTGATTCATGTTATGTGTGATTTGATTCATGTTATTTATGTGTGATTTGATTCATGTTATTTATGTGTGATTTGCTTCTTTTTCGTTCTCTGGCTTTGAACTCAAGCGTAGCCCTTACACATGCTACTACTTCTAATGCACACGACTGATGTTTGCGTGTTAATTACCTTTCCCTATTACCATTGTCCCTAGTTAACATTTTAGTCCAACTGACCGGTGTAAGGGTTGAACCCGCTACCTCGGCATTGGCACACCGAAAGATTAAGAGCCAGCTCTTTTATCCATTCCCCATGCAGATGGCTTGTGTGATTTATTATGTTGTGTCCCTTTTTCTACTTTTTCTATTTCTTGCTGTCGTTGGTCCCATATGGTTAAATATCTCAACCTGTTTCTATGATGTCTCGTTACAAGATATCTCAGTACAGATTATCTTTCCCCTTAATAATAATAATAATAATAATAATAATAATAATAATAATAATAATAATAATAATAATATTAATAATAATAATAATAATAATAATAATAATAATAATACAACCCAGGACAACAGCCAGTCCCCTTGTGGTAGAACAGTATGTTCCCCATAGCTAATACAAACTGCTACACCACTCATTAACATTAGTGAGTCATGTAGTATTGATGTTTGCATATTCCCCATGCCTTTATAATGCATAACTGTTATATTGTTGTTGTTCTCAGTTAGCCTCACATGATGTATGGATGAAATAATGTATGAGAGAGAGAGAGTGATAGAAGGGCCGAAAGTGCCCAATTGTTAACACTTTGAAAATAAAGTGTGTTCGTTCTTTCGTTCACATGGCGGAACTTGGCGAAAAAAGGGAGTTGGGGAACAGGGGCGGTTATGGTGAAGTGGTCAAGCCGTATGTCCTGGGTTCGTGTACGGGCTCTTTCATTGGGTTCCCAGAGATTATGCGGGTCGTCACTGGAGCTACGGAATTCTTGCTCTGTGCAACGCTTTGTTCTACAGGCCACGCGGCCAGTTCAGCGAGTATATTGTTATGGCACTTCGTGAATCGATCTTGCCAAAGGGCTACCTTAGTAGTATAGTAAGTGACATAGACGTCGAATTTTTGTGGATCTTATATATTATTACTATTTATCGAGCCTGATCCACAAAGGTGTGATAACTTCTCACTGTCTGATATCGATTTTGTTTGTGAAAAAAGTGGGCGTGGTCAAGTGACTCATCGGTGTGGGCGTGGTAGTCAAGTGACCCCTCGGGGTGTAGGGGAGGGTACTCTAGTAACGTGGTGGTGGCTAATGTGAGCGATGAGGTGGTGTACAACATAAAAGTACAACATAAACAATAACAAACGATTGAAAAAGAAGGTATATAATAATTTAAAAAAAAAGATAAAACATATATACAATGAAATACATAGTTAAATGAGAAGAGATGTCGTGGTAACGATATACTAGGTTACAAAAGTGACCGATCGGGATGTAAGATGGACGGTAGCACAACATATGTATATATAAAAAAGGCATGGCCTCATTGACTTAAGAGGAACGGGGTATAATTTAGTATCATAAGTGTTATAGAAACAGTATCATAAAACGCCGAGGTGGTAGGCGTGGTAATTTTCAAGTGACCCCTAAGGGTGTAGGGGGATGTCTAGTGACGTGGTGGTGGAGGTGGTAGTCTATAGTACAACATGAAACATTGAAATAATAAACGTTTCAGTGAATATATATATATATATATATATATATATATATATATATATATATATATATATATATATATATATATATATAATTACACATGTGCTAAATTTGAGAAAATTAACTTGTGTTGAATAGAAGCTAACACGAGCGTGAATTGTTAAACCCTTCTGGAAGTAGTAGAGTCATCTTAACGAGAAAAAGGAACGGAGTAGTTATCCTCATCCCCTTAACCCGGGAATTATAAAAATGAATGTCGCTGCAGGCGATATTACCCTTGACGTCATAAAGAAACCACAAAAAAAATAAGGAAGAAAATTTGAGACTCCACCTCATTTGTTATATATATATATATGTATGTGTATATATATATATATATATATATATATATTTTAATAAAATATATATAATAATATAATATATATATATATATATATATATATATATATATATATAAAATATATATATATATATATATATATATTTTTTTTTTTTTTGGGGGGGGGGGGGGGGGGGGGGGTTTTTTATGCCCGTCGCGGGTAATATCGCCGGCAGGGGCATAAATTTTCACAATTCCCGAGCTAATGGGGATAACTACTTCGGTCTTTTTTTTCTCGTTAACATGATGCGACTACTCCGGGAAGGGTTTAATAATTCAAGCACGTGTTAGTTTCCATTCAACGGAAGTTCAGTTTCTCAACTTTAGCGCATATGTAAGAATAGCTGTCCATAGGAAGTGGTAGTAATTGACCACTCAGCTTGAATTTTGAGCCAATAGACTTCTGATTTTTCACAAAAATATGCCTTACCAACACATAGACTGCAGAAGACATGAACTTACACAAAATATTCTGATGCTGACGTGAACTTACAATAATCTGCTGCTGAAGAAATGAACTTACCAAAACATGGACTGTCGAAGACATGACTTACACCAAAAAAAAAAAAAAAAAAAAAAGAATTGCAGATGACGACATGAACATAAAAAAGTAAAAATTATGATGACAAGAAGAACGTAAAAAAATTCCTATGATGACATGAACTTAAGATAGGAGATACATTTGTAAACACAAGGGTCACTTTCGTATGACGTGTTGAACATAGTGAGGAAGCCATGACATCATCGTAGACATCCTTGTAAGAGTAAGTGGGTAATTTGTGAAAGGCAGTTGACAAGTTTTAATATCAAGTGGTGAAATTGTGAGAGCCATTAGGGAAATTTGTGAAGTCCAGTGGGTAAGTTGCTAGGGAAATTAGACAAGTTGTGAGGGTAAGTGGGGACGATGTTAGGTCCAGTTGGGAAGTTGGTAGGGCAATTCGACAAGTTGTGAGAGCAAGTAGGCAAATTGATAGGGTTAGTGGGTAAGCTGTCAAGGTAATTCGATAAGTTGTGAGCTCAAGTGGGAAAGCTGTTAGGCCAATTGGGTGAGTTGCTAGGGCAATTCGACAAGTTGTGAGAATCAGTGGGAAAATTGATAGGGTTAGTGGGTAAGTTGTCATAGCAATTCGACAAGTTGTACAAGCAAGTGGGGAAGTTGTTAGGACCTTTCAACAAATTGTGCAATATGGGGTTCACATCTGTATGTGATGAGGGACACAGTTTATGGGCCTAGGAGTCACTTCTGTTTCTAGTGAGGGCTATTACTATCTGAGGTGAGCGTGAGCGACATATTTGTACGACATGAGGTGGGGGATACATTCAATGGTTGTTATTTTTCAGTGAGCGTGTCATTTTCAATTGTATGCATAAAATTTGGTGGAACTGCGGTAAAGCTGTGAAAGTTTAAACTATATAAAATGACACAAAGTAGTGCAGCTTTACATAACAGAGTTACGACACATACAGAACGTTGCGGCGGTTAGCCTTCATCAGCAAACAAACACATTCACAAACACAACATACAGTCAAGGAGAACTCCTGTGACTACATTAGAAGGTGATGACAGGACGAGAGGAACAAATGCATGGAAAAATGGAAGCAATGAAGAGAAAATGAGAATTGACAAAATGTTAATTGAAAAGAATGTTAGTCGAAGAAAATGTTTAATAGAAAAACTGTTTATTAGAGAGAAAAAAAAAAAAAAAAAAAAAAAAACTGTTTATAGAGAAAAAAACAACTGTATACTCACCTCACGTACGGACCTGTGAATGGCTACGGAAATCTCGGGTGTATTTGTATAACGGTGCTGGATGTTACGGTACAGTGAGCACATAGAAAGAAGGGGGCGGGGTAGGAGGCGTGTAAAATTGACCACGACCCCATTGTGTTGTTGGTCTGAGTGGACTGGTGTGCATGAACACGCGTACTTACATAGACACACTTCAACAGACAAAATGCTAGTGTATGTGGACATGCAAGAAGAGAGAGAGAGAGAGAGAGAGAGAGAGAGAGAGAGAGAGAGAGATGCGAGAGAGAGAGAGAGAGAGGAGAGCGAGACAGAGAGAGGAAAGTGCCTGTGACCTACCACATGGGGTATATTGTAACTACGAAATAGTCAGTATGGTTGCTAGTCATACAACGCGCTTCAGGAGCCCCTCGCCCAGTCCTAGAGTTGTTGGGGTTGTGTAAGATCCAACCACTGGCAATGCACGTGAAGAAGGTATGCACAGAGAAGCCAGATGTAAGAGGAGAGAGAGAGGGAGAGAGAGAGAGCGCGAAAGGGGGGAGAGAGGGGAGAGGGGGGGAGAGAGAGGG